>CAWUFW010013349.1:0-481686 GCA_963921515.1 Calotriton arnoldi | reverse complement strand
CTTGTCCAGTTTCGCGCCAGAGCAGGGGCAGGTAGCCCCTGAGCTGGTTTGAACTGGCATATGCACAGAGGAGCCTTCTGCTCCCCCAGTGCAGGACTTCAAAGCACTCTAAGAGTGCACCCACCCAGCCCCAATACACTAAACCCTGTCTGGGAGGTGGTCACACCTCCCTGTGACAGGATGCCTATTGTTGGGCTTCCTCCACTGTGAGTTTCGGTCATCAGCAGGAGGGCAGCCCAGTGTCTGTGACTGGTGGCATCCATTTTGTGATGCCAGGGCTCTTCAGGATTCTACCGCGTTTCCACAGCAGGTACATGTCTTATCCCTCTAGAAGGGTGGAATGCTACCCCCGCCGCCAGGATTGGCGGGGGGTAGTATTCCAAGATGTTTGACACCAAACACGACATGTTTTGATGCAGCCATTCCAAAGTTAGCATTTTACCGCGAGGATATAATGCACTTAAGAGTATATGGTTTAACCGCATCCACAAACAGCCCCAGAGAATAGACTCTGAGAGCTGCAGGGGGCCCTGCTCAAGCAGAGGCACCCCCTCACATAGAAGCCAAGCACCCTGCCCTCAGGATTGATAGGGCCTGCCTTAGGGGTGACTGATAGGTTTATATGTGTGTGCAGGAGAGATATAGGAAACCTATATCTCAGTGAGGGGTGCTAGCACCACCTCACCCAGGCTGCAGTAGCAGGCCTGTGGTGTCAGATTTAGTCTGCTTCCCAGGGGTGGCATAATACATGCTGCAGCCCCTGGTAGGCCTGTGAAGTACCTATGCCCTTGGTACCTAAGGTACCATATACTAGGGACTCATAAGGCACCACAGTATCCAATCACTAGTGCACTTAGAGTGCACTCCATGTCATTTAGAGAGAGCAGATAGACTGGGGCCCTGAATAGCAGGATCCCAGTCCAACTAAGTCATAAACCAGCAAAACACCAGGAAAAAAGTGGGGGCAACCATATAGTCAGATTCCACCTTCCTACAGACGTCATCAGCAGTGCATTGCGGAGGCACGAGTTATAGTTAGCTCAACGAACTAAACGGCCGAATTTCTCTGGTTTTGTATGAGTGAAATGTCCAACTAACTATAACGTCCCTGAAACCTGTGGTTTTTTCAGTGAATTTCTAAGGATTTTTAAATGCTAATTTCTAACTATAACGTCCCTGAAACCGATGGTTTTTTATTTCTCAAATACCGCTCAAGTGGGCCTGTCTTTCAGCCAATTACTTAAAGTGCATATGCATTACAGTGTCTAGTGCAAAAGTACAGTATTAGTGCTCCTATTACCACCCTAATGTGCAAATGTGCGAATAAGTTACTATAAAACTACTATGTCTAAAAAGTGAAATACCAACGGAGGTTAAAATTGAAGGAAGATAAAGTGCAGCAGAATTGATATGTTTGTTTAGCGGATTTATTATTTCTATATTTATTTTTGTTATCAATTCAGTATTAATACTGTAGCCCCTGCTAAGGAACATCTTTGCCATAATAGGCCCTACAGGCATGTGTACAGATCTTCGCTCGTGTTTAACCCAAGTGGGTTCTTGGTGTTGAGCTCAAGTATGTATCTCGTCTCCAGACGTCTCAGAGCTGCCTCCCCGTTTCCACCTCGTCTCATATGTGGGACTGAGTCCACCACATAGAACCTTAAGTGTTCCAAATTGTTATTATGCACTTCCCTGAAATGCCGCGCCACCGGATATGCGGCGTCAGAGTTGGTTATGGCTCTCAAGTGCTGGAGAATCCTCTTGTGAACCTGTAGTTTCGTACTACCCACATAACGAAGTTCACAAGAGCACTCCAGCACATAAACGGCAAATTCGGTTTTACAGTTCAGGAGCTTTTGGATCTTAACCGGTTGCTCTTTGAACGGCGTGACGTAAGATGTCCTATTAACACCAAACTTACACGCCCGACATGTCGAGCATCTAATGAAACCTTTCCCTTTAGCAAGCCAACTAGTGTTGGTAGATACTTCTGGGCTGCTGCTTACTAGGAAATCGCTGGTAGATGTTGCTTTTCTAAATGTTATTGTTGGAGTTTTGGGTAACTTGTCACCTAGTATCGGATCATTTAATACAATCGGCCAATTTTTCTTAATGATACTGCACAAGCTATTTTTCTGTTTATTGTATGTTAAGATTAGCCGAGATTTTTCTCTATCATATGTTACCTGGTCTGTTTGGCTTGTTTGTATAGATCGAACCTCCTTGTCTGATGTTTTGAACAATAGGTCTACTCTACTCTGTGCCCTTGTTTTCTTGATGGCTGAATTAACAGTCATCTCTGAATAGCCTCTAGGTAAGAAACGTGCCTTACTCTCTGTGCCTTAATTAAATCCTCATCTCTACTGCATATCCTTCTCACCCTAAGCATTTCCCCATATGGGATACTATGTATGGTATGCCTAGGATGGAAGCTTGTGGCATGTAGGGTGGTATTGCCAGATGTAGGTTTATGGTGTAATCTAGTTTCTAATCGGTTATTGGCTATGTAGACATCCACATCAAGAAAACAGACTGATGTATTACTAATGTCATGGGTAAAATGAAGACTGATGTTGTTATCATTGATACAGTTGACAAATTCTAATGCATTCTGTTTGCTACCCTGCCAGATAACAAAAAGGTCATCTATATACCTTATCCATTTAACCACATGCTTATCCAGAATGTTTCTATAAGTGGTGTTGAGTATCGTTTCCTCCCACCACCCCATGTGGAGGCAGGCATAGATTGGTGAAAAGCTGGCTCCCATCGCCACCCCCCTCACCTGTTGGTATATCTGTTGTTGGAACATAAAATAGTTGTTCTCTAGGCAAAATGTGGTCATGGAGATGAGCATTTTGTTGTGTTGGTATAGGCCTATAGATCCATTGCCCAAAAATGCTCCATTGCCCTAATCCCATCAATGTGATGTACACTCGTATACAATGCGGAAACATCTAGAGTCATTAATAGATAGTCCTCTTTCCACTGGAAATCATAGATGTTTCTCAAAAAGTCACTTGTGACTTGTATAAATGATGGTAATGCACGAACATGTTCCTGTAAGAAATGGTCAATGTAAACTGACGTATTTTCCAACAGAATTTTCTTTGCGGAGATGATGGGTCTCCCTGGGGGTTTAGAAACATCCTTATGAATCTTTGGGATAAAGTTTATCACAGGTAATTTTGGATGATCATTTTTGAGAAACTTATACTCATCCTGACTGAGTAATCCTGCACTTTTCCAAGCTAAAAGTTTGGAATAAAACTCGTCTTGATTGTGTTTATGACCTGGGTGTTGCTTCTTCTATAGCAATTGCGATCATTCAATTGTAACATTGCTTCCTCCATGTATTGTGTTATATATATATATATATATATACATATATCTATAACTTCAGCCAGCCCTCTTCATTCATTGGTCTGCTGTTGTGTCATTCACATTTTCTTTCCACCCACTACAGCATAATACAAAAGTGGGGAGTATCAGCCCACTTCAGTCATTGGCTATCTTCACTGTGAGTAAGGCATTCTTCTCTTTCACTAGGGCACATCTGCAAGGAAGGTGGTTCCCTTAATGCCAGACAGAGGCTACTATAGAAATCTATGCTTTTTGAGATTAAAAAAACGAATTTTGCTTTTAGGCAATTTTCTTTTAACATCGGCATGGGCTGGGCCGCTTCCTCGATAGCAAAGTTTTATAAAAACAGTGACAAAACAAGTATTAGCAAAGCCAAAAGGCAGGAAGACAACACCAGACATATTAACTTTGCCAATGCTCGCTCTATATGGGTTTCCTGACTGTACAGATTTAAGTCTTGAAAGATAGCTATGAAAAAACCCTGGCTTTACTGTTAAATTAATAGCAGGAGAAGATGACCCCTGTGGTTATACTGCAAATAGTATAAATGGTAAACCTGGGCTTAAATCCTGGCTTCCATACTAGTCAAATTGTGTAATCCTGTACAAACCCGTTTGTAACCTCATTGTGCCTTATACTGCTTAAGTGCAAAGTTTGGGTGCAATCTGAAACTATGAGTGAGCACTATGGAAACACCCTAATTCATACATAGTATATTAGACCAAAAATTATCTCCATATTCAATAATAATATTAGTCATTTGTGCAGTGAACGAAAAATGTAATCTTCTCATGGCAACATCGTCAGGGAATTATTTCTCTAGTCGTTCTATGCCTGCATAGAGATTAAGAATTGTATGAAAGTCACTTGCTGCAGCAAAGCACTCTATTGTGCTAAACTGAACTGAAATGGCAAAAAACAAAGAAGTATTTTTAGGTTTTAAAGGAATGACTCGGCTCACTTCAGGGATGATATCTTGATAATTTCTCATGTGCCTTGATCACCATGATTCATGCTTCAATCTAGTGAGTGCGCCATGAAGGATACTTCGAAGCACCGGCCAACACCTTGCAAAACTCACCTCTATGTGACACTGCGCCCCTTCATAAAACCTAGGTATGCAGAGATCCCCTACAGTAGGGTAACCTTCTCAAGCCGTAGCTGCATTACTACAACCTTGAGTAGTCAGGTAGGGCCAGGTCTTCCCAAGCAGTTTACAATGGTAAAAAAAGATGAATGACGTCACATCGAGAGAGACAGCGGGGAACTGACTTGGAATCTGTGCATCAACTGCACTGGTTCAGGGCAGAGATCTGTGGACCACAGACTCTGTGGGCCCTTCTGCCATTTTCTCCGTTTTTTCATTGCCTGACTTCAGGAAATGGCTTCCTATCCCAATGCTGACCAAGCATCTATTGACGCAGAGACAGTACCAATAAAAACCGATATCTTAGGGCCTGGCACCCAGGATCACACGGTCAAAGGTGGCAAAGCCTACAGAAGATCGAATAAAGCCAGAGCAGTGAGGCCATCGGCATCGAGAGAATATGAAATAATAAACACCAGTGGCAGTGCTGGAACCTGGAAGAACAACGCGCCCGTCCAAACTCAGAGGTACCTAGGACATGTCTGATCTAAGGAAAGAACTGTGGAACAGCTTGTAATAGCCAATGGTTTCTGCCCCAGCAAGGTCAAGCTGGAAGGTCAACTTGCTGGACAGTAAAATGCAGCCATAATTTGGGTGCATTCAACCTCTAAAATCACTGGCACCCGGTGCAACTGCGCCTGCTGCACTACTGATAGCTACGCCCCTGTATGGAGTACAAGTCCCATGTGGTGTAATGTGTTCAAAAAGGTGAAGGGCACAGCCAGGAAATAGACAGGTTTTTACTAAGAGAAAATAAATACCTCTTTAGAGCACCACTATCTTCTGCTTACATCACAAATGTTAGCACGCTTCTCTAAAAAGCCTGCTCACTACCGTATCCCCATAAATGCTTTCAAACACACTGCACTCACAACAGTTGAGGGCAATTTATGTTGTGTTTAGTGCAAACCTCGAAGTTGTTGCTATTTTTAAAACAATGACATAGTAACTTTTAGTGATTTATAACTTTAGAAACACAATTCTAAAATGGAATTGTAAACTAAAATAAGACTATCCTCTTGACTTTTTATTATCTTGCTTTTGGGTAAAGTTGCGTTGAATGAAGACATTATAAATCTGAATACCTGAGATTGGAGCAATATACGGAATAAAGTACCATCTGCCATTTCAAGTCACAGAGGAGTTCCTTTTTCAGGTTAAGGAACTCTGCGTGGACTTGCAGTATCCTTATCATGTAGGGCAGGGAGTCCCCTTTCCCCACAAACCACTTAAAGTCCTCTGTGTGTAGCTCTTTCATATGAAAGAAAGATCATGTGTGAAAACTTGAAGAATAAATATAGAATCTCTAGTGCAAAATCAAACAAATCAAAAAAAGCTGTTCGATATTTGTTGCAAAATGATATTAGAATGAGGTTAATTCAAGTCAATTTTTTAAAATAAAAAAGGCGCAGTAGAAACATGCAGAAATATTCTTACTTTCAAAAATTACCCAAGAAGTGTAAAAAAATAAACATGTTGCCATAAATATCTACTTTCTGCTTGGCACTGTACAGCTGGGAAAATAGAGCAGTAGAAAGAAAAGCAACTTTTCAAAACAGCTGCTTTAATTATGCTCCACGACCTGACCTGCCTTTCCTCTTGGCAGCTGGCAACAGCAATTGTGACATCAGATCACAACTGTAATAAGTTATCACGTCATTTCTTTATAATAGGTGACTGGGTGTGGCACCAGTCGCCTATTATAAAGAAATTACATACCGTTTTGTATACAGGGACTTCAGAATCCCATGTATTATGAAACCATTAACATATTTGCAGTACGTCATCATTGATCATTAACTGAAGCTGCCTTGAGTCACGTTAGGTGCGAGGAGCGCTGCTACCTCGTTTCTTATTATTCCAATATTGTCTATGTTGTAAACTGATTCCGGCTGAGCGAATCATTGTTGGGGGATTTGAGTGTGGGAATCTATTTTAACCGCTGCTGCTAACCTTTGCCTATTTGCACATTGTCTTCTGAATTTTACCTGCCTAAGTGCTGTTTTAAAATTGAATTTGAGGGGAATCTGCTTGGGAATTCGACTGCACTTAGTTGCTCTCACCTGATCGCTTCTTTGCACTTTGCATTCAAGCCGTCAATAACCAGGTCAGCGTTCTAGTCGCTGGACCTGCCCGGGCTTCTTAAGAGCCCGATGACGCGACCGCGCAGCGTTAACTGAAGCTGCCTTGAGTCACGTTAGGTGCGAGGAGCGCTGCTACCTCGTTTCTTATTATTCCAATATTGTCTATGTTGTAAACTGATTCCGGCTGAGCGAATCATTGTTGGGGGATTTGAGTGTGGGAATCTATTTTAACCGCTGCTGCTAACCTTTGCCTATTTGCACATTGTCTTCTGAATTTTACCTGCCTAAGTGCTGTTTTAAAATTGAATTTGAGGGGGAATCTGCTTGGGAATTCGACTGCACTTAGTTGCTCTCACCTGATCGCTTCTTTGCACTTTGCATTCAAGCCGTCAATAACCAGGTCAGCGTTCTAGTCGCTGGACCTGCCCGGGCTTCTTAAGAGCCCGATGACGCGACCGCGCAGCGTTAACTGAAGCTGCCTTGAGTCACGTTAGGTGCGAGGAGCGCTGCTACCTCGTTTCTTATTATTCCAATATTGTCTATGTTGTAAACTGATTCCGGCTGAGCGAATCATTGTTGGGGGATTTGAGTGTGGGAATCTATTTTAACCGCTGCTGCTAACCTTTGCCTATTTGCACATTGTCTTCTGAATTTTACCTGCCTAAGTGCTGTTTTAAAATTGAATTTGAGGGGGAATCTGCTTGGGAATTCGACTGCACTTAGTTGCTCTCACCTGATCGCTTCTTTGCACTTTGCATTCAAGCCGTCAATAACCAGGTCAGCGTTCTAGTCGCTGGACCTGCCCGGGCTTCTTAAGAGCCCGATGACGCGACCGCGCAGCGTTAACTGAAGCTGCCTTGAGTCACGTTAGGTGCGAGGAGCGCTGCTACCTCGTTTCTTATTATTCCAATATTGTCTATGTTGTAAACTGATTCCGGCTGAGCGAATCATTGTTGGGGGATTTGAGTGTGGGAATCTATTTTAACCGCTGCTGCTAACCTTTGCCTATTTGCACATTGTCTTCTGAATTTTACCTGCCTAAGTGCTGTTTTAAAATTGAATTTGAGGGGAATCTGCTTGGGAATTCGACTGCACTTAGTTGCTCTCACCTGATCGCTTCTTTGCACTTTGCATTCAAGCCGTCAATAACCAGGTGAGCGTTCTAGTCGCTGGACCTGCCCGGGCTTCTTAAGAGCCCGATGACGCGACCGCGCAGCGTTAACTGAAGCTGCCTTGAGTCACGTTAGGTGCGAGGAGCGCTGCTACCTCGTTTCTTATTATTCCAATATTGTCTATGTTGTAAACTGATTCCGGCTGGAGCGAATCATTGTTGGGGGATTTGAGTGTGGAATCTATTTTAACCGCTGCTGCTAACCTTTGCCTATTTGCACATTGTCTTCTGAATTTTACCTGCCTAAGTGCTGTTTTAAAATTGAATTTGAGGGGGAATCTGCTTGGGAATTCGACTGCACTTAGTTGCTCTCACCTGATCGCTTCTTTGCACTTTGCATTCAAGCCGTCAATAACCAGGTGAGCGTTCTAGTCGCTGGACCTGCCCGGGCTTCTTAAGAGCCCGATGACGCTGACCGCGCAGCGTTAACTGAAGCTGCCTTGAGTCACGTTAGGTGCGAGGAGCGCTGCTACCTCGTTTCTTATTATTCCAATATTGTCTATGTTGTAAACTGATTCCGGCTGAGCGAATCATTGTTGGGGGATTTGAGTGTGGGAATCTATTTTAACCGCTGCTGCTAACCTTTGCCTATTTGCACATTGTCTTCTGAATTTTACCTGCCTAAGTGCTGTTTTAAAATTGAATTTGAGGGGGAATCTGCTTGGGAATTCGACTGCACTTAGTTGCTCTCACCTGATCGCTTCTTTGCACTTTGCATTCAAGCCGTCAATAACCAGGTGAGCGTTCTAGTCGCTGGACCTGCCCGGGCTTCTTAAGAGCCCGATGACGCGACTCGCGCAGCGTTAACTGAAGCTGCCTTGAGTCACGTTAGGTGCGAGGAGCGCTGCTACCTCGTTTCTTATTATTCCAATATTGTCTATGTTGTAAACTGATTCCGGCTGAGCGAATCATTGTTGGGGGATTTGAGTGTGGGAATCTATTTTAACCGCTGCTGCTAACCTTTGCCTATTTGCACATTGTCTTCTGAATTTTACCTGCCTAAGTGCTGTTTTAAAATTGAATTTGAGGGGAATCTGCTTGGGAATTCGACTGCACTTAGTTGCTCTCACCTGATCGCTTCTTTGCACTTTGCATTCAAGCCGTCAATAACCAGGTGAGCGTTCTAGTCGCTGGACCTGCCCGGGCTTCTTAAGAGCCCGATGACGCGACCGCGCAGCGTTAACTGAAGCTGCCTTGAGTCACGTTAGGTGCGAGGAGCGCTGCTACCTCGTTTCTTATTATTCCAATATTGTCTATGTTGTAAACTGATTCCGGCTGAGCGAATCATTGTTGGGGGATTTGAGTGTGGGAATCTATTTTAACCGCTGCTGCTAACCTTTGCCTATTTGCACATTGTCTTCTGAATTTTACCTGCCTAAGTGCTGTTTTAAAATTGAATTTGAGGGGGAATCTGCTTGGGAATTCGACTGCACTTAGTTGCTCTCACCTGATCGCTTCTTTGCACTTTGCATTCAAGCCGTCAATAACCAGGTCAGCGTTCTAGTCGCTGGACCTGCCCGGGCTTCTTAAGAGCCCGATGACGCGACCGCGCAGCGTTAACTGAAGCTGCCTTGAGTCACGTTAGGTGCGAGGAGCGCTGCTACCTCGTTTCTTATTATTCCAATATTGTCTATGTTGTAAACTGATTCCGGCTGAGCGAATCATTGTTGGGGATTTGAGTGTGGGAATCTATTTTAACCGCTGCTGCTAACCTTTGCCTATTTGCACATTGTCTTCTGAATTTTACCTGCCTAAGTGCTGTTTTAAAATTGAATTTGAGGGGGAATCTGCTTGGGAATTCGACTGCACTTAGTTGCTCTCACCTGATCGCTTCTTTGCACTTTGCATTCAAGCCGTCAATAACCAGGTGAGCGTTCTAGTCGCTGGACCTGCCCGGGCTTCTTAAGAGCCCGATGACGCGACCGCGCAGCGTTAACTGAAGCTGCCTTGAGTCACGTTAGGTGCGAGGAGCGCTGCTACCTCGTTTCTTATTATTCCAATATTGTCTATGTTGTAAACTGATTCCGGCTGAGCGAATCATTGTTGGGGGATTTGAGTGTGGGAATCTATTTTAACCGCTGCTGCTAACCTTTGCCTATTTGCACATTGTCTTCTGAATTTTACCTGCCTAAGTGCTGTTTTAAAATTGAATTTGAGGGGGAATCTGCTTGGGAATTCGACTGCACTTAGTTGCTCTCACCTGATCGCTTCTTTGCACTTTGCATTCAAGCCGTCAATAACCAGGTCAGCGTTCTAGTCGCTGGACCTGCCCGGGCTTCTTAAGAGCCCGATGACGCGACTCGCGCAGCGTTAACTGAAGCTGCCTTGAGTCACGTTAGGTGCGAGGAGCGCTGCTACCTCGTTTCTTATTATTCCAATATTGTCTATGTTGTAAACTGATTCCGGCTGAGCGAATCATTGTTGGGGGATTTGAGTGTGGGAATCTATTTTAACCGCTGCTGCTAACCTTTGCCTATTTGCACATTGTCTTCTGAATTTTACCTGCCTAAGTGCTGTTTTAAAATTGAATTTGAGGGGGAATCTGCTTGGGAATTCGACTGCACTTAGTTGCTCTCACCTGATCGCTTCTTTGCACTTTGCATTCAAGCCGTCAATAACCAGGTGAGCGTTCTAGTCGCTGGACCTGCCCGGGCTTCTTAAGAGCCCGATGACGCGACCGCGCAGCGTTAACTGAAGCTGCCTTGAGTCACGTTAGGTGCGAGGAGCGCTGCTACCTCGTTTCTTATTATTCCAATATTGTCTATGTTGTAAACTGATTCCGGCTGAGCGAATCATTGTTGGGGGATTTGAGTGTGGGAATCTATTTTAACCGCTGCTGCTAACCTTTGCCTATTTGCACATTGTCTTCTGAATTTTACCTGCCTAAGTGCTGTTTTAAAATTGAATTTGAGGGGGAATCTGCTTGGGAATTCGACTGCACTTAGTTGCTCTCACCTGATCGCTTCTTTGCACTTTGCATTCAAGCCGTCAATAACCAGGTGAGCGTTCTAGTCGCTGGACCTGCCCGGGCTTCTTAAGAGCCCGATGACGCGACCGCGCAGCGTTAACTGAAGCTGCCTTGAGTCACGTTAGGTGCGAGGAGCGCTGCTACCTCGTTTCTTATTATTCCAATATTGTCTATGTTGTAAACTGATTCCGGCTGAGCGAATCATTGTTGGGGGATTTGAGTGTGGGAATCTATTTTAACCGCTGCTGCTAACCTTTGCCTATTTGCACATTGTCTTCTGAATTTTACCTGCCTAAGTGCTGTTTTAAAATTGAATTTGAGGGGGAATCTGCTTGGGAATTCGACTGCACTTAGTTGCTCTCACCTGATCGCTTCTTTGCACTTTGCATTCAAGCCGTCAATAACCAGGTGAGCGTTCTAGTCGCTGGACCTGCCCGGGCTTCTTAAGAGCCCGATGACGCGACCGCGCAGCGTTAACTGAAGCTGCCTTGAGTCACGTTAGGTGCGAGGAGCGCTGCTACCTCGTTTCTTATTATTCCAATATTGTCTATGTTGTAAACTGATTCCGGCTGAGCGAATCATTGTTGGGGGATTTGAGTGTGGGAATCTATTTTAACCGCTGCTGCTAACCTTTGCCTATTTGCACATTGTCTTCTGAATTTTACCTGCCTAAGTGCTGTTTTAAAATTGAATTTGAGGGGGAATCTGCTTGGGAATTCGACTGCACTTAGTTGCTCTCACCTGATCGCTTCTTTGCACTTTGCATTCAAGCCGTCAATAACCAGGTGAGCGTTCTAGTCGCTGGACCTGCCCGGGCTTCTTAAGAGCCCGATGACGCGACCGCGCAGCGTTAACTGAAGCTGCCTTGAGTCACGTTAGGTGCGAGGAGCGCTGCTACCTCGTTTCTTATTATTCCAATATTGTCTATGTTGTAAACTGATTCCGGCTGAGCGAATCATTGTTGGGGGATTTGAGTGTGGGAATCTATTTTAACCGCTGCTGCTAACCTTTGCCTATTTGCACATTGTCTTCTGAATTTTACCTGCCTAAGTGCTGTTTTAAATTTGAATTTGAGGGGGAATCTGCTTGGGAATTCGACTGCACTTAGTTGCTCTCACCTGATCGCTTCTTTGCACTTTGCATTCAAGCCGTCAATAACCAGGTCAGCGTTCTAGTCGCTGGACCTGCCCGGGCTTCTTAAGAGCCCGATGACGCGACCGCGCAGCGGACGCGCGCAGCGGGCGCGCCTAAGGCAAGCCCGTCTGCGCCCGTCCGCGTCCTGACGGGGCCAGGGGCCAGAATCTATGCCCCTCACCCTCTAGATAAGTACTGTTATAGCATGGAGATGCTCAAACAATTAAACTCACCCCCAGGACTAAACTGTCTTCACTCCATTGCCCCCGGTAGTCCAGACATCAATTGTGCGCACTGTCTATTTAGACTTCGGCTCCCCCCCACCATCGTTCATGCTGCAGCACTGCCTAACAAAGTTTTTAAACTGCTCTCATTAAATTGCAGATCTTTGCCTAAACATTCAGCAGAAGTGTTCATCCTACTTATGGACGAAGGCCCTGATGTCTTATTCCTCACTGAGACCTGGCTGAATGTGAGCTCAGAGCCGGATATTGTCCAGGCCCTTCCGCCTGATTACACAATACAGAGGCTAGACAGGGCCACTGGCAAAGGTGGTGGCATTGCCATCATATTGAAAAGTCACCTTATTTTTCGATCCTTTGGGAGTCCCTTGCTCGGTTGCGAGAACCTCCATTTTACAATAGGATTTACGCCTACACTTACTCTATCAGGCATTTTAATTTACCGTCCCCCTGGACCCTTAGGTCCATTCTGCCAGTCTCTTTCTACAATGGTCCCCAAACTGACTAGCACCGCTGCAAATTTTACTATTTTAGGTGATTTTAATATCCACTTTGATGACCCAACATTGAAAGTTGCATCTGAGCTGACCTTGGACCTAGCTGCTTTTCAGCTCACTCAGAAGGTGCTACATGTAACACACTTAAAAGGGCACCTCCTGGATCCAATTTTTTCCAATCTAGAGGAGCTTTTATGTCTGAAACCTACTCCCATTCCCTGGTCGGATCATTTTCTTATTTCAGTTAACTGGTCCTCCACCCATGTTATCCCTCCACTCCAGCCAACACAAATTAAATCCCGCCGTTGGTCTAAACTTTCTATAGAAAAGTGGATATCGGCATTAGACACTTCCAAGCCTCTGCCCGACACCAACCCGGTGGTGGCTAATGAGAGATTCAACAGTTGGATTGAGGGGACGCTAGACCAGGTCCTTCCAAAAACAACTAATCAGCCACATAATGGGCCTAATAGATCGGCCTGGTATAATTCTAAACTGAGAGAATTAAAACAAACATGTAAAAAAATTGAAAGAGTCTGGAGAAAGGATTTCTCCATGACCAAGAAAAAGGAATATAGGGAGGCTATCAAAATTTATAAGTCCGAAATTAAAAAGCTCAGGCCTCTTATTTTGAGGAAAAAATTTCTTTAGCAGCCAACTCTCCCCGTGAAACATTCCGAATTGTTAACACACTTCTAAGAGTTCCTTCTCTCCCCGATATCTCCTTAGCCACGGATCATCATTGTAATAAACTTGCAGAATATTTCTACAATAAAATCCAAACGATATATGAATCCTTTGCTCCATCTAATAGTCTTTCCACCTCCCACTTAGAGGACTTATATACAGGGAGTAAGGAAAACTCTCTAAAAACCTTCCCTCAATGAATTACGAATCACTACAGACAATTTCCGCACTTGTCAAGAGCGGGTCACCCAGAGACCCAGCTCCACCCAAGATGTTGAATCAGGTGGCAGAATTAGTGGCCCCAGTGATTCTGGAATTGATTAATTCCTCCATAGACGCAGGGGTGGTCCCTCCCCCTTGGAAAAAGCCATGGTTAGGTCTCTGCTGAAGAAACCTAGCCTGGACCCAGACTGTTTGGGCAACTATCGACCTATCTCGCTTCTCCCAGGAACTAGTAAAATACTGGAGAAACATATCAACCTGGCGCTTTCGGCCTATTTTGAATCTAATAAACTTTTTCACCCCTCCCAGACTGGTTTTCGTCCCTGCCAGGGTACTGAAACCGCTCTATTAGCAGTCGTGGAGGAATCCAGGAGGATCCTTGATGCAGGAGGTTCCTCTGCTGTGATCCTTCTGGATCTCAGCGCGGCCTTTGACACGGTCAACCACCTTATTTTGGTCCAACGACTTAGAAACCTTGGTGTGACCGGAGTGGCCTTGACATGGTTGCAATCCTTCTTGGAGGGAAGATCCTTTCAGGTGTTTGAGGGTGAGGCCATTTCTAAATCCTGGCCCCTCCAATGTGGAGTCCCTCAGGGCTCTTCCCTAAGCCCCACACTTTTTAATGCTTACATGTCCCCCTAGCGGAAATTGTTCTTCCCTACGGGGTGCACATTGTGACTTATGCCGATGATACCCAGTTAGTGGTTGCATTTAACCACCCAGATAGGGTTTCCACCTCTCTATGTATCTGCCTTGAAGAAGTAGCCAGGTGGATGAAAGACTCTTATTTAAAATTGAACGGGGACAAAACCGAACTTATGCTCCTTGGCAACCCCTCTCTTTTCAAGGCAGATACCATGTGGCCAGTATCGATGGGGGTGGCACCTGCTCCTAAGTCTGAAATTAAAAGCCTGGGCGTCTGGCTGGACTCTGATCTTAGCTTTAAAGTCCAGGCCAGAAAGGTGGTGGCCTCTCTGCTTTGGCACTTTAAGGATGCTCCGTAAAGTGCTCCCTTTGCTTCCCTTTCAGGCTAGAAAGCTCATGGTCCAGGCACTTATTCTTTCTCGCCTGGACTATGGCAATGCCGTTTACCTTGGAGCCCCTACTTCGGTTCTCGCCAAACTGCAAATAGTGCAGAACTGCGCGGCGAGAATCCTCATGGGGACTCGGAATCGGCAGTCGGCCAAACCAGACTTGAAGGCTCTCCACTGGCTCCCCATCCGGGAGAGAGTCCATTTTAAGGCCTTATGCATTACCCATAAACTAATGGGAGGAAAGGGACCAGAGATCATCTCCTCCTTGGTGAAGCCCTATCGAGCCAATAGGCGACTACGATCAGATGACCAACACCTGGCAGTTGTCCCCCGAATCAAGAGAGCCAGAAGCGGTGGTCGGCTTTTCTCCTACAATGCCGCCAAGCTCTGGAACTCTCTTCCTCTTCAGCTACGTGGGGAACTTAATCATCTTGTCTTCCGCAGACTACTGAAAACCTGGCTCTTCCCTAAATGATTCTGAGAAGCTTCAGTTATCCTCCAGCGCTGGGATGCCTACGGGTAGCTATGCGCTTTATAAATGCTGCTTCATTCATTCATTCATTCATTCATCATCATACCTTGGCCAATTACCAAACCAACTAAGATATGAAAAACCCACTTGAAGACAAAAGGAACAATCGCCACGTTCCCGCACTTCGAACACCGACGTTGGGGAATAATAACAGATCGAAAAGTAAAGTTAAAAGTAAAGACACAAAAGAAGGACAAATAAATAGTTCCCGAATCAGAATGTATACCGGCCATCTTGAAGTGATGTTAATGTTCATTCAGGAGGAAGAACCCAAGTCGTCGGAAATAACAAAACAATACATTGTCATTTAACGTAGCTTTAGAGCTCCCGTTTTATTCTGATACAATTTACTCGGCTACCTTTTCAAATAGATGTCTTAAATTCGATAAAGAAAAGGTTACCCTAGGAATCATATATCATTTCTTTAAGATTTGTTGATTTGTTTGTAAAACTATTTTTAACCTCTGTGGTTTTAGGCGGGAAGACACCTGCATTGCTAATGATATAAATACTTTTACTTCGAAATGGCCACTGCCGCTTGTCCACGAAGACAGACAAGTTGATGCCATTTTTGCCCCTCTTTTGTTTCTTTCAGGGAAAGTTCTTAGAAGATGGGTGTTGTGCAGACCCCATTCCAATGAACTTCTGGGAGCCTTTCTGATTGGTTTAGAAGCGTCCGATCTTGACATTGGCCCGAGAAATGGATTTAACAGGTTTTTTCTGTAATCCCTACTTCTTCCCAGATAACGAGTATGCAATTTCTCTGAACGTTACACGTTTACGGAAACTTTTCCTTAAATCTACACGATTATTTCAAACTTGTTACACATCATCATTTACAGCAATCTTCTCTTTAATCATTGGTTTAAAAAATGACTGTGGAATAGACCCGTAGCTCTACAGTTATTTTAAATTAATACTTATGTACAGAACTTCAGATAGCCTTTTGGTGTATCGCATTAATTAATTTACACATTCCTTTCATCCTTTTAGAGCAGATTAGAGGTTGATGCATTGTTTCACGTTTGCCAACTTCCTCAGAAAAAATATCAACCGCTTGTATATAAATTACTATTCTCGACACAACCAAAACAAGCGGCAGTGAAAGCAATCGCAAAAGCGATCGCTATTGTTAAAAAAAAAAAACGCGCGCGCCACAGTGAGCCATCTGGTTTTCATTATCGCGCCCGTGTCTGGGCACGATAATTGAAACCACAATGGCCTATTGGTGTCTATTACGCACACCAAGCGCGTAATAGACACCAATAGGCCATGGGCGGAGCAATGCGCCCGCCTTTGGCCAATGGTTGCAGTCTTTTATAAAAAGACGCACGAAAAGGCCAATGGGGTAGCACAAAAGGAATCGCACACGCACGAGCGTGTGCGATTCCTAGGTCAGTGCTGAATCCCCGTTTTTCACCCACTAAATGTCTCGCGCTGCGCGAGCACTGCTGCGCAGTGCAACGCTAGGCGCGAGACCTAAAAAACAGAAGCAAGTAGAAGCTCTAGAACAAGAAGTGAGCCAAGCAGAAACGGCACACGCTCTAAATCCCACGGCAGACACCGCTCATGGTCTCAACTTGAAAAAGCAGGGCTATAGCGAGTACTTGTGGGAAGACGTCAAAACCAGACACTTAGCCACCCAATATAAAATATATGAGGTCGGGGATAAAGCGGGGAAGCTTCTGGCCTGGCTAGACAAGCGAGAACGAGCTAGTCGGTGGATGGCTCAGCTACAACTAGACGATGGAGCCCTCATAACAGACCCGCAGAAGATAGTAAATGTACTAGCGAAGCACTATGAAAAAATCTACACCCCAGCGACCACAACCATGATCAAGGAGGCACAGGCATTCCTCAAAGATATCCGTATATCTACACTTACACCACATTTGCTAAACATGTTCCTAGCTAGCCTGGAAACGGGAGAACTCCCCAGGGACCAGCGAAGGGCGACGATAGTAGCTATACACAAACCCGGAAAGCCTCCCCAGGACTGGGCATCATATCGGCCCATATCACTGCTTAACGCGGAGGCCAAAATACTGGCTAAAACACTGGCGACCAGATTGACACCCCATCTCACCAAATTAGTACATCCGGATCAATCCGGATTCATGCCAGTAAGGAACACAGCGCTCAATCTGCGACGCCTAAACAGTGTAATGACCCGTATACCCACAATCCAAGAATCAGCCGTAATCCTCTCGCTAGACACGCGTATGGCTTTCGATATGGTTGAGTGGCCCTTCCTGTTTGCCGTCCTTAAGCATATGGAAGCCCCAAATTCTGCGCCTGGGTCCAGCTACTCTATACCAAACCCTTAGCTCAGGTAGTAGTAAACGGTCGAATCTCGGCCGACTTTCCCCTTGGGCGCGGAACGCGTCAAGGTTGCCCCCTATCACCGCTCCTATTCGCCCTAATACTGGAGCCGCTGGCAGCCTGGATAAGGAGAGGCCCGGTCATTCGTAGACTCCGATGGGCGGAGGAATGGGAAGACCGTATATCCCTATATGCGGATGATATACTACTGTACATGGCATCCCCCAGGCGCTACATCAATAGGCTCCGAGACATTTGTGAAGTATATGGCAAGTTCTCTGGATTTACTATTAACTGGACTAAATCGATCCTACATGTCTTATATGGTCCCCCACCGCAACTACCGAAGGGATGTAGTCTACAAATCGCAGAGGGGTGTTTTAAGTACTTGGGAATTTACATCACACCATTACCAGGGGAATTTACGGAAAAAAACCTCCTAGCACCTCTGAAAAGGCTCCGCCGAGACACAAAACATTGGCGGTCATTGCCACTGACGCTGCTCGGAAAAGCCACTCTTTTCAAGATGATGGCGCTTCCCAGATTCCTCTATGCCCTTCAAAATACCCCGTTTCCGGTTCCCCTAACCTACTTCAAGGCAATTGAGGCAGAAGTAAGTAGCCTGCTCTGGGATGGAAAACCGGCTCGCATAGCCATGAACAAACTGGTAAAGGGATGGTATGACGGCGGCATTGCCCTTCCGAATGTACAAATGTACTACTGAGCCTCCCAATTAACGGTACTCAATCAGTGGCTTCACGCCCCCCAAACAGAACCGGCGTTCCGCTCAGACAGACATAGCCTGGGTGAGGGCGGAGTAATGAGAGCACTTTATAATAAAACGCGTAAAAAACCACTAATAGGACCAACTGCGCACACAGTTCAAATTTGGCACATGGCACTCAAAAAGCTAGGATGGGATGGAGTCATAACACAACTGACTCTGCTTTGGGAAACTCAAAGGTTGGGCAGACTCAGTACTAGTAAAGGCTTTAAACAATGGGATTCCATCGGACTTTCAACAGTAGGAGATCTCTGGAGAAAAGGAGAGGTCGTTACCTTTGCTCAACTCCAAGATCAGTATGAGATGGCGCCTACAGAAATATTTAGATACATTCAGATTACACATGCACTTAAGAAAGCCATTCCAGTAGGCACTATACTTCCAGAGGCCTCCCCACTAGAAGACAGGCTCCTAACAGAATATATGGACAAGAAGGCCATTTCCCTAACCTACCGTAAGATCATTAATAACCAGCCGGATCCCACAAAATCTCTCCAAGATAGATGGCAGACGGAGGTGGGGGACCTAGACGAGACAGATTGGCAAGAGGCACTCGCGGCTCCGCGAGAAGTGGCGATATCCTCAAAATTAAGATTAGTACAGTTGAAGATACTTCATCGTATCTACTACACAAGAGTCACCCTGCATAAGATAGGGAAGGCCGATAACCAATTCTGTTTGAGACAATGCAGGGCACTCGGTACCTTCTATCATACTTTGTGGGAATGCCAAACACTGGGGGGCACAAACCTCACCAACGTACCGAGAGTGGTGTGCAAATATGGACGGAGCTATGGTGGCAGAGAGGGCTGTATATATACACCGAGGGTGCCCTAAAAAGTGGCAACGGATATAGGGCAAATGGAACACCTATAGAGAGAACATCTGTACTCCACCTCTGAGCGAACCAGAATCAGACTCTAGTTGATCCAAAGGATGTAGAACTATATCACCCCAATTAACGTAATATCCCTGAAGTAACTGTGTACCTTTAAAGGAAAACTAAAATGTAATGTGAAGCGT
Organism: Calotriton arnoldi; assembly: GCA_963921515.1. NCBI lineage: Eukaryota > Metazoa > Chordata > Amphibia > Caudata > Salamandridae > Calotriton > Calotriton arnoldi. The sequence continues at coordinate 462,473 of CAWUFW010013349.1, read as the reverse complement.
AATTTCTATAACAATAGTGTACTCTGTAACCGTATTATTGCAAGTTTTAACCTATAATCAATAAAAAAATATATATAATTTTTTTTTTAAATATCGAAACTTTAGGTATTTGTATAAAAGATTCTAAAAAGTTCAACGTGAGTTTGATATTCAGTTGTTACATTGTTTGTTTATTTGCATTTATATCTAATGTCAGCAACACCTGTTCACAAACAGACAGAATTCAGGAGAAACTCTTCCCTTGGAAACTCTACATTCCCGAGTCTTTGAAAACAGAAATATTAAAAGAAATAAAACGCTTGATAACATTTCGTCATTTATTTTTTTCTCTCTTCTCGCCCTTATTCTCCTTCTCCCCTGGGGTGAAATAGTGTGGCCGTGTATATTCTACTACTGCCTTTCTATTTCACCTCAAAGGTGTTGGTGGCCCGTCGGCGCCAGGACTCAACATTCCCAAGTCCCAAAGAACAAAAACTTGAAAGCAGTAAGACGCTTGATAACATTTCATCATTTATCTTTTTCTCTCTTGTTGTCCTTATTCTCCTTCTCCCCTGGGGTGATATAGTGTAACCGTGTATATTCTACTACTCGGGGGTTGGGGGCCTGTCGGCGCCAGGACTAAAGAATATGGAATACAGGTTAGTGGCCCTTATAATATACAGGTTCACAGTTTCTATGAGTCACAGTGTACTCCCACAATAATTAAAAAAAATACTTCCTTTGTACATCACTGAATGGATATGTTCAAAATAGTACTTTAAAAAATTCAAAACTGCATAGTCCCTCTATGAATGCTTCAGTGCAAAAGTACTCCCTCCCTCATTGCATAACTGCATAAGTAATCCATGATTGATTTAATTTATGTGGTAGTAGTGCCTACTTGATTCTATAACTGCATCGCTTCTGCCTCAGTAACTATGGGTCATATTCTCAATGAAGTGGTGGAGAGAGGCGTTACCTGCTTGGCTTAACGCCTCTCTCCGCCACTTCCGAAACGCGAGGCTGCACCCTATTCTCAAGGACATGGTGCAGCCTCGCGTTTCCCATGCGATGGCGCTAAGTTTCAAAACTTAGCGCCATGTAGGCACCCTTGCACCAGAGTGCAAGGGTGTCTGCAAGCAGGGAGGTTTCTTTATGTACAGGAAGGTCTCCCTTCCTGCACATAAACAAACCGAAAATAAACAAACCGAAGGGACACCTTCCTGTACATGAACAACCCATGGCATTTTGCATTTTCCATGTGTGCTGCAGAAGGCAGCACACATGGAAAATGCAAAAACGGCGAGAAATAAAGCATTTCTCCTTTCGCCACCTTAAGACTATATTTTTTCTGGTCTTAAGTTTGGCGCTACCTCCTATTCACGCTGCCCTTGAGAATAGGAGGTAGCGTCAAACTCAATGGGTGTTGCGGTGGAACGCCCACCGCAACCCCCACTGCATGCCCCTTTCACGCTAAAAACAGCGTGAAGGGGGCCCTATTCACAAGGCAACGTTAAGCCACGCTGCCTTGTGAATAGGGCTAAGCCCCTATCGCCACAGCAACGTCACTGAAAGTGACGTTGTGGCGATAGGGGCTTGAGAATACGCCCCAATATCATTAAAAAGATTATATCTTCCTGTTTACAATACTGCACAGAAACTGCCTAAGTAAAATGATGACTTCGACAGTAATTTCTGTGTCATTGTGTGAGTGCATGGGTAGTACCTGAGAGAATCCATCAGTGCTTTCGTACTGCCTCAATCATTAATTAAGTGCAAAAATACAAACGGGGGGGTTTGCATAATTCTGTTGCTAATGTCTGATTGATTGATCTCTGTATACCACAGCCTCCATGATTGCATAAAACATTACCCAGTTTATACATTTAACTACCTTGAAACTACTTTTATTCATGAATTGCATTCTTTGTTTTTGCATTTTGCTGTCAAAATGAAGATAAGTAAGTTTTAGTAACAGAGAACCACACTTTGTTTTGTTCAATATTCTTTAGTTTATACACAAATTAAATTAAACGGCAATTCTAACTTTCTGCTCCTAATTTAAACTGTTTTTTTAAACAAACTCCAGTAGCTGCTGTTAATCCCACGCTCAGTGTGCTTTTCAAAAACAATTATCTTATTCCAAATAACCACAAGTGCTCTGACCTACAAGCAGGCGTCCCGTACAGAGCAACTCTTTCACAACGTGTAACATGTTCCACCACTGTCTTTTCTCCTCCCTCACATGCGCTTGAAGATAGTTTGGTCTGGCCTTCCATTCCTACTTTGAAAACATATATTAATAGCGAACACTAACAGAAAACGCTATTGTTTCAACAACAAGCGGGTCTCATATAACCTTGTGCGACCTTCAAGTTACAGGTGGCTAAATTAGCAAGTGACATTGATTTAGTCTTCTATGGAAATCTCCCACTACATTTTGCACAATTTATACACCAAATATTTAATCAGTCTGAAACTCAAGGCCTACCACATTTTTCTAAACTATCCCACTCCCGCCTTGTTATCTCTTTTCAGACTATTTTTATAGTAATACCGGATTTCATTCATTCTAACTTTCCAAGCACATTTGGCGGGTCCCTTGGTGCTCCTTCCTTGTTTCCGGAAAAGTCGTTCTATAGCTCCTACTACGAAATGGCTGCCCGTCCTCTGCTTCAACGCCATCCACGACAAATGGAGCTATACCGTGGACGAATGCTACAACTTTTTGAATGCTTGCCATTGGCGATATTTGGCATCAGATATCGCCTGAATTTCCGCTACGTGTACTTCACCTGTGTTCAACCTGTTTTTTATTGTCTCCGGTGCCACTATGAATGCGACCTCCAAGTCTGCCTCTCTACTACATCACACGGTCCCCTGGATTATTTACTTTTGCTGCGTCCATTGCTGGCTCATGACCAGGACTGTTCCGGAGACACACACTTGATGGATGCGTTTCATAATGCAATAGGCAAGTGGTCTTAATATAGAGTTTCTAATATCGATATATAATATTGAGTTTAGTATATCGACAGTACTAAATATCGATGTTAAATATATCGATGTTAGAAATATCGATTATAAGTGTTGTTAAAAATATCGATGTTAGTAATATCGAATGTAAAAATATCGATATGTCAAAATATCGTTATTATATTTTATCAAACATCTCTTTATTTGTTTTAAAGATAACAGAGCATACAAGTATACAACAACCCTTGTAGGGGATGAGGACCCCATTGCAGATTATCGGCCACTTCGTACAGTAGGCTAGTGGAACCAATACAGTGTGTGAACTAGTAAGTGGCGATCAGCACGTATTGTCAATGTCCAATCCTCGTGTCCCGCCCTACCCCCCCAACCATACTCCCCCACCCCCTCCCAACAATCGAACAGTAAGAAAAACAAAACCTAAGGTGTCACGGTCGAACAAAAAAAAAGAAAAAGTAGTGCACTATTAGGGATGTTATATCCGGAAGCTGAAAAAGGATTGACGAGGTGTGGGTATCGGAGTCATCTTACGTGGTCTTGAAGAGGTCAGTGGGAGTCCTAAATATGAAAGAGGTGAAGAGCCCGCAGCCTTGGTCCACAGGCAAACAGGGGCAGCCCCTCGGAGAGATACTCGACTAGTGGCCCCCATATATAGTCAAAACCTGTGCGGGAGTCCTCCACAATGTCTGCCATTCGTTCCATCGCCAAGGCGCGCCATAATCTGGCGTGCCACTGCGTGAGGGAAGGGGCTTCCGATTTTTTCCAGGCTGCGGCCACTGCCATCTTGGCCGCCCCGAGGCAAAGCCACATCACGGAGCGGTCCCCATGGGTTTGGTGCTTTAAGTTGGTGTCTCTGAGTCCCAATAGTGTGTGTTCTAACGTGTTGGAGATCGGATATCCCAGAATCGGTTTGATTTGGGCGAGGACCTCCTTCCAAAATGGCTGAATGTGCGGGCAGTCCCACCAAATATGTCTGAAGTCTCCTAATTGCCCGCAGCCCCTCCAACATCTGTCTGAGGTATTAGGGAAGATAGTGTGTAGTCGGTGTGGATGCAGATACCAATCGTATACAATTTTGTAGTGAGCCTCCCTGAGGTGCATAGACCGATTAAACTTAGGAATATCTCTGTAAAGTGAGGTCCATTGTTGTCTCGTTGGGGGAGTGTCCAGTATGGTGTCCCAAAAGAGGTGGTGCCGAGGGGTGTTTGTGGAGCCGTCAGAGGAGTGAGTACAGAAAGGAGATAGTGCCCTTTGAGGAGGCCCCCGACTGAGCAAATAATTCTATAGGAAGCAGCTCCCGGGTAGCGGCCAGCCGCACCTGTGGCTGCAGAGTCCAATGTTTAAGTTGCAGGTATCGGAATTCTTCGGATGATTGGAGATTAAATTCCTTCGCACATTCCGGGAAGGAGAGCAGTCTCCCCCTATCGAAGAGATGGGAAAGCATCAGGCAGCCCCCCTCCCGCCAAGCGTCAAATGGGCCTTCCTGTAGGGCCGGGGGAAACTCGGGGTTGTAGTGTATGGGCGTGTCCGGGGGTGGAAAGGAGGTAAGGGGGGTGGATCTGTTTACTTCGTCCCATACCCTCAGGGTGGTTGCCGTGGGAGTACTTATATATGTGTTTCGCGGACGGTGTTGTTTGCTTTTCCAGAGGAGGTCCCAGATCGTTCTCCCCGTGATTTGCCTGTCTATGTGGAGCCAGTGCCTATCAGACTCCCGCAGAGACCACTCAGTCATGACCCTCAATTGAGCAGCTCTATAGTAGCCCCGAAAGTCCGGTAGTGCCAGTCCCCCCTCCTCTCTCGACCTAGTCAATGTGCGATTAGAAAGCCTGGCCCGCTGCCCCTGCCAGATGAACTTAGTGACCATTGATTTTAACGAAGAGAAGAGTGTCTTTTCCACCGGGATTGGGAGGCCCTGGAAAAGGTACAATAGTCGCGGCAGGACATTCATTTTAACGGCGTTTATTCTCCCTATCCATGAGAGGTAGGCCGTCCTCCATCTAGCGAAGTCCGCCTGGAGTTGACGCAGCAGTGGGGGGAAGTTAGCCCTGTAAAGATTCTCTACTTTCGGAGTGAGCTTTATACCTAAATAGGTGATCTCCTTCTGCACTCCACGGAAGGGGGACGCTGCTTCGATGGCCTGCATGGCAGCTTTGGGTACGGTGAGGTTCAAGAGATAGGATTTCGATAGGTTTACTTTGAAACCTGAGGCACTTTCGTAAAGGGCAAGCTCTGTCTGGATCGCCGGGAGGGAAGTCTGTGGCGCGTGGCGGGGAGGAGCACATCGTCGGCGAAGAGAGCAATCTTATGCTCATCCGAGCCAAACGGAACACCCCGTATATCAGGGTTGGAGCGAATGCTCTCTGCGAACGGTTCGATGCTAAGCGCAAATCGAAGGGGGGATAGGGGACACTCCTGACGCGTGCCTCGCGTGAGGGCAAATGGCACCGAGGCCACTCCATTTACGAGGACCGTGGCGCATGGTAATTCGCTTTGACCATTCCAATAAAAGGTTCCTCAAAACCAAAACGCTGTAGTGTGCCAGTCAGGAAGGCCCAATTCACCCGATCGAAGGCCTTCTCCGCGTCCAGCGCGAGGAGGACCGTGGGTATTGCCTTCCGTTGTGCTTTTTCAATTAGGTGGATTATTCTTCGCAGGTTGTCATGGGTTTGCCTCCCCTTAATGAAACCCGCTTTATCAGCTTGTACCAGGAATGGCATAATGTGTTCTAGGCGGGTGGCCAGAATCTTAGAGTACAGCTTAGCGTCCAGGTTGAGAAGCGCAATCGGTCTATAAGAGGCGCATTGGGCGGGATCTTTCCCTGGTTTGAGGAGAACGGAGATCAGGGCTTCACCCATTGAGGGGGTCACTTGTTGCGTGAAGGCGATATGATTAAAAAGAGTGACTAGATGGGGAACGAGGTCCGGCGCGAAGGTACAATAGAAGTGGCCGTTCAGACCATCCGGACCGGGTGCTTTTGAGAGTTTGAGCGAATCAACCGCTTTTTGGACCTCTTCTGCGGAGATGGGGCTGTTTAGCAATTCGTTGGTAGAGGCAGGTACTCGCGGAAGGGAGAGACCTTCCAGGTATTGGTCTTGCAGATCAGGTTGATCTGCCGTGTAGAAGTTGCTATAGAAGTCTCCAAAGGCTTTGGCCTTGTCTGCCTCGCTCTGGTGTGGGGACCCTCCGCCACCCCCCACTCTTTGAATGTAGTTCTTCTCTTGCCGGATCCGTAATTGGCGCGCCAGTAGTGCGCCTACCTTGTTTCCCCCCTCATAGTTGCGAGCTTGTAGACGCAAAAGAGTCTTTTCGGCCCCGTTCGTGTATATCGCTTGGAGTTTCCCCCTAACTTGGGTGGCCTTGCAGAGTGTTTGAACCGAGGGAGAAGTTTTGTGGTACTCTTCAGCTGAACGCAGTTCGCTCTCTAGAAGGAGGCGTTCTCCCATGCGTTGCTTTTTGAGCGCCGCGTCTAGCTCTATACACTTCCCCCTGACGACTGCCTTGAAGGTGTCCCAGTTTTAGCTAGCGAGGTCTGGGCTGGGTCATTGAGTTCGAAAAAGTCTGTAATTGCCTTCCTGAGCTCATCTCGGAGGAGCCTATCTCGGGTCAAATGATTAGGGAAGTACCATCTGGCAGATTTGGAGCGGGCCAGCTCCAAAGGCGCATGATCCGGGAGGCAGATCGGGTGAAACTGAGTTCCCATCACCTTCGGAAGAAGGGACTGGCTCAAAAAGGCGTGGTCTATGCGGGAGTACGTCCTGTGCGAGTGGGGGAAAAAAGAGTAATCGCGGGTCGTAGGATGTGCAGCCCTCCAAGCGTCTATCAGTCCTAGGCCCCGCAATGTCGCTTTGAGCGGATGGCTGAAGACCCCCCCTGCCGCCCTGTGGCTATGTGTAGTGTCCATCGCCTGGTCCCAAATTAAATTAAAATCCCCCAGCAGTATGACATCCCCACTGGCGAAGCCTCCCAAGGTGGAAAAGAAGGCGTTGAGAAAATCGTGTTGGCCTGTATTGGGGGCGTAAAGTGTTGCAAAGGTGTAGGTTCTGCCCCGCAGCTCCCCCTTGACCATCACATATCTCCCCTCCTTATCCGTGCGGGTGGCCTGGTGTAGGAATGGGGTCGAGGAGTGAAAGAGAAGCGCCACTCCATTGTGTTTGGTATGTGCCGAGGAACGGTAAATTTGGGGGTATGCCTTATGCTTCAAGCGTTGTTCGTCTTTGCGGGGAAGATGTGTCTCTTGGAGGGCAGCGATCGTGATCTGATGATCCCGGAGGAACCTCCAGATCCGTTGCCTCTTATTGGGAGAGTTCAGCCCCTTAACATTCCACGATAAACAATTTAACCCTGCCATTGGACATCTTTGCCAGGATAGCTAGGCCGGCAAGCTTCTTCCCCCCCGACCCCATCCTAGTGGCCCCAGAGTGCAGATAGCAGCTAAAAAAACAAGGACCGTGACACCATAAAGCAAATAAGAAAAAAAAAAACTGGACACGGTAAAATAGAAAAACTTAGATCAAGTCCAACTTAGAGCAGCAACGTGCTCGCTGAGATCCCCAATCACAGAGGAGGACTCCGTTACGAGCACAAACTGGGGTGGACCAAAATTCCACCAACGCGGCCCATTGAATGTCTCATAGATAAAGAAATCAGTGGAAGACAGTAGCTTGGCTGGGTATGGCATAAAATGTTCGACTGGATCAGTGTGCGCCTTTCTCCACTGCAGCAGAAGTGTCTGAGAGGGTCGGTGAGGGCGTCATGGCGGTTCAGAAGTGTCAACCCTCCGGGGATTTGCCAGATCTACGCTGCTGACGCCAGGGGCCTCCTCCTTTATTCTTCGGACCCCCCTTCTGGCTGCTGTCTCGCTTGTTGATGGAGGCACCTCGATGCCCAGGATGGCGGCCGCTTCGTCCAGGGAGGTACAATGGCAGTTGTGGTTGTCCCAGGTGAAAGCTAAGCCAAAAGGGTAAGTCCAGCGGTAGCGCACCTGACGCTCTCTCAGGGTAGACGTGATCGGACGAAATTGGTGGCGCCTGGCTAGCGTGGCTTGGGCCACATCTTGGCAAAGCGAGCATTCTGTATTTTGGAAGGTGATCTTGTCCATTGAACGAGCTTTCTGGAGGATTCGTTCTTTGACTTTGAAGGAGCTAAATTTCGCTAGCACGTCGCTGGGTTTTCTGGTGTCTATTGGAGCCCGAGGTCCCACTCTGTGGACCCTTTCAAGGTGTACCTCCGGTTCAGAGTCCCCCAAAATCGTAGAAAAGAGCCGCACCATGAAGGCCTCCAGGTCAGGACCCTTGCATCCTTCCTCCAGACCCCTCACTCGGATGTTCTCCCGCCGTGAGCGATTTTCTAAATCTTCACACCGGAGCTGCGTGGCCTGTAGCTGTGCGTGAAGCTCCTCAGACTGGGTTTCCAGGGGCCACATACGTTCCTCCAAGTCTTGCTGTTTAGCTTCGAGATCGAGGGTGCGGGCTCCGACTGAATCTACGTCTGGCTGTAGCGCCACCAAGCAGCCACCCATCTCTGATTTGAACGCATCGAAGGAGGCCCCAATGTCCGACTTGATGTCATCCCGCAGTTCTTGTTTGAACTCCCTGAGGGTGGCCAACAGCTCCTCCCTGGAGATCGCCATGGTGCCTTGGGAGACTTTAGGATCTGCAATCGCTGTCCCCTTGGATGTTGGGGAGAAGAAGCTGGAGACTCTAGGGGGCTGGGGTTTTTTGGGTGGCATAAGGACCCTCACGCGCCGCGTCCGAGGGCCGTCTAGAATTCAAGGGGGCCGTTGAAGACCCGGTTCTGCCACGATACACCAGTCGCAGTCGTCGGAGGCCTCTCTAGGTGGCGGCTGGGAGAACTAGGGAACTGCGCGCCCCAAGGCCGGCAGGGAGGCGCCAAACCCACGCTATCTTGAGGTGCGAGCAGACCTCCTCTGGACCAGGGTGCGATGCGTGGGGACAGAGGGAAGGAATGCCTTCAGTGCAAGCCGGATCGCCCGCAGCTCCAGGTTCCAGCTCCGGATCTGCGCTGGCTGGGGCGGAAAAAGAATGAACTGACGTGAGCGCACAGGGGCGGCGTCTAAGTAGTACTGCGATGTCATTACAGTGACCACGATGCCAATGACGAACGTGGAGTCGGCCGACACCACCTACCGACGAGCAGGGGTACTGCTGAAGATACATTTTCCGGATCCAGTCTGACGTCTGGGAGTAATTCTCTGGTGAGGAATCCATAACTAATTGTCTCTTTCAGATGTTTCCCAGTATGGGGAGATCATTCAGCTAGGGGTGCCATGGCCTCCAAGGCCTTTTTGCTGGGATCCAGGCCAGAGTATATTTTACGTGTGGCCAACTGGTCATATGTAAGCATTTTTATTATAAGCTGTAGGAAGGTAGGATCCTTCTGCATGGTTACCCCCTCTTTTTGCCTGGTGCTAAGCTGTTTTAGACTAGTCTGACTGGGATCCTGCTAATCAGGACCCCAGTCTCTGCTTTCTCCCTTAAAATGTTGTGGTAAGTACTTAGGTACATCCCAGATTGGATACTGGGGTACCCTTACAACACCCTAATATATTGTACTAAGGTACCCAGGGCACAGGTACCCCAGAGGTCCCCCATGGGCTGAAGCTTGCATTATGCCACCCATGGGAGCCCATTCAAAATGGAACTACAGGCCTGCCATTGCAGCCTGTGTGAACTGGTGCTAGCACCTCTTACTACAGATATAGGTTTCTTACATCTAGGGTCACTGCACTTAAAACCTACAAGTCACCCCTATAGCGGGCCTTTGCAATCCTGAAGGCACGGTGCTTCGTTCTAAGTGAGAGGGCCCCCCTGCATGAGCAGGACACCCCTACAGCCTACAGAGTCCATTCTCCGGGGTTGTCACGTGAAGCAGCCATATACCATATAGAGGGGCACTGCGTAATTAAGCGATGACCATCTCGAAATTGGCTGCAACGAATCCTATCATGTTTGGTATGAAACATGTTGGAATCATACCCCCACACTGTCAACGGTGTGGGAGGTATGATTCCAAGCTCTGGAAGAGCTCTCCGTGAGGCTCTCAGTGTTCCCGGTACCAGCCTTCTTCACCCGGACAGCACAAAATGGTTGCTGCTGACCAGAGATACAATTCTGCCCTCCTGCTGCTGAGCCAAGCTCGAGCAGGGCTAGGCAGAACAATCTCCTGTGTGACCACCTCCCAGACAGGATTTAGTGTATTGGGGTAGGGTGGGTGCGCTTGCCAGCGCTACCCAGTCTGCATGAGGGGCACATTTGGTGTCCCCATGCATATTCCAGTTCAAACCAGCTCTGGCACGAAACTGGACAAAGGACATGGAAGAAACCTCCCCTTGACCAGACCCTCCCCTGGGAGGGTCCCCTGAATCGTCCCAACCCTTTCCCTAGGGTGCCTAAGGGCTTAGCTGGGTGCAGGTCACTAGATTTGTCGTAGGACAAGATTCATATCAGACACCACTTCTACCGTCTGGGCACCCTGGACTTCGTTTGGGCTCAACTTAATCTCCCTTCCAGTCTGCTGCAACGTCTGTGCCGGTGCACCATACAGGAACCTTCCAAGGCCTGTGGGCATCAAAGACACCTGAAGGAATCTCCCTTGGAGTAAAGAAGTCACTACCCTGCATTCGCAGGCAATACAACTAAGTCGACCGGTCTGCTGATCCTGAGCTCCTCCGGACTCCGTAACGTTCTGCAACACAGGTGGTGATTTTCCACAGCTCCCGAGGCCTGCCCTGCCACCAAGTTTGAGGCCAGTATCCCTCATGGGGGTTGCAATAACCGAACCCCTGTGCACTGCGTCAACTTCCAAGAAGATCTTCTGGCTCCAAGTAGCCCCAAACTCGAGCACCTCCAGTGACCGGAATTTTCAGCCACACAGCAGTGCGCGCCTCGTGGCCTGCATCTTTTGGTGAGCTGCTTGAGGCCCTCTTGTCACTCCAGGGATTCCGGCCTGCGGGTCCATTTGAGGGTCACCTTTGTTTCTTTAGGTACCTTTGCTCGGGGTCTGCCCCGACTCCCCTGCTTGTCGTGAGTCCCCTGGACTTTGCTGGTCCCGACATTGCTCCTTCTTCAGTTCCTGTGTTGGTTGCCTTTGCCAAGGCTTGTTGGTGCTCCCGCCGGACACCGACCCCTCAGCACTCAACAGCCTTTGTAGGACAGCTCGTGCACGGCTCCTGGTCTTCCTCAGTCTCGCCTGGTCGTCACAGCTGCAGAGTCAAGGTCATCATCACCCATTCTGAAACACCTGACAACGGAGGCCATTCGTCTTCCAAGTCGCCGGTCACTCATGAGTGACACACTGTCCCCTCTGCTAACAGGTACCTCTCATCCAGAATCCACCTTCGGATTCAACCGACACTTTCTCCTTCAGCAGTGGCACTTTCCTGAAGTCCTCCATTGGGTTTGACAGCGGTTTCCGACATCACTTCACACGTATGCACCCGGCTTCCCTGGTGTAGGTAACATGGGTACTAGGGTATCCACGGGTTGGGTGGCTCTCCAACCTTCTGTTTTCTACTGGGTTTCTTCAGGGTCCACTGGGAAGGGTCCATAATCTTTAAAAATCCAACTGCGACTTACACGTCGATTTGTACGGAGCACACGGTTGTGTTCCTACACTGCACACGCTCTACGTGGGGTCCCTATCGACTCACCTTGGGTAGTTCCTCGTCTTGTCCAGAGTCTTGGTTTCTATACCACTTTCATAGTATATGGTTTGGTCCCCCACTGGGGTCTACTGTGTATTACGTGCTATTTACTGTGTTTCTTTGCAAAGTATTGTGTGCATTGTGCATATCTCCGGCTAGGCGATATTTGTATGGGTTGGAGAGTATTATATAATAAATACATATTTTTATAAATACTTTGTGTGTTTATTTTTCACTTTATACTACAAGATTGCATTCTGGTAAAACAAGCTGCTTTACACCATAAGGGTTGTCTGGACTGGTGCAAGGTGCCCACTTACATAAGTGGACATCATATACCAGGCCAGCTTCTCACATAAGCCATATTGTTCATGGACCTTCTATTGTGGAGGATCAGCTTCAAACCTAAACAGGAGCCTCCAGTCCTGACAGAGAACTTGTTCTTTAGCTAACTATTAAGGCCATGGAGGGGGTGATTGTGCTTCTTTCTGTTTGCTAGCTCTGAAAACGGTTGCCAAATACAGAAAAAACTTGGTGACCCACAAGTCTCATGAACCCTTTAGACTCCCCCCTCCCCCAATCATTATGGTTCAAGGACACCATCTTGACTGCATCTTTCTTTGCGTAATAACCCAAAGTCGCCAATAAATGCCACCAAAATGTCTTAAGAGAAAAATCTAACATTTAAAAAAACCATTAAAGTGGCAAAATGAATTCAAAGATAATCCCCCGTAAGACAAAAAAACTCTGCAGGAACCTGGCTTCATCCAGATACAGCAGCCCCACTGGGTTGAGTTGCTTATCCTTTTGTATTGCTCCTAAAATCTAACAAGTACCCATGAAAAATGGATCTCGCATCCGAGTGGGCAAATACTCAACATATATTGGAAAATAGTTCTCATTCATCAAAGTAGCATGAGTAACTTGATATAAGGTAAACCAATTAATATCAATACAAAACCCGAATCGAGTGGGATAATCCATCCCTCCGCATCCTAAACAGAATTGAAAATTGGTACCAGAAAGTAGTGGGAGTAACAACCACGACCTACTTCTGGGGCAGGAACGCGCTCAATGGCTCCCTTGGCCAAGAGAGCCGTAACTTCCTGTTGGAGAAGGCCCAAATGATCCTCCGACATACAATGGTACTGAGGTGGCATGGCTGGAGGGGTAGCCTCGAAGGGGAGGGAGTAGCCCCTTCTGACTATCTGCAAAACCCACCTGTCCAACGTGATGGTGCGCCAGTGGGGGAGGTGATGGCGGATCCTGCCGCCCCCTGGCGTTTGATGGGCCTGAAATGTCGGACTAGGAAGGTTTGGAGGCTGCTGCAGAGGGGGGGGGTTGGTGGACTGGCCCGCCCGCTGGCCCCCTGAACCACGCCGGTAGTTCCCACGTCCCCAGCTGCGAGAAGGTTGGGGAGCTTGCGCCGGCCTGTGGCTCTGGGCGGGACGTAGTGGGGCACCCCTTCCTTCGCCACGAAAGGGGCGAAAAGCAGACTGCACAGGGCGGCTGGAGAGGCCCAAGGACTTGGCCGTAGCCTGTGAGTCCTTGAAACACTCTAGAGCATTGTCTGCTTTGTTGCCAAAAAGGCGATGGCCATCAAAAGGCATGTCCATGAGAGTATTCTGGACATCCCCCGAAAAGCCAGTCGATCTCATCCAGGCGTAGTCTCGAAGGGCTACCGACGTGGAAATCGTCCTGCCTAGAGAGTCGGCGGTATCCAGCCCACAACGGATGGTAAACTTGGCCGCGTCCATCCCGGCGGCAACAGCCTGGGAGAGTAGTGACCGGGCATCCTCCGGACACTGAGGCAGCACTTGAGCAACCGTGTCCCGCACAGAGTGGGAGTAACTGCCCAATAGACATGCGGTGTTTACCGACCGCAGTCGCAAACTGGCAGAAGAAAAAAATCTTCTTTCCAAGATGATCCAGCTTCTTGGCTTCCCTATCTGGAGGAGCGTTAGGGAATGCGCCCTTGGAAGTAGAGGCTTGGATCACCAAGCTCTCAGGGGTGGGGTGTTGGGAGAGGAAGGTGGGGTCCCCCGGGGCACTGGAGCCCCCGTGTTGGGCCTGGACCAGGTGCCCAAAAGGATGTCGGTGAGGGCCTCATTAAACAGAAGCAGGGGCTCCGAAGAGCTCGCTTGCGGTTGAAGCACCTCTGTCAGGAGGTTAGTCCTGACTGCCACAGTAGGAAGCTCGAGGTTGAGAGCCTCGGCCGCCCTACGCAATACCACTGCGTATGACGCTCCCTCCTCCGTAGCCATGGTAGGACAACATGCCATGGTCAGGAGATGTATCAAGACCACTGGCATCCCCCAGGTCCTCTCTCCAGTCCGGGTCATACTCCAACTGGTCGGTCAGAGGGTCACCCGACCCCTCCCAGTCCTCCTCCTCGTCCTCTGGGTGCCAGTCTGGTCTAAAAGGGACCCCAGGAGTGAACAGGGGCACAAAAATCCTGCTCGGCGTCGGGGATGCAGGTCCGGCTCCGCATCCACATCAGGATGGAGGCCGGGGCCAACGCCGGCAAGGGGGGGGGGAGGGGGGGGGGGATCCGATTGGCGTCGAATGCGGACGCAGTGCCGGAGAAAGCAGCGCCTGTGGAGGCGTAATAAGGTCAACCGGCGCCGATCCGTATCCAGGCCTGGATCCAAGGGGGGGGCCTGCAGCGAAGGCCTAGGCCCCCCAGCAGAGTCCGCGGGGCCCGAAGGCACGCCGGCAGGTTCGGGCTGCCCAAAGATGGCGTGCATCACCTCGTAGAACTTACGAAGCTGGGCAGGAGTCGCTCCGGGTCCCGGGAAGGGAGGGAAACTCTGAGTCGGCTCTTCAGGCTCTGCACGCGGAGCCGCGGGAGGGGCACCGCCCGCATCCCTCGTCGCGTCAGCAGACCGACGGGGAGAAGTCCAAGAGCAACGATGCTTCTTCGACTACTTCTTTTTCGACTTAACTGACCCAGAGTGCGAAGACTTAGAAGAGTGGTGATGGCTCCGCGACCGGTCCCTCGACCTCCCTCGCTACCGGGACCTTGAACAGCGCGGAGCCGACTGCCGGCGCTCATGAAGCTTTCGGGACCGCTCCCGCAAAGCCTTCGGAGCCATGGACCGGCAGTCGGAGCACGATTTGGGGTCGTGGGACTCCAGGCAAAAGAGGCACAAGTGGTGCGGATCAGTCACCGACATCAGTCGGTTACAGGAACCGCAAGCCTTGAAGCCGGGCATCCCTACGTGCACCAGGAGTCGTGAGGACTCGAAAAGAGTGTCAACAAAAGTCGTCAAAATGTGACTGGAGGTACCGCTCTCTCAGGATCTGCGCTGGCTGGCGCGGAAAAAGAACGGACGTTAGCGCGCGAGGGCGGCGTCTAAGTAGCTACCGCAATGTCATCCCGGCGACCGCGGAGCCGACCGACGCCACCTTTCGACATGCAGAGGTACTGCTAATGAAAAACTTTCCGGATCCAGTCTGACGCCTGGGGGTAATTCTAAGGTAAGGAATCTATAACTAACTGTTTCTTTCAGATATTATTGATGTGAACGCAAGAAATTTGATCCACATACAACAGCACGGAAATGAACTGCCATCAGAAAGATTGGGTGTCACCTAGATGCATCCAGCCATGACCTACTGGTTAACATGGGCTACGCTGAAAAATCTAGTCTGGTGTCTGGGTATATCTAAAGCTGAGGAATCTGCAGTTTAGGTAACCATCAAAAGTTATCCACTAAATTATTTTTTTAATTTGTCAAAAAAATGGCTTGAGTGCACAATAACTTTTGCCCTTCTCCCACTTTCCCTAAGGGAAATCAATCTCATGACTCATTCAGTTAACTGGTTCGGCGGTCACTATGTCTCATGGTCAGATTTTATTTCCAGTTTAAAGATAATCTGGGCATCAAATGTAGTTATAACAGGGAAATTCAAAGGCCTTACAAGTTCATGGACCAAGGGAAAAATAAGAATTGAATAAAAAAAGGTGCAATTGCATTAAGGGGCACTTGAGCATGTGAGACTGCCATCGCATACAGCCTAGTAACTGTGTGAAGGGGGCTCTGCAGGATTAGATATTGACCTGGAGTAGTGCAACAAGCTGGACTTTTTTTGCAGACGTCCCCACACTTTTTTCCTCGATTTAAACTACTATGTGCAGTTTTTTCGACTCCCGACAGTGCACTGAAGCCTGCTCACCAGGCTTCAGTGCCAGTGCTCTTTCCCCTAAACAAAAATGTCTAATTGGTCCACAATATGTAAAGCCTTTAGCACTCCTTTAAGTCCCTAGATATGGTGCCCCTGGTGCAAGGGAATGGGTATTTAAGAGGGTCATTAGGGGCTGCAGTACGTATTATGCCACCTTAAAGGACCCACACACAAATTGAATGCAGACTGCCATTGAACACTGTGAAATGGTGCAAACCATTTTGAAAACACATGGCACAATCCATACACTATATGCAAGTCGCCCCTACATCAGGTCATAGAGCCCTAAGGCAGGGTGCATTATGTTAGGACAGATCTGCAGGAGCAGATATGCCCCCGTGATGTCTGCTTCCATTGAAACAACATTGCAAGTGTTCAGGCAGTCA
This sequence comes from Calotriton arnoldi, assembly GCA_963921515.1. Lineage (NCBI taxonomy): Eukaryota > Metazoa > Chordata > Amphibia > Caudata > Salamandridae > Calotriton > Calotriton arnoldi. The sequence goes on along the minus strand of CAWUFW010013349.1, from coordinate 446,264 downwards.
TCTCAAGCATATGCACCGGTCATTACGAGTCACCCAGCTACATGATGGTTTCAATGAAAACAATGGTGTTTTGGTATCAAACACCTCATCTTTACAAATCCATACTGGTGCCAGTATCGGATTTGTTTTGACATGCACCGAGGGCACTTTACTTTAGAACTAGCTGCCTGGTATTGTCCAGCCTGCCACCATAGACAATGTTCTGATGCCCTGCAGGTGAGGCTGCGCTTTCAAAGGTCAGAAGCATGAATGTTCTGGAGAAAGGTGTTCACACCTCCTCCATCAGGAAGACTAGTGTCCTAGCACATCAAGGCCAGCGGCTTCAAATTCTCTGCCTTTCATATGCGACCCCGGCTCCCAAGAATCCTGGTAGATGCCACCCCATACCCTGATGCCCATTTGGCACCAGAACAGGTGGAAATATTAAGCTAGTCAGAGGGCATATTCACCCTCAAGCTGGGCTACCTGAAGGGTTCCACCATCTTGATTTTAGTGGGACTAGGAACTCAAGTCAGGTTTATGTCCATTCTCCACAGGAAATGGCCATATAGGGAGTGTAGGCACTCCAGGGGTAGGAAGGCCATTGGCTCCCTTAATGCCACTAAATTACCCAGAACTCAGCTGTGTATACTGGGAACAGAAGGAGCAAGAGACGAAAATGCAAGAACTGTGGATCTCACCTAGAATTGGCAACAAACCCTGCCTGCTGCCATGACAACAATTGCAAAGACCCGACTCGTCCTTCAGCTGTGCATCCCCCTAAAACCTTGGAGGGCTGCCAGCACTTTGCCAGTCAGCTTCTCCCTTGAAGTGGAAAAGCTACAGTCACTGACATTTGCATCTCCCAGATGCACCATTCTGCTGACCATCAAGTGAGCAGCAGCCCAGGAGGCGGCCTTTGAGGCTCCTGAAGGTCAAGCCTCTCCCCAGGGAGTTTCAAACAGCTAGACCCTACAGGAGTCCCCACCCAGCACCATTACACTGGGTAACGGAGAACTTGCACCAGCCAAGGCTTGTTAAGTGTCCAGTCCAGAAACCAATCCTGCCAAGACCAATGAGACACCAGCATCACCGAGGCCAGTTAACCACCATCCAACGCAAGCAACCCATCGGACAAAACATCTGTCTGAGCCAAACAGTACCCCAATTGCTCCAGAGACCATCAAGAGCAGGGCCCGCCTGGTTCTGTCAGACTTGTCCCCACGTTCCCACTTGCAGCCTTTTCTTGCTAATTTTCTTCATGGAGTTCAAAAGGTATCGTTCAAGGATACAGTCACGACCAGCACCTCGATACACCAGGGCAAGTAAAACCCAAACTGGAGATTTTTACTCTAAGCATCTTATGTCCAGGATAGTAACCCCGAGAAGCATTTGTAAGCAAATATTTCTCCCATAGGATAACCATACCACGCTCTGTGATCAGGGCTAATTTGACAGCTGTGATTTTCTGTTTTACCCGTAAAAGTTCTTAACATCTAAAGTAATTACCTGATTCTGATATCTATAAATTAATTGGTCTCGAGTTTCTTCTTTAGTGTGTCTCATTTGACTGTGTGCACAACAAATGCTCAACACTACCCTCTGATAAGTGTTAACTGCTCGCCCACTCTACCAGAGAGAGAGCACTTGGCATTATTAATTTATGCCATGTAAACCAATAAGTGTTGTCTAGACTTTCTGCATACTGTACCACATTTTTGTACACTACATATAAAGTCAGATTATTAGTGGACACCTATAGGGAAGTCAGTATGTTTTGTCTGCAGTGACACCATTGATATACATAGGAGTGCAGCTTCACTTTCCTTTGACCTACTAAGCCCATCAAGATATCAAAATGAGTGCACCATGAGGTATTATGCAAGTCCCCAGCAGATGCATGTACATCTGGTGCAATACTGAATTGTCATCTCTCTGGCTCAACACGGCAGCATGCGCATTTGATTTGGCCACCCTGCTGGACTGAGTTAATTACATTGCTGTGAGGAAATGGGGTGTACTGTATTGTGGGGTTAGAACTCAGTGTACTACTCTTGCCAACCACTTTAGGACTACTAGGTTTCGTGTGCTCTGAGCTACAGCTACCTAGGGCTGAGCTAAGTGTTTAACAGTCAGGCTTGAACAAAGTATTTGAACAGCACTAAAACATGAAGAAATGGTCAAGAAAAAAATACCAATTTAACTCAATAAAGAAAATGATTGCATCTTTTAAATCTCATGCAACGGTTGTGTCTTTAATTCAGACTACAAGTGAAAAGCAATGAATTGGGTTCTTATTTTGGCAGATAGTTGGATGAAGGACGATCACAACACGATTGTTAGAAACACAAAATTAAAACCAGATTTCCAAGGGCGCGATTCCCACATCAAATGACTTGTGTAGAGCAGTGGCTTTTTAAATCCCCATGCCTCTATTGATCCAGGAACAATGGCAAAATGATGCTGTAGTCTGACTGGGTGCTCATTTTTGAAAGCGCATCGGGCATAGTGCCAGGAAACTAAAGCGGGAAGTGATATGGAGCAGTGTTATGCTCAGCGCCACTATTTTTTTCTGACTTAACAGATTTAATCACATCTACAACTTTTGAGGTTGCAGTAAAAATAAAAAGCTACTACAAAAGACCAGTATGTAACATGAATTGTTCCAGTAGTTTAGTGGCCGTTGGGGTGTGGTTGAGCATTTTTGAAATATAACTGAAGGGATGAAAAGAAAATAATGCAGGCTGTAAGCCCAGAGTGAATACAGCAGGTCTCAAAGAAACAGTGCATGTGTTACCTGGCGACCTAAAAATTGTTTGTAATGTGGATACAAAAGATAGTGTTTTGGAGATACAGGCTTTACGAGGCGTAGTAAATCTGCATGCTTAGTAAGCCAGGAGCAAGCACTGAAATGTAACAAAATTTGACGCTTTCAGTAAACCCATTTGAAAGTATGAATGTTATTTTAGGCAACTGGGATCCAGTCAGAGGGACCAGCAAAGAGCCCAGAAAAAAGTTACTGTTTAAAGAAAAGAGTGGCACAAGTGTGCTGCAAACCCTTGTGGGTACCATATACTAGGGACTTACAAACAAGTTGGCTTAAGCCAACTGGGTATAAGCCAAATATACTTAAGGACACGGAGGTCTGGCTAACAGGCCTTTGTGCAGTCAGATTTATAATAAAAAAAAGTTAAAACTTCAGGGGGGTGGGATAGACAATTGCGCATTAGACAATGCACTGTCGACAGGAAGGCAACTCCGGAAGGGGTGGGGAAGAAAATCTGAATTTCCTACATAGCTGTCACACTACCAGGATTGGGACACCCAGGCCCACTGAACACAAGAGCAAGTCCAGACCTCTGGAGCCAATCTAGGAGTCTTTGTAGTTTGTGGGAAAAGTGCCAACAGGGATGCCAGTAAGGGGTGAAGCCAGAGGTGAGGAGCGACTGCTGAATGGGGCTGGTGCAATCTACAGCTATCCAGCATGCTGTGCAGAACAATTGATGTGGCAGCCTAGCATTGGTCAAGGGTGCCTGGTTTACTGAACCACTCATGTGCATGGGAGGGGCTTTAGTTCAAGCTGGACACGGTCTACAAATGGATGCTGGACCAGTGGATTCCTCTTCAGGGTCAGGCAGAGATCCAGTGGTCCCATTATACACCAAGGAACAGTTGGACATCAGCACCCTCACTAGGCGAACACAAGAAAAAGGCGAGCTAGTACAGGGGACCAGCTCCCTGCAGTGTGCCACCTTGGGGCCAGCATGCCAGAGGAAAGGATCCATGTGACACCACCAGGAGGAAAATAAGCCCAATGTGGTAGAAAGCAGCACAACGGGCATGTAGGAAGAGATTTGACCCCACCCTCTAAGAAAAGTGTGCATGGAACTCCACTGCAGTACATCAACACTCCCAGTGGGGGCTATCTCCGGTCCTCACAGATTAATACGCATGAACCCCGAGTGGGCTTGCATGGAGCCCTTCTTGGAACTCGAGGCCCAGGGACCGCAAGCAGACACGTGTATGCCCCCCCCCCCCCATGTCAGGGACATCAACAACACCCAGAAGTGGGTGGGCTTACTTCATATACAGGACAACCGCAAAGACATCCTATCAAAGCCTCATGAAGGCAATGGATAATGCCTGGGGGGGGGGGCTCTGCAACCCAAGAGGGAGTCGCTTTTGTGGATGGCCCTGGGACAGCAGGGGCTTCAGTAAAGAGAAGGCGTATGTCCAGCAGCTTGCCCCCCACTTAAACCTCAACATTTTCAAATGCGACACCCCCCCCCCCCCAGCTTTTTGTACATGATCCAGACACTCCCTGAAGCTGCAACTTTTGCTGTTGCCTAGGATAGCAATAACTGTTTTCAAAGCTAAATGTTTTAAGCCATTGGTTAAGAAAGACGGACACGTTTTAGGTTAGCCAACGCTTTATTTAGAGATATTCAGTATAATGCATTATTTTAATATGCATGTTAATGCGGATAACAAGGATCATTTCTAAAAGGCTGCAGTGCTTAATTATGTGAGGGTGAGCAACCCACTAATCTCTCAGAACTGGACAAAAAAAAAAATGTATGTCTTGGTTTAACCCATAACCCGTTATTTTGTGCGCAAGAGTTTACTAAATAATCCCCTTGCTAGCAATTTACCATATAGGCGGTGCTCAAGGCTGCAATGCTGGATCTGCTGTGGTGGTTTATAAATGGATTTTACGTTGGTCATTTAACCAGATGCTGTGCAAGTTTTAAATTTGATCAGCAAGGACAAAGGTGTAGTGTGGATTTCTAACGCCGCCAATAATTTGACCACTCTGCACTAGTGGCGGGCTTCAATAGTATTAATTCCGGCAATTAATATCTTAACTCTACTGTTCCCGGTCCACAGGTGACCATGTCAAACCTTTTGGCATAGGAGGTACCTACCAGTTAATTATAAAGGGTCCACCCTCTAATAAAAATCGAAGTACAAAACGTTGGTAACTGGCCAGTATAAAAAAAGAATGCAAGAACGTTAAGCTGCAAGGTGCAACCGCCTCTGGTTTTGTCCCAAGCCTTCCACCGGTTACTCTCGGGCAATCTGTAAAAACGAAAACAAAGTATGCCCTCAGTACACTCTTAGGGAAACAGTACTTTAACAGACACTGCTGAAAACATGAGCATGCTGCAGAAGCGTGCAAACCTGGGGTAGTACTCAGACCACTTCTCTGAAGGTCCAGATAACTCTTAACTGACCTAATGGTTCACCCACATTAGAAGTAGGTTCGATTCTGCGAGAAAGATAATTCTTTCTTTGTAGTCGCGTACCTTATGAGCACAACTTATCCAAAACATTACACCCCAGCAGAGGCAAGTTTGCTTTCAGCTTAACCTCCGTTTGGAAATATGTTTACTCGCAGCACATTTATCTTTACAGCAGTGTTTATTTCTGGGAAGGATTTAACCCCGTCAGAGAACAGAGACTAGTCACAGCCATCTTTTCAATTGTCAGTTCCGTTAATAGCCTCCCACCAAGCATGTACAAGTATTTACTCTACCCAGCCACACCTTACCGATTCAAACAGGCCGGCAGTCTTCTAAGAAGCTGATACTGCGACCAATGCAGTGAACCGCGCCATCTTCCAACTGCTGAAAAAGATGAAGTCAAGAGTATGTCGCACCCAGAAGTCTCTATGCAGACCCCACCCAAGATACCAACTTGTCTGCAGAGTAAACCCTCTTAAATATGGACAATCCCATTTGATCAGGACATGGCCAGCTGGTCCTGACACCCAATAAAGTAAACTTCAGGCTTTGTTTTCAGCTACAGGTTGTGAGCAAGCCAGTTAACTCAAATTACGGGTCCGCCTGCCCATGAGCTAACTAGTCATCTTCAAGTCGTTGGTGGCCTGTTCTTTTCGTGAAGGTTATGGTTTTCATACTCCAGCAGGCAATTAAAGTTTAAGGCCGATTTGGACAGCAACTAATTAATGCAGGTATCGTTAAAAGGTCACCGCAACGGCGACAATCAAGAGGCGTTAAAAGCTTGTTTAACATCTTACCCCGATACTCCACCCAATTACAGGTTTTTGGGGAATAATGTACAGGGTTGGGCGTTTACCACACCAAAGCCTGCATGCATCGCTACTGAGGCCGCTTTCAATGAGGCCCTAGAGTCTTTACATGAACTGCACGAGTGATGCCAGAAAACTCGTTTGGCTGGTAGGTGAGCCCAACCAGATCACAATATGTCGCTCACCACCACGCCTGGGGCCAAGGAACTTGGTAGGTCAAGTACATTTGTAAATTGTGTGAACAGATACGTGGCCAAGGTCACACGGTGTGAAACTAGTGTAGCATGACGCACTGCTGTAGTAAGTCGCGTCAAGAGCCATAGGTACAACTACATGTGTATGAACATGCCATGTGGTCTGCGGTAACAAATTGAAAAAGCAGATGTAGATAGTTTCAGATTTTTAATAGGCTCCGTGAAGCCACCAAGAAATTTAACGAATACAACTTTGAACCAATTCAAAAATCCACTTTTAAGGGAAAAACAAAAATTGAGACCTTCCATAGGAGGCCTTGATAGTATTAGGAATGTAGCACGGTCACCTGCGGTAACAGGCCCCTTTAACTATGCATAAATTGTAAAACGTCAACATTGATGCACTCGTGTCTACGGGATTCACAACAGGTAACAGTAGAAGTTTATAGGCGTAAAGTAATCTGGGCCATGTAAGTCTGCTCTCGAGAAAAATACCGAGTGCGTCTACAGAACTGTTTAAGAAAACATTGCATATTTTACATGAGCAGACAAATTAATACAGTAAAAAAGCAGGTACGGGACAACGATTCAGCGAGGCTCCAAAAATCTTTATAAATACAGCCATTGGAAGGACGATCTTGAGTCGAGAAGATTGTTATCGTTGCGAGCTGAGGACAAGAAGCAGGCAGATTGTAAAGGCACTGAAAGCTGACGTAGTGATAAAGTTGATGCAGCAATGTTAACAAGCTCCAAGCCATCTCCCATTCCATGACTAGGTCCCGACCCCCCCCCCTCCCAGCGCCCACAAGCGCTTACCGTTCAGTTGTCGTAGCTGTCCCTGTAGGAGCCGCCTCCGTAGCCGCTGCTTCGGCCGCCGCCGCTGAGAAGGGAGAAGAGGGGACAGGTGAGTGAGATGAAGCCGAGCCCGTGTAACCACATCAAGCCACAACCCTTCCCGCTTTAGCCCCGCAGCTCGCCCCTAGGCGCTTACCTGCTGCTGTAAGAGTCTCTGGAGCTGTATCCGCCGCCGCCGTATCCGCCGCTCCCGTACCCGCCACTGCTCCTGGACTCAAAGCGGCTGCTGCCGTAGCTGTCACCGCCTGCAAGGGGAAGAGAGGTGGGTTAAAGTCTGGGGAGTCGCGGGATAGGATCTGGGGGGGGAGAAGCCGCAAGAGAGGCGGGATAGGATCTGGGAGGGGGGGGAGCCGCAAGAGAGGCGGGATAGGATCTGGGGGGGGGGGAGCCGCAAGAGAGGCGGGATAGGATCTGGGGGGGGGGGAGCCGCAAGAGAGGCGGGATAGGATCTGGGGGACACGCCTGCAGCGGGCTCCGCCTTACCTCGTCCTCGGCCGCCGCGGGAGTAGCCCCTGCCGCCACCGCTGCCTCCATAGCCTCCTCTGTAGCCGCCCCGGCTCCTGTCGGACTTGCCGGCCTGGTCCACTCGGATCTGTCGGCCGTCGAGGGTCTGTGGAGGAGAGAGAACATTAGGGTGCGGTCGGTTGGGCACGGGAGGGAGTGGGGGTTAAAAGTCTCTGCGCTGCGCTCACCTTGCCATCCATGCCCTTCAGCGCGTCCTTCGCATCTTCCTGGTTCTCGAAGGTGACGAAGCCGAAGCCCCGGGAGCGCTGCGTCTCGCGGTCCTTAATCACCACCACTGCGGGAAGGAGAGAGAGAGAGAGAGAGAGACGGGGTCAGTGCGGGGCTCCCCGGCGGGTTCGAGGCTTCTCCGGGCCCGAGGGGCGGCGGACACTAGACTCACCTTCGGCGATGTTGCCGTACTTGCTGAAGTGCTGCTCCAGGTCCTGCTCGTTGGTGTCGAAGCTCAGGCCGCCCACGAAGATTTTTCCATCATCTGAAGACATGTTTCTGCAAACAAACAAAGAGGGACTTGAGTCTGGGGCACACGGCCGCCGTCCCGTAGCCGCAGCGCGGACCGCTGTGCGCCGCACAGGGCCTCCGGTCACCGGGTTCAAGAGGTACCGCACACGACAGAGGCGCCGGGATCCCTCAACAAAATGGCGGCGGCCGCCGCCATCTCGCGGCTGTGGCGCACTTGTGGGCACGTGACCCAGCGGCCATCTTAGGGCGCGCGACAAACTCCCCCGCCCCTCCTTTACAACGGACGCGGCTCTGTCAAAGGAGAGAACCCCGGGACAGGACACGGCACCCTCAGTATCGCGTCCCCGCACACCGTCCACCCAAAAATCTCATCAACAGCCCCATCGCCCTCCCAGAAAAGAATTCACCCCCATCAAACGAGCGGGAACCCCGACTACACGTAAGGCAGAAGAGGTGCGCGCTGGACATAAGGCGCTCAGAAGCAGGGGATCCGCGGCAGATTCAGCAGCCTCCTAGGCCTCACTTACCCGCTCTGGGTTCTCAAGGACGAAACTGAAGTTCAGACACTCAGGAAGCGAAGACCGAGAACAGAACGCACGCTCCCTTATAAAGGACAAGCGCCGCCCACTAACGTAATGACATCAGGCCGCGCACGTGACGCTGAACACCCCAAAGTGTCGGTGAAACAGGAAAAGGACTAGGTTCACACTATAAGCCCGCCCCACGAGTGGTGGAAAGAGAAGAGAGACAAGGGGTGACGTCACTCGGCCCGCAGGGCATGTGTGGGATGGAGGCCGCGCACCGCCCCTGAGCCCCGCCGCCGCCCACACAAAGGCCCTGCGCCCCCTCCCCGTGCAGTGTACACCTGAGGCCCGCCGCCCACACAAAGGCCCTGCGCCCCCTCCCCGTGCAGTGTACACCTGAGGCCCGCCGCCCACACAAAGGCCCTGCGCCCCCTCCCCGTGCAGTGTACACCTGAGGCCCGCCGCCCACACAAAGGCCGGGGCCGTGCGCCCGGCCCCGCCCGCAGGGCATGTGTGGGATGGAGGCCGCGCACCTCACCTGAGGCCCCCGGCCACACAAAGGCCCTGCGCCCCCTCCCCGTGCAGTGTACACCTGAGGCCCGCCGCCCACACAAAGGCCGGGGCCGTGCGCCCGGCCCCGCCCGCAGGGCATGTGTGGGATGGAGGCCGCGCACCTCACCTGAGGCCCCCGGCCACACAAAGGCTCTGCGCCCCCTCCCCGTGCAGTGCACACCTGAAGCCCGCCTCCGGCCACACAAAGGACCTGCGCCCGCTCCCCGTGCAGTGTACAGAGGGCCCTGCGCCCGCTCCCCGTGCAGTGTACACCGGGCCCCCGGCCACACAAAGGCCCAGCGCCCGCTCCCCGTGCAGTGTACACCTGAGGCCCCGTGCAGTGTACACCGGGCCCCCGAGGGCCCTGCGCCCGCTCCCCGTGCAGTGTACACCGGGCCCCCGGCCACACAAAGGCCCAGCGCCCGCTCCCCGTGCAGTGTACACCTGAGGCCCCGTGCAGTGTACACCGGGCCCCCGGCCACACAAAGGCCCAGCGCCCGCTCCCCGTGCAGTGTACACCTGAGGCCCCGTGCAGTGTACACCTGAGGCCACCGGCCACACAAAGGCCCTGCGCCCCCTCTCCGTGCAGTGTACACCTGAGGCCCGCCACCGGCCACACAAAGGCCCAGCGCCCGCTCCCCGTGCAGTGTACACCTGAGGCCCCCGGCCACACAAAGGCCCTGCGCCCGCTCCCCGTGCAGTGTACACCGGGCCCCCGGCCACACAAAGGCCCTGCGCCCGCTCCCCGTGCAGTGTACACCTGAGGCCCGCCACCGGCCACACAAAGGCCCTCCGCCCGCTCCCCGTGCAGTGTACACCGGGCCCCCGGCCACACAAAGGCCCAGCGCCCGCTCCCCGTGCAGTGTACACCTGAGGCCCCGTGCAGTGTACACCGGGCCCCCGGCCACACAAAGGCCCAGCGCCCGCTCCCCGTGCACTGTACACCTGAGGCCCCGTGCAGTGTACACCTGAGGCCACCGGCCACACAAAGGCCCTGCGCCCCCTCTCCGTGCAGTGTACACCTGAGGCCCGCCACCGGCCACACAAAGGCCCAGCGCCCGCTCCCCGTGCAGTGTACACCTGAGGCCCCCGGCCACACAAAGGCCCTGCGCCCCCTCTCCGTGCAGTGTACACCTGAGGCCCCCGGCCACACAAAGGCCCTGCGCCCGCTCCCCGTGCAGTGTACACCGGGCCCCCGGCCACACAAAGGCCCTGCGCCCGCTCCCCGTGCAGTGTACACCTGAGGCCCGCCACCGGCCACACAAAGGCCCTCCGCCCGCTCCCCGTGCAGTGTACACCGGGCCCCCGGCCACACAAAGGCCCAGCGCCCGCTCCCCGTGCAGTGTACACCGGGCCCCCGGCCACACAAAGGCCCTGCGCCCGCTCCCCGTGCAGTGTACACCTGAGGCCCGCCACCGGCCACACAAAGGCCCTCCGCCCGCTCCCCGTGCAGTGTACACCGGGCCCCGGAGGGCCCTGCGCCCGCTCCCCTTGCAGTGTACACCGGGGCCCCGTGCACTGTACACCTGAGGCCCTGAAAGAGGTCATCCTTCAGGCGGGAGAGGTGACCCCAGGCCTGCCCGACCTCCCTCACACCGCACTCCTCCGACACACAACCGCACCCCCAGGGCCAGAACCGCACGCGCTGTAATACATTAAACCACTCTGCAGTAGGGCGTGCGATGTCCCCATAGCGCCCCAAAGACAGAGACGAGGGGTGGATGGATATGAGAGAGGTGGATGGATATGAGAGGCGAGGGGTGGATGGATGAGAGAGGATTGGATGGATGAGAGAGGGGTGGATGGATGAGGGAGAGAGGGGTGGATGGATGAGGGAGAGAGGGGTGGATGGATGAGGGAGAGAGGGGTGGATGGATGAGGGAGAGAGGGGTGGATGGATGAGGGAGAGGGGTGGATGGATGAGGGAGAGGGGTGGATGGATGAGAGAGGGGTGGATGGATGAGAGGGGTGGATGGATGAGAGGGGTGGATGGTTGAGAGGGGTGGATGGATGAGAGGGGTGGATGGATGAGAGGGATGGATGAGAGAGGGGTGGATGGATGAGAGGAGGGGTGGATGGATGAGAGGCGAGGGGTGGATGGATGAGAGAGGATTGGATGGATGAGGGAGAGAGGGGTGGATGGATGAGGGAGAGAGGGGTGGATGGATGAGGGAGAGAGGGGTGGATGGATGAGAGAGAGGGGTGGATGGATGAGGGAGAGAGGGGTGGATGGATGAGAGGGATGGATGAGAGAGAGGGGTGGATGGATGAGAGAGGGGTGGATGGATGAGAGGAGGGGTGGATGGATGAGAGGAGGGGTGGATGGATGAGAGGCGAGGGGTGGATGGATGAGAGAGGGATGCATGAGAGAGGGGTGGGTGGATGGATGAAAGGTGAGGGGTGGATAAGAGGAGGGGTGGATGGATAAACAGGCAGGCGGTTGTGAATGTGGCAGATGGATCGAGGGGATCTCCACAGGGAGCCGGCCTGGGCCTGCCCCTCCTCGCTCACTCTGGGAACAATGGCCGGGTTAAGGTTGGTGGAGCGCGCCTGGGCCCTTACGTAGAAACGAGGCCCCTGGGAGTGTAGAATTTTTGGGCAGTACAAAGAGTCTTAAAATAAACGCGCCTGTCCACAGGGAGCCAGTGCAGCTCACAAGCAGACAAGGCAGAAGTGAACTTAGGGAGGGGAAAGAGCGCCTGGCTGCTGCAGCCTGTGCCAGCTGCACTCTTGACTTCTAGGCACAAGGTGTTACAATAGTCCAGCCAGGACCAAATTACTGCCTGAATGATAACTTAGCAAGTGTGTAGATCAAAAATGCCAATTATAGGTTTAACGCTTCTCAAGAGCCAGAAGCAGGTGCCAAAAAACTGAATTGGCATGGGCTTCAAACACCAAGGTATTATCCACCCAGACTCCTACATTTTTGATGGAAGACGGGTTGGGGGGGGGGGGAACCAAAGGGAGGAATTCCGCCAGTGGTAGTATTTCAGGTTTGTTCGCGTTGAGGTGCAGACAATTGTTGCTCATCCACTCTGCAACAGCAAGCATTTCTTCTTAAAACTTGGCCATGTCTTCCAATGGATTTTCCAAGAGTCAAAGCACAAGCCGAGTATTGTCAGCGTACAACAACTGCACAAGCCCCGGGAATTTTACAACCTGTGCTAAAGGCTGGATGTAAATGTTGAACAAGGTAGGATTCAATGACAATCCCTAAGGGACAACATGGAGTAGCACGTGAACTTGTGAGCTATGCGGGGGAGAAATGACAGCTAACAAGGACTGAGCTGAGGGTTTGACAAACTAATCCCAAGCACCCTAAAGGGGTTGATAAGTGTATTACGCGGTGAGGTTGCACCCCATTTCTTCATATTAGCTCATTTGATTAATTGTACACCTCTATAAATTGTCAAGAAAAACTTTACAAAACAAAAAGGCAAAATCAATATCTTTACATGCTCTTCAAGGGGAGGAGGGGTCAGACTCGTTTGGAGAGAAAAAGAGGACACTTGAGAACTAGCGTTGGCAAAAATTCACTTATACTGTTGGACTTTCCAGTTAAAAAACAATCAAATCTTAGTTGCCTACCAACACGAAAGAGAGTTTGCAGCAATGTAACTATGGTTCTCCAGAATTGGCATCTTTCATAGATTCACATGCTTGAATCATAACCCTTCTTGAGCGGAGAGTCCCACAGTAAGAAAATAAGTTACTTACCTGTAAACTGTGGTTCTCCAGTATTGGTATCTTTCATAGATTCACATGCTTGAATCATTCTCCGTCGTCGAAGTGGGAGTCCCACGGTATATAAAAAGCAATAAGTAATCACTCTAACATTAAAGTTAATAGAGAAAAACCATTCACTTTAAAATCTCGTCCTAGTCATTAGGTATGGTCCAAACTCCAGCCAATCAGGCGACAGCACCCTCTAGAACCCTCTCCACAGAGGCTCCAGGCTCTCAGATTTTCAAGCACAAGTGTAGTATAAACGTACAAAAGAACAAGCATTTGCAATGCAATAGGTCTCGCATTTGTGAGAGTTTGAGCTATTGGCATTGTAAATGACAATGTCTTTTATTTATGTGTTTTGAAAAACTGCAAGCGGTGCATAAACACGCACTTTGTACTTATAGTCGTTGCTTATGAGAAGCAAGGTTGTCAGTAAAAGAGGCACAGTCACTGCCAGCCTTGCTTCTCGTAAGCAACGATTATGGTTTAAATCTTTTATTAATTTCAAGCAAAAAGGAACAAGACCCCCAGCTCCGTGGAGTCGATGCAATATAGACAACAAGTGTTGAAAATAGTAGCATTACCAAGGTAATCGGAGCGGGCCTGTGGGAATGAATAACAAGAGGGGAAGGGAAAAGATCAAACGAACAATTAAATCCAACATTACCACCCCCCTCCCTCGTCCACCGAAAAAGGGGGAATAGAAGAATCTGGAGATCAATGTGGTCGCGTGCTACTCCGTGAGGAATCTTTAGGTGGGAGCTGTGTGTCTGAAAGGCGGAGAAGTGTGAGGTATCTGGGGCATGTCAGTTCTCGGAACTCAGACACCAGCAGGGTCAAGAAGGGCCACCACATCTCTGGGAAATCAGATCCCTTGCCAGCTAATGTGAGGGTTAATTTCTCCATACCCAGCACCAGCCAGAGTCGCTGTAGCCATCCAGAGAGCGTTGGGAGCTGGGTTGTGCGCCAGTGTACCAGGATGTTCTGTGTGGCCGCGCCCAATGCAATGGCGATCAATCGGCCCCTCCGGGTATGTTATGGGGTTCGGTAATCCCAAGAGTATGTATGTGGGAAATCTCGGAAGCTGTGTCTCGAAGTGGGTGTCTACCTCATCGAGCACCTGGGACCAATATGGTTGGATACGGTCAGAGCCCCAGAGGAGATGCACCAGAGTACCCACCTCCCCGCAACCTCTCCAGCAAAGAGCACTCTGTCGTGAATCAAAGCGGTGCAAGCGTTCCGGCGTATAGTACCAGTATGTGGCTATCTTAGTGTCTCGGTGAGTCCCATGTGGTATGCGGAGTGCCGAGCCCTGTGATATATGCCTTCCCATTCCTTATGACTAAGTGTCCTTCCGAGGTCTCGTTCCCAACGCGCCCGGCCAGCGTTATATGTATGCGTAGAGGACGTTAGTAACATTTTATACAGATCAGAAATGATTTTTTTATCGGAAGTGCAGGTGATGAGCCATTTCTCGTAGGGGGTCAGAAGGCGCTGAGCCTCAGGTCTGATGTGTGGGTGAAGTGCCCAATGTCGGAGCTGCAGGTAGGGCAGGCGCTCCGATTCCTGGAGGCCATAATCTGCCTTGAGTTGTGGGAATGGGATAATCCCCTCCAAGTCAAAGAGGTGGCCTAGGGACCGACATGAGGTGGGGCGCCAGGCAGAAAAGGCCCTAGCGTCCATGCCAGGTTGGAATTCTGGGTTATCAAACAGTGGTGTGAGGGGGGAGGGAAAGGTGGTCAAATTATGGGCAGTGTTAGTGCGGTCCCAGGATTCCATAACCGTGCTTGTGATATATGATGCATAGAGATTGGGCGGCCTGTGTGATTTACGGAGGAAAGGTATGCCCTGTAGAGGCATGGCTGCCACTGCCTGGACTTGGAACAACCAATGCTTCTCCGATTCTAGGCGGTGCCATTCCACTAAATAGCAAAGCTGTGAGGCATAAAAACAAAGTTGAAGGTCAGGGACCCCTACCCCACCCCTCTCCGGTGGAAGGATCGCTATCGCATGCTTAAACCGGGGCTTGCGGCCTTGCCAAATAAAATGTGCTAGGTCTGATTGAGTCTGTTGTATCCAGCCTGAGGGAGGGCGAAGGGGGAGGGTCTGGAAAAGGTACAGGATCTGGGGAAGGATGGTCATCTTGGTAGCCGCTATCTTGCCTAACCAGGATAGAGTATGGTGTTTCCAGCGGCCTAGTTCCTTACGTATGTGCGCGCGGAGTACAGAGTAGTTGGCTTCAGCCGTAGCTTGTATGGAGGAGGCTAATTGAATTCCCAGGTACGGGATTGAGGAGGTTGACCAGTGCATGGGGTGTTCTTCCTGTAGATGAGCTAGAGTGTGCGGGGAGAGTGAGATGTTGAGTGCAAACGACTTCTCCATGTTAATTTAAATCCCGAAGCCTGCGCGAAGCAATGCATTTCAGTGAAGAGGGCTCGCAGCGCAGGGATCGGGCTGGAAAGGGAAAGCAGGATGTCATCCGCGTACAGGCTTATGGTGTGTACGTCCCCTCCGAATTTGATTCCAGAGATAAGAGGATGGCTTCGGATCCTCAATGCCAACGGCTCCATATATAGTGCGAATAGGAGGGGTGAAAGAGGGCACCCTTGTCTGGTGCCTCTTCCTATGGGAAAGCGAGAGGACGTATGGCCATTCACCCGAACTGTTGCCTTGGGTGAGCGGTAGCAATTGAGGATCCGAGTGCGGAGTGTCTCACCGAAGCCGACATGCGCCAAGACCTGCTCCATGTAAGGCCAATGTACCCTGTCGAAGGCCTTCTCCGCATCAATGGCCAGCAGCATGTATTCTCCCTGAGTGCGAGACGCCTTTTCGATTAAAGAAACTGATTCGGATGAGAGGCAATATATAGACAAATTAAGTTGGATATACGGCAATAAACCAATAAAAAGCATTAGCACATGAATATTTTCTGGTCTTTTATTCTCTGTTGTATTTCATAAGAAACAGCCAGCCAACGCGTTTCACCCAAACATGGGCTTCTTCAGGGCAAAATATTGTAGACATAGAACATGTCCTCTGGCGTGTATGTCAGAAGACAAGATTAAAACGAATCCTAAAATACATTAACGAAGCTCATGGTAGAGCATAGATCATCCGGTTTGTGTGTTAACAATATTATTTAAAAACGGTATTAGCCGCATCCGAAAACTGGGAGCCGTATCCGTAAACAACGTCCTAGAGTCAGCACGTTTGATGAGAGAATATCGCATACTGTAGGTGACTAGTCCTGGTGGTGCAGTCCTCTATGACCCGGCTGCTTCCAAATTCTTTTTTTGCCTTTTCGATTAAATGCAGAACTCTTTTGGTGTTATCACTCGTTTGTCTCTGCAGAATAAAGCCTGCTTGGTCCGGCTCGACTAATTGGGGCATGTAGGGCGCCAATCGGGTCGCCAGTATGCTAGTGTAGAGTTTAATATCTATGTTCAGTAGGGAGATCGGCCTGTATGCGCCGCAGGATGTTTTGTCCTTCCCGGGTTTCGGGATAACCACTATCGACGCTTCAAGCATCTCCTCCGGAATGGCCCCGGTCTGTGCAAAGGTGTTGAATAAGTCCCTCAAGAGAAGGGCTACTTGGCTGCAGAACGTTTTATAAAAGGTCGCCGAGTAGCCATCTGGCCCAGGTGACTTACCCACCTTAAGGCGAGAGATCGCTGCTATGACTTCTTCCGTCCCAATGTCCTTATCCAGATAGTCGGCCTGGGTAAGGGAAGGTATGTGTGCTGCCGCCAGATAATCGGCGCTATGACAGGCGTCTAGTGGGTCACCCGAGTAGAGCCCTGTGTAGAAGTCTCGAAAGACTTCCGCTATCCCCGCATCGTCGGTAACAAGTTCGCCCCCAGGAGAGCGGATGGCCTGAACACCCTGCCTCTGCCTGGCCTCTGTAGTTTGTGGGCTAGAAGGCGGCCGCACCTATCACCACCCGTGTAGTATGAGTGACGGAGACAGAGGGCCGCATATTCGGCCCTGTCCTGATCTAATGCTGCGAGTTGTTTCCGCTCTATGCACAGTTGGCGCCAGGCCCGGGAGGCACCGGTACGCTGGTGCATCTGCTCCAGCTCCGCGACCCGTTGAGAAAGTTCGGCCGTAAGCAACGATTATAAGTACAAAGTGCGTGTTTATGCACCGCTTGCAGGTTTTCAAAACTCATAAATAAAAGGTATTATCATTTACAATGCCAATAGCTCAAACTCTCGCAAATGCAAGACCTATTGCATTGCAAATGCTTGTTACATTTTACTTTCAGGAACACGACAAGCAGAGCGCAATATTTAGGGATCATAGGGAGTCAGGAGCAACTACAGATGGAAAACGTCACCCCTACAGAGAAGATGAGCATTTGATGCACTCGCAGAGCAGCAGTGCGAGCCTAGCATACCGCACCTCACCAGAGCGCCCTAGCACCTGCGGTGCGCAGCTTCACGCGGCTCCGACAGCACATCCTACCCCTTCCATGCTCAAATGCCTGGACCTAAATAAAACAAGCAATAAGGGGAGTGAGGAACTTACGCTTCTTAGGGTCATGGTCTGGCCTTGGCCTCTGTGCACATGCTAGTTTAGTATGACACCAGGACCAAAATAAGCGAGGATTCTAGATTTACATGCAGTTGGGCACTCGGGAGAAGAACACGTCCATATACCATGCAGGGGACAGTTGAATGCCCCATCTTTTGCCAATAAAAGACAATAAATAGGCAGCCAACAAATGGCTGACTTATCTGCTTTACTTGTGCTTGTTTAAAGAGTTATCAGCCTTTCGCTGCCTGGGGGAGTGAAGCTTGTGCTGTTCAAAGGAAGATTTGCAGTTTGTGTGGGGCGGGGTTACGTGCATATATACATTTTAATGATGATATTTAATAACGTGAAGGCACAATGAAATGTATCACACGCTTGTGGTTCCCCACTCCTTCACACATTCCCTAATTTGTCCTGGACAGTGGATGTTTGTCTTAGCACCTCTTATCTCTCTGCAGCTTTGCCTGCTCATCATCTGCTTTTCTTAATTACCGTTAGCAGGACGAAATGGAAATCCATTTGTAATAACCACCTTGTTAGTGCGAGATCTGCTGTTGAAAGGGAATGTCATGGAGGAAGAATTCTGTCCGTACCGCGGCATCTGCACCAAACTTTCTCCTCTCCCCACCCCCTACAAATTCAAACTCCAGTCTGATTAGCTTTTTACTCTTTCACTCCCTGTTTGCCGGTCAAGTGGTACTTGATCGAGGGCCCTGCCAGAGCTCTCCTCGGAGATCAGAAGATGATTAACAAGTATCAACACGTGATTAATACATGATGTTAAAATTTGCAATGGCAAGTTATCAGGAACAACAGTGGCGTGCTGTCCTTTCTGTGATGTCATTTAGAGGGCAGAGATCGAGGGTGATATGATGTGGGTGAAATGACGTCACTGCCATAAAAGCAGCAAGTGGGGCATTTTTCCATTTCACTTTATTCCACTCCTACTATATTTACTCTCGATCGCTTTTCTATACTTTGAAAATCACTTCGAAAACGTTGAAAGCCCGAATCGTGGCGGTATTTTCTAGGTTTGGAAAATAAGCTACACTAGCAGAGTCCAACTTTACTAATTGTGCGCACTTAACCATCTGGTGCATTAGATCCTTAATTAAAGTAGAATGACTTGCAAATGAGCAACATGAAACAATTTCCAGTGCAGCTTCCTGATTATATTTGAGTTCTTTATCTGTCTCAGAAATAAATATGACGTCGCATTGTGGCGGTCACGCGGCTTTGTGCGGCTGCTCCTCCGTTCCAATGCGCGCGCTCACTATAAATCAGAGCCGAGCAGCCAGTGACGCGGCGCGCCTTTTATTGTGGCAATAATGGCAAAGACATTAATGTAACTAGTAGGGCAACTCAGTTGGCTAATGCGATGGCTTCATATTCTTATGATTGTAACCAGATGGTCTCTGATTGGAATCCTGGTCGGTGCGCTGGAGAAATAAAGGCTTCTGTTTATAGCGCTAAGAGTCCAAGCCTATGTTAGAAAGCACTGTGAATAAGTAAGTCATTTGTCTAAAAACTGTTTTAATACACAGTATAACAGATTGCCCGCAGTGTAAATAGGCTGTCACAAAATGAGCAAACGGATTTTGTTTATATGTTTACGGTGATTTCAAAACGTTTGTTTTTAGTCATACGCTGTTTGCACCGAGTGCAAAGGTTTCTTATAGGTTTTCATTAAAAGGGCAAATTCCAGAATCTATCAATTAAAGAGTATACTGGCTCCCAAGCAGACTTCAGGTTTGCAGATTAACTAATTGCTTACAGTTACATTTCTTTCAGATAGCACGCAGAGAGGTTAGTTTCATTTTTAGCTGCCTCTCATCTCAACCTGGGCAACTCAACCATTCAGGAACGGTTGGTTTTCAAAGGAAAAAAAACAAGCGGCAGTGAAAGCGATCGCGAAAACGATCGCTACTGTTAAAAAATAAAAAAAAACACGCCCGCGAGTGGTGCGCGCGCGCCACAGCGAGCCATCTGGTTTCCATTATCGCGCCCGTGTCTTGGCACGATAATTGAAACCACATGGCCTATTGGTGTCTATTACGCGCACCAAGCGCGTAATAGACACCAATAGGCCATGGGCGGAGCAATGCGCCCGCCTTTGGCCAATTGCGTGCAGTCTTTTATAAAAAAGACGCCTGACTTCCAACGGCGCTGCGAACGAGCTGCAGCCCCTTCTTCTTCTTCTTGGTGCCGAGAGCCCCCACCACGGGCTCAGGCGACAGGAGCACGCAGCGCTCCCAAGGTGTTCACTCCCCTGCAGTTTTCTCTGCCTTCAGCGGCACGGGTTGAAACCCTGCCCAGGACTCTTCTGGGGTGCGATTGCACTCCTCAGCGCCGGCCGCTCTTCCTGAGGGTGAGCCCCCGTCTCAGGCTCAGTCCCACACTCTGGTTCCTGGGTCGGGCCAACACGCCCCCTGCCCTATTGCAGAGGGCACAATCCACTAGTGCTCAGCCGGTCTCCCTCCTGGAGACAGCGCTCTTTTGCCCCCAATTCCACAAGGGCAGAGCTGGGCACAAGCAGGCCAGCACGTGGGGCTTCCCAGCAGAGGGGCAGCAGCTGGGTCCCACGGCGATTCCTCCTGGCGGCGTCAGTCCAGTCCCAGTAAGCACCAAGCAGCACACTTACATGGGGTCACAGCCCTTATACCAGCTATGTTCTTTGTTCTCCCCCTGACACAGGGCTCTGTGCCCGGTCCAAACCAGTTCTGGAGAGCACTCAAACATTTCTTTACAGTGCACAAACACCCTCATTGTTAGTGTAGGCTCTGGCCCCAGACACACCACAGGGGGGCGGAGCCAGCACTGTACAAGGCAGGCACAGACCTATTCAGGGTCAGGGGCTACTCCTCCCACTACTCCAAATGCAGTTCAGGCCCATTCAGCCTAGCGCTGACTCACCCAGCCCCTCTCGAGCCACTGCACCTCCCCAGTCTCTGTCACTCCAGAGCCAGACATGCAATACACAACAGGCAGGCACATAGCACACAGAAATGCCCACTTCCAAAAGTGGCATTTCTATAATAGTGACAATAAATCTGCGCACACCATTACGCAGCATTTATTACCACTATTCCAAACATACCAAACTTGATCACGCTACTCCTCTCAGATCAGGAATTACCACTGAAACACTTATCAGGGAATCCCCAATGCATTCCTATGAGAGGGTAGCCTCACAGTAGTGAGAAACCAAAATGGCTGTCACTACCAGGACATGCCACACAGTTAAGGCACATGTCCTACCTTTTACCCAAAGCGCACCCAGCCCATAGGGCTAGCTAGGGCCTACCTTAGGAGTGACTGATATGTAGTAAAAAGGGGAGTCACAGACGTGGCAACCACTTTATGTGCCACATCACAGCAGCAGTAAACTGCGCACACAGGCCCTGCAATGGCAGAGGCCTGAGACCGGTTTGAAAGGCTACTTTGGTGGGTGGCACAATCAGTGCTGCAAGCCCACCAGTAGCATTTAATTTACTGGCCCTGGGTATATGAGATACCACTTTACAGGGGACTGATAGGTAAATTAAATACGCCAAACAGGTGTAGACTAATCTTACCACGTTTACCATAGAGAGCACATGCACTTTACACTGGACAGCAGTGATAAAGTGGCCAGAGCCCTAAAACCACCAACACCAGGTCAGAAAAAATACCAGGAGGAAGGCAAAAAGTTCAGGGATGACCCTGCAAAAAGGGCCAAGTCCAACACTGGCTTTGGATTTTTATTGTGTGGTGTCTTAATTATTTACTGAATTGATGTTTTTAAATGCTTTACATACCTGTCTTTGAAATTAAGCCTGTCTGCTCGCAGCCAAGCTACCAAGGGTTGAACATGGGAATAATTTTTTAAGAACTATTCTGAGCCCTATATTGTGTCAGTGGCCTTATTGCCAGTGGTAAAGGCATATCCGCCACTACTAATAATCCACTTTCCAACACTTACTCTCCTTTTGTGGTAGTGTGGTTGAGCAGTCAGGCTTATCTGAGAGTAGTGTTAAGCATTTGTTGTATACACTCAAGCAAGAAATTATGTCACACAATCAAAGACTGAATCCAGACCAATTGTTTGTATGAAAAAGTTGTTACTTTATTTTATTACTAGAACCCAGAATTACTTAGTTGAAGGTAAGTGATGTTTTCAAAGCAGTAATACTTTTCCAAGTACAGTGTGCACTGGTTTTGTATAAAGTTACTTTGCAGTAGAGAAACTGTGTTGTAAAATCTTTAGAATAATTAGAATTACTTCAGATGACTTTCTAGTTGCTTTCCAGTTACTTTTCTAACTTAGTGTAAAACAAATAAATAATACAGTTTAGGTACTGCAGAACATTAGTAAGCAGGGTAACTCACTTGTAAAAATTAAGTTACTTTGTTGCAATGCAAGGCAGAGTCAACAGTTAGAACATTTTTCAAAAAATGCCACACCATGCAATCCCATGGGAAAAACGAAGTTAGTAATTGCAGGTAGGCAAAACGGAGTTTGGTGTGGTCCTTTTGGCGGTAGAACCAGGGTTCCATTCAGCACTCGAGGTGCACCACCAACAGCACTGGGGCGGCCGGGTGCAGAGTGCAGCCGTACCAATGCTAGTCAATGGAGAATAGGGGCACATCGGTTGGAGGCTGCTCACGGGAAGGTAAAGCGGCCTTGGAGGACAATCTTCAGGAGTTAAGGTAAGTACAAAGGGGGGTCCAAGGCAGCACGTCAGCGGGACAGGGGCGGCAGGGTGCTTTGAGAGTACATCCTTGACCCTGGGGGAACCCTGGTTCTAACCCCAGAATACCAACTCCCACAACTAAGTACTTACCTGTTAACCGATAACCACATTTTCTCCATAGGAATACATTTGACTGTTTTTCCTTGAAAATTGTTTTAAGTGTGGAGTTGGTTTTGTATGAGAACTTGAAAAACTGCAAATAATTGAAAACTGCTTTACTTACCTTTTCTCTAGGAAATGTCCCAGTGTGCTATCTAGGCATTTCGCACTGAGTAGAAAAAGTAATCCAAAAAGTAATCTAACAGTAATTTCCACTGTATTGAAAAGATTTACAAACCTGTAACAAAGAAATTTTCATTCAGCTTGCTTATATTGATCAACATGCCTTGAAAAGTACAATTTACACTTACCTGTACCAGGCTTGCTTGGTTCTAGAAAATAAATACAACTAATATTTTTTATACAAACAAATTGGTCTAAGTCTGAGTGTGCGACATTATTTCTTGCCTGAGTGTGTACAACAAGTGCTTAACACTACCCTCTGATAAAGCCTTACTGCTCGCCCACACAACCACAAATGGAGATTAAGGTGCTATCTACTTTTACCTCTGCCTACCTTTGGGGTTCCACTGGACTCTGTGCACACTATACCTCATTTTAGTATAGTATTTACAGAGCCAGCTTCCTACAATATGGCTTTACTGTGCACTTATAATATCTAAGAATGGCCTTAGATATTATAGGGGCCTGTCTGCTCATGCAGATAGGTCCTCACATGAGGTATAGTACACCTTGCCTTAAGGGCGACTTACCTAGGCCTCGTGCAGTGCAGGGCGGCATGGCACACAGAGACCTGTGCGATGTTGACTCTTCACTTTTAGCTGCAATGGCAGTGGTGCATGTTTGTGGTGAGAGGTCTCTGACGGTGGCATAAAACATGCTGCAGCCCTCTGAGGCTTTTCCCTGGCTACCATGCCCTTGGTACCCTAGGTACCCCTTACGAGGGACTTACAGGTAAGCCAGAGTGGTGCCAATTGTGTGGAAACAATGGTACAGCTTAGGGAAAGAACACAGGCCCTGGGAACCTGATTGGCAGGGCACACTCAGTCAAATTGCATCAGGTATCTGGCGAAAGGTTAGGGCAACCTTTCAAAAAGGGGCACTTTCCTACATGTGAGACTCCCAGTCCATATGTGAGTTATCTGTTGTAAGTGTCACTGTTGGAGTTGGTTGTGCAAAGTTCCTGCCTTGTGTTTTATGTGATATGTTCCACCACACCATCTCCTTTTGTATTTTCTGCATGACAACCACTAGATCTTCTTAACTCCCTGTTGCTTGTGACCATTGGTCTTGGTGCCATTCCTGGATTGGCCTCATGTGCAGTCTCACATATGGGATCTGAGGTATGCATGATACCCTCTTCTTTAAGACTTTCCTCACGGTCAGAGCCTGCCCCTTCTGGTAAAGGGTAGTTTCCAGCAGAAATGACTGCATTCTCTTGTCACTGGGGTACACCTTCCCTTGGATTGAGTTTATCCTTGCTCCAAGAAACATTTTTTCTTGCTCTGGAGTTGGTGATGACTTCTCCATGTTTATTTAGAATCCCAAAGCAAATATGTTCTCATTACTTGTTGAATATATTCCCAGCATTTGTGGTGGGAGTTTGCTCTTACTAGCCAGTCGTCTAGGTAATGATAGACATGTATGCCTTGTCTTCTTAGGTGTGCTGCTACTGCTGCGAGACATTTTGTAAACACTCTTGGCGCTGATTTTACCCCAAATGCCATTAAAACAAACATGGGGTATTTTTTGTGCTTTGGATTCATAGGGATGTGCAAGTAAGCGTCTTTTAAGTCTATAGTTACCATGTAATCCCCTTTTTGCAATTGCTGTTTTACCTCCTGCAATGTTGTCATTTTTAATCATGAGTCTTTATAAACTGTTTTATAAATCTGAGGTCTAGAAATGGCTGTAGAGATCAGTCTACCTTTGTAATTAGGAAATATGTAGAGTAATTTCCCTTGTTGAGATCTGCTTTTGACACTGTCTGGGCTGATTTTTTCTCCAGCAATTACTATACCTCCTCGAGCAGGCAAGATGTGTCTTCTTTACAATTGACCACCTTCTTAGGTCTCCTTGTTGGAGGGCTCTTGACTAATTCTATGCAATATCAACATTCTATAACGTTTAGGCTCCACTGATGGTGTTTGTGAGAGGTTGTGGACTGCTGTGAAGTCACTTGTTGGTGAGGGTTGACCTCCCCTATGTGGCTGTCCTCTGCCATTTGGTGGCCGGATGTGTCTGCCACGTCCAATGCTGATGTGAGGAATGTGTTGGCAATGTTTTTGCCTTCGTCCACCAAGTGAGCAGCTCTCTTCCGGTATTGTTCAAGCAGGTGCTTCATTAGTTCAGCCATCTCCCCCCAGTGCTGGTAGGCATGATGACTTAGGAGGGCATATGAATTTGCAATGCGCTACTAGTTTGCCGCACTGCACTCAAATTTTTGAACCATGTAGTTCATCCTCTTGCTCTCCTTGTCTGGAGGCAGCCCAGATGTAGATGGGATGTTGGCCCTCTTTCTTACTGTCGAGGTGATAATCGAATCAGCCGTCACCGTATCCTTTATGTAGGCTGGATCCTTGGACGAGTACTCGTATTTGTTCTCTGCCCTGGAGTAACAGCTATTCTAGAAGTGGCGGGTTCTTTGAAGGCTTCTCTTCCCTGATCTAGCACACTAGGGAGTATTGGCAGGAATTGGCTCCTGGCTTGTGTGGGTAGAAGTGTTTCCAGCAAGAAACAAGACTGTGGGCTTTCTTCCTCCAGCTGCATCCCATATTTGTCCGCAGCCTTCTTAATCACCTGATTATAGACACCAATGTCATCTGTAGGTGACGGCCTCCATGGATAGCTGTCAACCCCCTCCTCCGAGGAGTCTGTCTCCAGGTCTTGCAACTGAAATTCTATGAACTCAGATTCCTCAGAACAGTGGTACAATCCTGCCAGCTGTTCTTCCTCTTCATAGAAGAGTTCATTTTCCTCTTCCTGTGGATCTGGTGTTAAAGGAGGCGTGATATCGTCAACTTTTTTTCACCCTGTTCCTTCGGTGTCGAGGTCTTCAGTGGAATTCAAAAACCCTTTAGGCTTTTGTTGAAGTCCTTCTTTTGTAGAAAGGCAGACATTTTGGCTTCGAGATTCCTTCTCTTCTTGATTTCTGCCGCCTGTTCTTCGGCATCGAGGCTTTCTGTGGTCTTTCTCTTCGACGTCGAAGAGTCCTTCGAAGACATCTCGGTCGTCGAGCTTGTTCTCCTTGCGACCTTTCTCTTTTGGGTGTTGCAACGTCTTTTCCTCGTTCATCTTTGAAAGACTGGGTTTTTTCTTGAGATCTTCATCCTGCGCTGAGGAATCAGAGGGACTCCTTGTCTCAGGGCGTGCCTGCGGTCAGCGAGTGTTTGAACGCCAAGGCTCCCTTTGACACCCTTGAGTCAGATTTTTAGACTCTGGCATTTTCTTTGAGGTCAATTACTCTCTTACCTCATGTCTCTTTGTCTTCTTGGCTGCCTGGGCATTGACGATCCGCAAGTCGGCATCCGAAGTTTCCCCCTCGCACCATCAGCTACATTTTCCTCCTCGTCGCTCGAGAGACCCAGGACTCTTGGGTATGGCATCGTCTGCTGTCCCTGCATGGTATGATGGGCTCGCCTCTGTCGCTCAGCCACAGCGTCTTTGACATTAACAGGGAGCAGGCGTTGGAAGTCGTCACGCCAATGGTCTACGGGCAGACAGAGGTTGCAGACCGAGTGGTGGCAATTCAGGCAGAACTGGAACAAAGTCTTCTCCATTAGGCCGCAGAGGGAGCCCCCTGCATGGGCATTCTCAAGAAACCGAAGAACTGTATCTCCTTCTCTCTCGAATTCTCCTCCAGTATCTCTTCACAGCGTCACAAGGGACACCAAATGGGGGTCCATCGACACCCACCAACAAAAAACAAAAATAGAAGGACTACAAAAATTGCGAGAATTCCGGACCCAACCACTAGATGTCGGAATATTGCACAGTATGTGAATTCAGAAAAGATTCACGCTGCAAAACCACAGGTACTTCACGTGATACTGGGTACAGTACAGGAAGGGCATCCGTTCCATCACCCAATGTGTATTCTCCATGAAGAAGTCAAAGACAAGGGTGAATGTGGCACCAAAAAGGGCCTGGGCCCCTGGAGGTCAGGAATCAATTGACAGGCGTCTGTCTCTGAAGGGTGCCGCATGGCAGACGAAGGCTTCTACCCTCCCCCGATTGTAGGTGTTGAATTTGACCGTGTGAGCCTGAAGAAAACATAAACAAGTAGAGTCTCGCAGCTCAGTCGGTACACGTCTGAACCCAAAGGCAGAAGAAAAAAAACATCAATTTATACATCAGCCTTTAGGTAGTCAGCCGTGAAGTAAGCACAGTGTCATACCGCCTTATGCTACATCTAAAGACAGGAACTGAACTGGGATGGTTCTGGACAAAGGTGGTGAACGAAAAGGGGGAGCCCACGCTTGGTCTCTTTCCAAAGATCTTGAAGTGACAACTTTCAAGAACCTTTTTCTGGTCATGGCTACCATGCAGGCATTTCTATGAAGTTGGAAACCAAGGAGGAGCAGAACAGCAAAAATACAGGGATTGCAGTGAAGATTTCCTGAAGAGTAATGGCTTCAGAGAAACGTGTTCTACTAGATCCACATTTCTGCACTGAGGATAAAGCTGGAGTCCCCAGACTAAGTAATATTATGGGGAACTTAAATTCCATTAGCCTAAAATAAAATGTCTGGTGCTTGAAAAATATATATCAAACACACACACATTTTTCTTAGGAAAGGGGAGCAGGGTGTGGGTCATGCATTCACACAAGCTCAACAGTTCACAGAGACCGCATTTTCGTGTACTTTCTGTATAAAGGCCTTCTTTGCTGTACACAGGCACTGTTGTCATCTCCTATCCTAGGAAAGACATCTCAGGAGTATGAGCAGGACAGAGTTCCTTTGAAGTGCATAGAGAAGTCTGCTTTGTTTCGGTGCAGAAGTCTTCCTGCTAACCCACCCTTTTAGGAGGAAGGATTGGCTAGGTAACCAAAGATGAAATTCACATTATTAAGTTTCAAAATGGTGCTAGTTTTGTAGGAGTTAATTTACCAACCTTTTGCATAATATATCTGCAACTTGTGTTTTACAGAAAAGTGCCACGAGGAGAGTAATTTCAGAGTGTCTTTTATTAGACTTTATGAAGCCAAAGAAAAAAATGATACTGAAATACTCACCACTTAACACATTAATGAAATATATTTATCTTCCAGTAAAAAAGGACAATAAAAACCGTTCAGATGCATATTTCCAAGAACCTCAGAGCAGTTACAGTAAATATAAAACCATTCTCTTTATGTATCGCAAGGAAGCTTGCCCTAGAACACATGCTCCAGTTCACACCTTGCAATATGCTCCAAGAATGCTACCAATGTGATATTGATCATGTGTGAAGTACGTCACAGCTTCCTTAGCATCCACTGAACAGTAAAATGAACATTGAGAGGGTTCACAACTTAGGCCACGTATATAAAAAAGTTAATGTAGAGTAAAATACAGGACAAAACTTTTTCAAATAGATAAGTCCAGAGAGTGAAAGTATGCAGGTGCACTAAATAAAGATCAGCGAGGCTCCACAAGTCTTTCTAAATTCGGCCATTGGACTGATGATCAGGTCAGGAAGGACTGCTACTTGCGAGCTGAGAACAAGAAGCAGGCACAAGTGTAAAGTCACTGAAGCATTGAATTTGGCATTTAGCACATTACAGAAACCATCCACCAGTAGAAGTACTGCACAACCATGCTAGAGCTCCACACACCTGGCGCCATCTAAGTGCCCTTAAAGATTACAAGGACCACGTATTGTCAGAGAATTCAGGCGTCAGCCATTATCTCACCAGACTTCAGAGCCCACACACTATTCAGTCTTTCAAAAATGTCTGCATTCAAGCATGAACATCGACTTCCTCTTATTATCAGTTTCAGAAAATTTAGACAGAACGCTGCAGAAAATGAACCAATAAAATCTCAAATCTGCAGCTAAAAAAATGCAGTAGAGAGTGAACCTAAAAGATCTGCAAATCTGTTCAGAGGCCTGCCTTTGTAGGGGTCACGAATAAGTTATTTCATACAAAGCATAGCAAATGGACTAATGCTACAGGAACATGGCACAAAGACAAAAAAGTCTGGCAGCTCAATACATAAGAAGCTTTCTCCAGGGCTAATTCCCACAAGAACAAGTTACTTACCTTAAGTAAAGGAGTTTCAGGTGGATGCTCCCTAGGTCGCTGGACTGGATCTTCACAGTACAACTCCAGCGCACCGCTAGGTGTCGCTGTGCGGCTCTGCACTACACATGAGCACCAGCCCTGTGCACCTACGTTAGTTTCTTGCTTGACCCTTTCAGTGTGCTTGGACGTGGAGTACAAAACAATTGGAGATACCAGTGTGCGGATGTCCAATTTGGGACCATATTAGATGGTAAAAAGAGACCACTCCACAAAACAGAGAGTAGGAGGGCAGTGAGGAATCAGTGGTTAGATACAGTATGCAACAGAAAGAGTATTCTCGAAGGTAACTTGTTCTTCTGACGGATAGTCCTAAACACAGATTCCTCACCTTTAGATTAGATACCAAAGCAGCATCTCCCAAGGTGGTGGGTCTGTGGCTAATGCAGACTAAAACGCCTGCAGGACTGAACAGGCAAAACGCCCTTCCTGTTGGACTTGGCTGCCAAGGCAGTAGTTCTTTGTGAATGTGTGCACTAACGTCCATGTAGCGGCCTGACTGATACAAAGGAAAGCACTTCACGTGCTAACGCAGTGGTGGCAGTCTTAGCCCTGGTGGAATGGGCCCCTCAGGCCTTTTGGAAGTTTCTTCTTAGCCAATATGCAGGAGATATTAATACAAAGGACTATCCTCCTTGACAGAGACTTTTCCTGCACCACCGTACCCTTCTTTGCCCCAGAGACCCCCACAAAAAGCTAACTGTCCACCCGATGATTTTTGGTGCAATCAATGTATTTTGTTAAACATTTGTTTTACCGGTTTTACTGAGTGACGGGCAGTACAGACAAGGAGAATGTACATTTTACAAGTACACACGTTTTGGTGCTATCGATGTAAAAGCTTGAAGATCTTTTTGGGTTCAGCTGATGGAGTCTCCTCCTCTTTCAAGGTGTAAGGCAGACTAAAGAACTTGGGAGGATAATGAATTGCCCAATGTGAAAAAGAATTACCACTTTTGGCATGAAGGTTGTCCTGGTCCTCAGCACAAGTTATTTAGGAATACAAGGTAGTGTAGGGCAGTTGCACCAAGATAGCCTGGAGCTCAAGCACACAATGAGCTAGTGATAGCGTTAAGCAAGACCATCTTTAGCGTCACAAGACGCAATACGAAGCTGTGCATCGACTCAAAGGGTGTACACATGGGAAGCCCCAGAACACAAGGTTCTACTGTCACATCAATAACAGATTCAGAGGAAATGGGTGTTAAAGCTTTAAGAAACTACACAACAGGTTATGTTATGCCGATTTGTATGGCACAGCTTACCACCCGTGTGGGTATCCAGGCGCCGGGTGACTTAAACAAGGACAGTTGGCCCAGTAAACAAAAAAAAGTCGCAAGGGTCAATAAATAACCTTTAATTGTGCCCACTGCAAGGACTTGCTAAACCAAAGACAAAACAAATAAAAAATCCAATGGTCTGTCCTGCGGACTCTGCATCAGACCTCAAATTTGTCCCAGCGTAAATAGACTTCATAGAAGGGCACCTGGCAGCAAGGATGACGTCCACAATTTTGTTGCCAAATCAAACGCAGTCGACTGCAATCACTCAATCTCCAAGCACAGAGGTGAAGTTTGAGCAGGTTCGAGTGGAAAACCAAGCCCTGCTGTTGAGACAAAAAATCTTTCCAAAGGGGTAGCCTGATCGGAGAGCAGTAATACACACTCCTGGACCAACCCGGGGCCCAGGATGGCTTGGGTCCGGTCGTTCCCGATTTCCTTTATAACTCTGGGCAGGAGAGGCATAAAAGCATACAGGAGTCCAATGTTCCACTCCGCCTAAAATGCATCTCCTAGGAAGAGCCTTTGGGAAACTGCCCTTTTAACAGTGGCGAGGGGATCTAGACAGGGTTCTCCCCACTGTCGGAAAAAACCCTCGACCACTCCAGTGTACATTTGCCATTCGTAATCTACCAGGTACCGCCAGGTGAGCTAATCCGCCCCGGTGTTCAAGGATCCTCCCTGTGGCTTACAATCAAGGGGATGCCATGATGTTCCTACCACCTCCAAAAGGTGCAAAGCCACCTGGCACAGTACCAAGCACCCCGCACCAACCTGCATATTGCGGTACCACAAGGTGATGGTGTGGTCCACGAGAACCTGTACCATTCTCCCTTTGATGGATGGTAGGAAGGTCTTCAATGCCAGACGAAGGGGCCCCAAAACGCCAACGGACTGATATGGAGCCAGATTTCTGCCAGAGACCAGAATCATCTGAGCTCACCTCTCCCAGAGGATCCCGTTACCCAGCATGACACATCAGTCACCATTGTCAGCTTCAGGTGGGGAAGGGAGAGGGTTTTGCTGCTGGTTATGTCGCGGTCAAGCAGCTACAACTGCTTCCTCTGAAACCTGGATGACACCCAAAGGTTTCCTTGTTGCTGGGTCTACTGAGACTTCAGATCACACTGCACAGCCTGCATATGTCACCTGGTGAAATGGACAAGCAGGATGCATGAGGATAACATGTTAAGAAGCCTCAGAGCTGCTCTCACGGAGCTCCAGAACCGAGGCTGAAACATCAGGATCATAGCCCGAATGTCCTGGAATAAGTGCAACAGAGGAAAGATGGTGAAATGCACAGTATCCAAGACAGATTCTATAAAGGGAACTGTCAGCGGAAAAAAAAATCAGGTATAACTTCTGTCCGTTGATCAAGAAGCCCAACGATGTCAGCAGGTCCAGTCGTCTGGAGGTGGTCTATGATGGACTGTGGGAAGCCTGCATTCAAAAGTCAGTCGTCGAGGTTGGGTAAAACTGGTATCCCTAAACTCCCTTGATGGGCAGCGACCACTGCCATCATTTTCGTGGACACCAGAGGGGTGCTTGTAAGGGGAAGGGGGAGCATGGCTTACAAAATACTGTTGACCAACCTTGAACAATAGGTAGCGTTTGTGGGACTGCAGAACATGTACATGAAAGTATGCCTCTTGCAGATCCAAGGCTACCTTCCAGGTGCCTGGATCCAGTGTAGACCGATCCTGGGCCAACATGAGCATTCAAAATTTGATCTTCCACAGGAAGGCATTCAAAGGGCAAAGACGTGAAATAGGACAAAAGCCTCCATCCTTCTTCAGCACAAGGAAATAAAAGGCGTTAGCAACCAGTCCCAATTTCAGAGGCCAGACCCTCTTGATGGCACCTTTGGACAGTAGAACTTGCAGTTCCTGTAGTAAGATGGATCAGAGATGGTCTGATGTGGGAGGAAGCTGTGGCAAGTAGAAAGAAATGGAAGGTGCCCGTACACCCCCTGAAAAACAGGTGGGCCGCATCCATGTGCGGCTATGGAGTACCACACTAGTGCTGATGGCTCACCCCAAGCATCTGCAGTATCCAGGCCACAACTTTTTTGGCCGCATCCTGGCCATTTTGATTGGTTCTGGAATCGCCAGCTAAGCTGGCAAACTACACTGACCACCCTCAAGGTTAGGGGGCTGAAGAGAACATGTTTTCTGAATGCCTCGATCCTTTTTAAAAGGGTCGTAAGCACCAGTCTGTGGTGTCTGGCCACCTGCCCATTTACTGGTAGGAAAGAGCAAAGTTTAAACAAAAGTGGTATGCAGTTCCTATTGAGAGTTGCAGGTCATTATGTTTGTTCGAAAGTACACAAATTAGTGTTCAATCAAAAAGCAGGAGGATGATTTCCTCCTTTCGGAAAAGACCCTCACACACCCAGCCAGCTAGGTGTCTTGCTTCATCATCGGGTCTGCTCCTTATCGGGTCGGCAGTGCAATACCCGATCGGCACCCGAGATGGGGCCTTCTTGGCGGAGATCTTTATTCCTTTGCGCCGTTGGGTGTAGTGCATGTGAGGGCCCTATATCAGTGTAGGTGTTGTGTTAAGGGATGTGAAGTAAAACAGGAAAAAGTGGTCCACTCAAGATAATTTTAATGACAATGTGGCCACTAACCTGGTTAAAAAGAGGGAAGTGCGCAAGCCCGCTCTAAGGTTGCGGGATTATGCGCTAGTGGTTCGGGTCAACATGTTTCTTGCCTGTTTATCAATTTGATGGCAATTCCTCAGGACCTAAGTGAGATCTACCTACACTTTTTGGTGGTGGTCCGAGCTACGTGTCAAAGAAGTCGTGACCACCCATACAGCACCCTAAAAAGTGGTACCTGTAGATCTACAACATAGCCCTATTTGGGTCACTAAGCACGGCATCGTGTACCGGCAGGTGTAGACACTAAAGGTGTAGTGTCAGCGAGAATTCCAGTGGATAGACGGTCGTCCTACCCCTCACTCTGCCGGCCTGCTTTTTGATTGAACACTAATTTGTGTACTTTCGAACAAACATAATGACCTGCAACTCTCAATAGGAACTGCATACCACTTTTGTTTAAACTTAGTTACGGGCCTGTATGCTGGACCTAGATAAAGGCCCTAGGTTCCCCCTCTTTGGTAACACAGGAAAGAGCAAAGCTCAGACCAAGTGCCCAGAATGTCAGATAGGGCTTTGCTGAATGTGAATAAGGGCTCAGAGGATGCAGGCCCAGGTTGCAGGCCTTCGTAAGGACATTTGCCCCCACTTCAACAGAAGGCAGGTGAAGGTACTTGCAGAATGTTAAAATACCTCAGCAAATGAAGAACTCTTCTGTTGGCAGCCCAGTGTGGGGAAAAAATAAAAATCAACCTTGTATCAGGGGATAGTATCAAGTCCACTGGCCTCCTGCAAGTCCATGTATAAACTGTCATCATGATGTGGGGGTTGATCAGTCCCATCATCTGCCCCTTCATCATTAGTTGGAGGTAAACTCTGGTCAGAATCAGAACCAAAAAGATGGGGCCTCGGAGGACAGATCTGCTAAAGCGGTGCTATATTGTTTGAATCGGCCTGTATGGAAACCAAGTGCACTGGAGTGGAGTCTGAGCGCAACTGTGGTCAAGGTTGAAGCTGATTCGACTAAGGGTCAGACATCAGAGTTTGCATCAGATCCTATTCTGTTGCTGGCTGGACCGGCGTAGAAGAACGAGGGGCTGACAAATCTAGGAACCGAAATGCAAGTCAACACCGAAATTACTGCAGAACCAGAGACCGGTTCTAGGGGCTCAGATGACACATAGGATGGATCCATCGCCAGAAACCCAACTACAGGCCCCTATGGGTCCTTGGGTCCCAAAGGCGGACCAGAAGGAGCCAGTAGAGTGCCAAAACTACACAGCATGGCCTAAAAGTTCTGATACAGCATTGTCGATGGCACAGGGAACTCTGGACGCATCAGGATCAATTGTGGAATGAGCGCCTCGATTGGGAGCGAGACAAAGTGACACTTGATACCCCCAAGACATCTCCTTAGAGAGTGGTGGGATGGGATTGAGTTCCGCTTTGCCTTATGTTCACTTCCTGATCTGGACTTTGACTTATAGGACGACTTCAACTACAAAGATAACCTATCTCACGATCAGCCTTAAGAGCGGAATCACACCCTCAACTTGTAGTCAGACTTATGAGGTCCATGACTACTTCCTATGTTAGGTGAAGCACAGCCTTTCTTCACAGTCCCAGATCGCCTTCAAATGTGCAAGGGCACACCATTACTGACATCTGTTTGATAGCCAAGGCATTGTTTGAAATCTCAAGTTTTAGATGGGGACATAGTTCCCTTGCACACTCAATTTCGATAAATGAATGAATGAGAAACGGAATGAAGCCAACACAGAGCCGCACACGCCCCCCAGCAGCACGCTGAATTGCTGGTATGAACAGTTTCTGAATTCATTCTGGCACTTGGGAAATATTCCAAAGGCAAGGAATCTGCAGTTAGAATTATCCAGAAGAAAGTGGTGAATTTTATTTAAAGGACAAGTATAACACCAATACCAGTGCACTGACTTTATGTAATCTGAGACACTAAAGCACTGGCTCATTTGTAAGACTTCCATGCTTCAAATACTTATGGCCCAGTTTAGATCTCGGCAGACGGGTTACTCCGTCACAACGGGGACGGATATCCTGTACGCCAAAATATAAATCCCATAGGATATCATGGGATTTATATTTCGGTGGATGGGATATCCGTCACCATTGTAACAGAGTAACCCATCCGCCAAGATCTAAATCAGGCCCTTAGTCGGGGCTTGGAATTCCGAGCATGTCAACTACAAATATTCAAAGCATGTTAATCAACAACAAAATGCAAACTGGACAACTTTAGTTACATGTAATTTAGAATTGTATAATGATCGAATTAAAAGAAAAAGTTAGTTTTAAATGTAATTTTTCACCATGATGGTCCATGAAATCATAAAACGGAGGAAATCCACCTAAGCACTAGGTCATGGAACACATGCAGGCCTACCTAAAGATGGAAAATGCTACTTACCCTGTAGGCATCTGTTTGTAGTGTGTAGTACTATAGATTTACATGGCTAGCAAACTACTGCCATGTAGTTTGGGCTTGAAAATTTGCAGGTTGTTTTTGTTAAAAGATTTCACAAGATGTGGTGTGATTCCTCTAGTGTACATTGCACATGGGCACCGACTGAATGTTGAATAAAATGCCCTTAGCACTGCTTGACCAACTAAAGTTTGCTGACCTGCCAAGATGTTCATACAATAATGCTTAGTGAAAGTGTGCGGGATTGACCAGGTGGCTGGTTTGCAAACATTGGCTAATTAGATGCTGCATAAGGATATAGTAGCCCCCTTCTTGCAAGCAGACTGCGCCCTAGGAGGGCCATGGAAGACTCTCTGCACCTTGAGGTAACAAGTTTGAATGCATTTGACAATCCACCTGGCTATACCAGCATTGGAGATAGGCTGCTTCTTGTGGGGTTTAGCAAAGGAGACAAAGAGCTGGTCTGACTTGTGGAATGATTTTTCTTTCTGCCAGAGAATCAGGCTGCAGGAAGAAAGGAAAATGCTACTTACCGAGTATGCATCTGTTCTTGGCATATATAGCTGTAGAGCCATATGCTTTAGCATAGATCGCCATCTGGTGTTGGGTCCGGATGTTTGCACTTTGTTTTTGTTCGAAGAAGTCTTTGCAGTCACGAGGTAGGTGACTCCTCCTTTCGGTGATAGTGCGCATGGGCATCGACTCCATCCCCAGATTGTTTTGCCGTAAGGGTGATGATGGAGTTAGTAAGAGCAGAAAGAGATGTCCATGTTTAGTGTATCTAAGTAAGATAATACTGCAACAGATAAAGGTACCCGGGGAGGCGAGTGGGCGCATATGGCTCTACAGCTCTATATGCCAAGAACAGATGCATACTGGGTAAGTAGCATTTTCCGTTCGAGGCATATGAGCTGTAGATCATATGCTTTAGCATAGACTGTACAGCAGTTACTCCCAAGCGGTGGCTAACCTGTATCTGTTGCAGTGGTCTGAAATAGTGTTCTTAAAACAGCCTGGCCCTCACTAGCTTGTTGTCTTGCTAACACATCTACACAATAGTGCTTTGTGAATGTGTGTGGTGTAGACCATGTTGCAGCTTTGCAAATATCATCTAAGGGTATGTTCCCTAAGAATGCCATGGAAACCCCTAGTTTGCGTGTAGAGTGTGCTCTAGGGGGAATTGTTAATGTGCGTTTAGTTTTAATGTAGCATATTTGGATGCACTTAACTATCCACCGTGCAATACCTGCTTTTGATATAGGATTGCCTTTATACGGTGGTGAAAAAGCAACAAAGAGTTGTTTTATTTTCCTAAAAGATTTAGTTCTTTCAATGTAATAAAGTATCGCTCTTTTCACATCTAATGTGTGAAGAGCACGTTCTGCCACTGAGTCTGGTTGGGGGAAAAACACGGGTAACTCAACAGACTGGTTGAGATGAAAGGCAGAAACGACTTTGGGTCAAAATTTGGGGTTAGTCCTAAGAACCACCATATTTTGGTGAATTTTTAAAAATGATTCTTGTATGGTTGGTGCCTGGAGCTCACCAATTCTCCTAAGAGATGTGATGGCTATGAGGAAGGCTACCTTCCACACCAGAAATTGTAGTTCACATTTGTGCAACGGCTCAAATGGTGGGCCCATGAGTCTTGTAAGGACTATATTAAGATTCCACACAGGAGAAGGTGGAAGTCTAGGAGGAATGATTCTCTTGAGTCCTTCCATAAAGGCTTTGATAGCAGGTACACGAAACAAGGACAAGTGCTGTCTGTTTTGTAGGTAAGCCGCTATTGCGGCAAGATGTAATCGTATGGATGCATATGCTAAGTTAGCCCGCTGTAGGTGTAACAGATAGCAAGTGATGATTTGAATTGAAGCATCAAGCGGATTGATTTGATTGTTATTACAATAAATTACAAATAGTTTCCATTTTGCTGCATAGCATGCTCTTGTGGTAGGGCATCTAGCCTCTTTAATGACATTCATGCAGTCTGGCGGGAGATTGAGGTAGCCAAACTCTATGATTTCAGGTGCCAGATCGCAAGATTGAGATGACTGGGATCTGGATGTCTTATCCAACATGGTTATTGCCTGGAACTTACCAGCACTCCACCAACAATCCTTCCGAGACAGCGTACAATGTCACAAGAACATTTCACCCTGTTAAAACAAGAGGTTCTCTCTCTGTTAGACAAACATGCAATAGAACCGTTACGTCATCAAGGCACGGGAGTGTACTCCCTATACTTTTTGATTCCATAAAAAGACGGCTCCCTCAGGCCCATACTGGACCTCAGACAACTAAACCTCTACATTCAATCGGACCACTTCCACATGATCACCCTTAAACAGGTGCTCCCATTGCTTCAGCAAGGCGACTTTCTTTCCACTCTAGATTTAAAAGACGCCTACTTCCATATTCCCATTCACCCAGCTCACAGGAAATATCTCAGGTTTGTGGTGGACGGGCAACATTACCAATTCAAAGTCCTCCCATTCGGCGTAACTACAGCACCAAGAGTCTTCACCAAGTGTCTAGCAGTAGTCGCAGCTCATTTAAGAAGACAACACATTCACGTCTTCCCTTACTTGGACGAGGGTCTAATAAAAGCCAAATCGCAACACAGCTGCATACACCACACTCACAAAACAGTTCAGCTGCTTCACGACTTGGGATTCACTGTCAATCTCACCAAGTCTCATCTTCAACCCTCCAACACGCAAGCGTACCTAGGAGCCACAATAGACACTTGCAAAGCTCTAGCGTACCCCAACCCAGTCAGAATACACAACATGCAAACCCTAATATCACAATTTCAACCGCAACACTCACTACCAGCCCGAGTGTTTATGCAGTTGATCGGAATGTTGGCGTCTTGCATTCTAATTGTTCCTTATGCAAAACTCCAAATGCGTCCCCTACAAGAATGCTTAGCACGTCAGTGGAACCAGGCTCAAGGTCAGTTAACCGATCTGGTGTTGGTGGACGGCCGCACTCATCGCTCTCTGCAGTGGTGGAATACACAAAACCTTTCCAAAGGGGCGGCCATTCATCGGCCCGGTTCCACAGATCGTGCTCACAGCAGACGCATCCCTCACTGGTTGGGGAGCTCATCTTCAAAAACATACCATTCAGGGCATGTGGACACTACAACAAAAACAACTCCACATAAACCATCTGGAGCTGCTAGCAATTTTTCTAGCATTGAAAGCTTTTCAGATACATCTAGTAGGCAAAGCTGTCCTAGTTCGTACAGACAACATGACAGCAATGTACTACATACAAAAACAGGGGGGACACACTCTCTACAGCTTTCACACCTAGCTCAAAGCATATGGAGATGGGCCATACCTCAAAAATATATCTCCTTGCAGAACATCTCCCAGGAGTAAACAATCAAATTGCAGATCTGCTCAGTCGTCAAAGACAACAGATCCACGAATGGGAACTACACCCTCAAGTTCTTCTCCCATTTTTTCAAATGTGGGGCTACCCAGACATAGATCTGTTTGCCACACACCTCAACGCAAAATGCCCAAACTTCGCGTCCAGGTATCCACACCCATTGTCAAAAGGCAATGCACTATGGATCAATTGGTCAGGGATATTTGCTTACGCTTTTCCACCTCTCCCGCTAATTCCATTACTGGTTCGGAAGCTCAAGCAACATTCCCTCACAATGATCCTAGTTGATCCCACATGGGCTCGACAACCATGGTTCACAACCCTGTTGGAACTATCAGTAGTTCCTCATCAAAAACTACGCCTCTCCCTCAAGCTTCTCACTCAGAACCATGGAGAGATAATTTGTATTACCCACTTGTCTGAGGTGATTGACTCCCAGACAGGTAGGAACTGTGAGAGACGTCCCCCGACAGGAGTGGAATGATCGGGGGGTAGTGGAGGGAAGTCACTGTTTATTGGCAGGGGAAGTGCGTTTGGAGTTACCTCTGCCTCTTCCCTTGTTATTATTTCCTCTGTAACCGCCTCGAAAATAGCCTCTGGAGGAGTTAGATTGGTTGTTCCCTTTGTAAGAGGAGGAGGGGTTTTCTGACGACAGTGTTTTTGAGCCACCCCGTAAAAGGAGCGACGAAAAGAACCCCTGCTAGAAGGTAATTGTAGGGCTCCCATGGATTTTGCTGTTTCGTGTCTTTCTTCATTTTTTCTAATGAAGTATCTACTGTTAGCCCGAAAAGATGCTCTTTATCAAAGGGTTGATTAAGTATGGAGGATTGTACCTCTTGCTTGAATCCAGAGATTCGAAGCCAAGCGTGTCTCCGCAACAGTATGCTAGTGTTGATAGCACGAGAAGCTGTGTCCGCTCCGCTGTATAGAATTGCAGAGGGTAGGAGGGTATAGCCCCAGATGGTGGCTCCATGTCTGG
Organism: Calotriton arnoldi; assembly: GCA_963921515.1. Taxonomy (NCBI): domain Eukaryota; kingdom Metazoa; phylum Chordata; class Amphibia; order Caudata; family Salamandridae; genus Calotriton; species Calotriton arnoldi. Next base: position 407,062 of record CAWUFW010013349.1, on the reverse strand, counting down.
TAAGGGCTACAGTGAGGTTCCAGATTTGTGCATACTCTGGGAGGTAAAACCCTTTCTAGACCCTACATAAATGCCTAAATCTCTGGTACCCTGAACAACAATATGTTTTGATGGTGCTGCATGTAAGGTGCATTGCAGTAAAGTGGAGGTGAATGGATGATTAGGCCAAGCCCGTCTTCTGCAGGTGCATAAGGTAGGTGTCAATTTCCTGCACTGTAGGATTTAAAAGATCAGATTTGTATGAAATGCAGAAATGGACAAACCATTTCCATTTAGCTGCACAGGAGGCAAGCACTGTAGGCTGCATAGCCTCCTACAGGAAGGACATACGTTTTTAGGGAAGGCAGAGGTTTCCAAAATCTTGGATCTAAGTTTGCCAGATTGCACGTCTGAGCTCCCCTCAATACGGATGCCTGACTTGTCTGTGTGAAAAGGTCAGGCCTGAAGGGAAGCCTCTGGTGGGGGTGGACTGATATCTCCTGAAGAATGAGAAGCCAGGTCTGTCTGGCCCAGGTTGGAGACACTAAGATTTGAGATAAAGATGTTTTCCTGAGCTTCCTGACCACAAATGGAATCAGTGGTAGAGGTGGAAAAGTGTATGCAAATAGACCGACTAGTTCATCTTTAGTGCGTTGCCCATGGACTGTGGGTGTGGGTATCTGGCGACAAAGCTAGGGCATTTAGCATTTTCTGGGGTTGTGAGAGAGTCTATTTGTGGAGTATCCAAATGCTGAAAGTATCTGTGGAGCACCTGGGAGTGCACTTCCCACTCATGGTCTTGAGGCATCTTGCAGCACAAGTCAGCAAATTTGTTGGCTACCCCTGGTAGATGCTCCGCCTCTGGATTACGAACTTCGCCGACACACTCGCCCCCCTCAAGAAGGCCACCGGAAGACACATCAAGACGGCTCGAAAAGACATGAACGAACAACAAAACCACGGAAACACGCGCTGCCTACAAAGCAGCCACCACCGCACACCACCAACTCATCAAATCCACAAGGAAGAAATCCCTCCAGGACAGAATCCTCACCAGCGCACACAAAACCAAAGAGCTCTTTTCCATCATCAAGGAATTCACCAAACCCTGCAGCGAAATAACAGACCTCTGAACCCTCCCAAGACCTCTGAAACAGACTCAGCACCTTCTTCCACCACAAAATTAAGATGATCTACGACAACTTCGGATCCCACTCACAACAGAAACACCTTGAAGACCATGAAAAGCATCAACTCCGAAGCACCATCAGACCCCTGACCACACCACATCTTCAACAGAGCCAACTCTGCATCGCACCTGATCTACGTCGGACGATCAACTGCTCCTTCGAAACCGCCACCTTCCCCGACGATTGGAAACGCGCTGAACTCAATCCCCTCCTGAAGAAACCCTCCGCGGACCCGACGGACCTCAAGAACTTCAGGCCCATCTCTCTGCTTCCCTTCGCAGTCAAGGTCATCGAAAAGGCTGTCAATACCAATCTAGCGAACTACATCGAAGCCAACAACATCCTAGACATCTACCAATCTGGATTCCAAAGCAACCCCAGCACCAAGACCTCCCTACTCACCGCCACCGACGACATCCACTCCCTCCTCGACCAGGGCGAAACTGCAGCCCTCATGCTCCTGGACCTCTCGGCTGCATTCGACACCATCTCCCACCACACCCTAGCCACCAGACTCCACAACGCTGACATCCGCGGCAAGGCCCCCGACTGGATACGCTCCTTCCTCACTGGCAGAACACAGCGGGTCGGACTCCCCCCTACCCCTCAGAACCGACAGACCAACTGCAGAGTGCCCCAGGGCTCCTCCCTCAGCCCCACCCTCTTCAACGTCAACATTACCCCCCTAGCAACCATTGTCAGGAACCATGGGCTCAACATCGTCTCTTACGCCGACGACACCCAGCTGATCCTCTCTCTCACCAACGAACCCAACATCACCAAACACAACTTCCAAGAAGGGATGAAAGCCGTCGCCACCTGGATAAAGAGCAGCTGCCTGAAACTCAACTCAGAACAGACAAAAGTCCTTATCCTTGGCTCCACCCCCTCCTCATGGAACAACTCCTGGTGGCCCTCCCGCCTTGGGAATACCCCTACCCAGACATACCACGCACGAAATCTCGGCAGCATACTATACTCATTGCTCAAAATGAACCGCCAGATCAACGCAGTATCCTCGACCTGCTTCAACACTCTCTGCGTGCTCTGAAAGACTTTCAGATGGATCTCAACCGAATCCAGAAAAACTGCCATGAACGCGCTCATCAGCAGCAGGCTGGACTACGGCAACGCTCTCTACGTTGGAATCAATAAGAAACTCCTTCGCAAACTCCAGTGTCCAGAACGCCGCAGCCAGACTGATCATTGACATCCCCCGTCGCAGTCAAATCACCCAACAGCTCCGCGATCTCCACTGGCTTCCAGTCGAAAGAAGAATAACCTTCAAACTCCTCACCCACGCATACAAGGTCCTTCACAACACTGGACCCTTATTCCTGAACAGCCTCCTCTCCTTCCTGCACCCAAAAGACACCTCCAGTCAGCCCAGCTTTCTCTGGTCACCGTCCCTCGTATCAACAAGACCAGAATGAGAGGAAAGTCCTTCTCCTACCTCGCAGCCAAAGCCTGGAACACCCTCCCCATCCACCTCCGGCAATCTCCCACATTGCCCGAGTTCAGGAACGACCTCAAGACCTGGCTCTTCGGATGACCGCAGCACTCAACTGAGCCTCCAACACCCCCCCCCCCCCCAGCGCCTTGAGACCCTTACGGAGGAGTAGTTGCGCTTTACCAACCCTGACGGTTTAAGTTGGATATTTCCTAAAAAGGCCACGGTTGCTCCTTTTTTCCTTGTTGAATGAGCTTTTGGCACAGTTGTTAGTGTCCTTTTTGCCTCTACACAACATATTTGGATGCATTTAACAATCCATCTTGCTGTACCTGCTTTGGATATAGCGTTTCCTTAATTTGGATTGGAAAAAGAAACAAAGAGTTGTTCGGTTTTTCTGAAGGGTTTAGTACGTTTTACATACTACACAAGTGCCCTTTTAACATCTTGTGTACGTAAAGCACGTTCTGAAACAGTTTCTGGTTTTGGAAAGAAAACCTGTAACTCCAAGGTTTAATTTAAATGAAATGGCGAAATGACCTTTGGTAAAAATTTTGGTTAAGTGAATAGACGCACTTTGTCTGAGAAAACTTGGCTGTATGGTTCTTCGATTGTGAGTGCATGTATTTCACTGACTCTTTGTAAGGATGTCATCGCTTCGAGGAAAGCTGCTATCCACGTTAAGATTTGTAGATGGCAATTATGTAGTGGCTCAAATGGTGGCCCCGTAAGTCGTGTTAAGACAATGTTTAGATTCCACGCTAGTATTGGAGGTGTACGTGGTGGAATCACTCTTTTTAATCCTTCCTGAAGTCTTTGATTACAGGAATGCGGAAGAGTGACTGGTATTTCCTGTTATGCAAATATGCTGCAATAGCTGCTAAATGTAGGTGTACTGAGATGAATGTTGTGACTTTTGTAAGTGTAACAGGTAACATTAGTTGTTGTTCTGTTGGGGAAGATGGGTTAATGTGTTCTACAGTAATGCACAAAATGCTTCCATTTTGCTGCATAGAAGCCCTTGTGGTAGGGCTTCTTGCTTCCTTAAGAATAGTCATACGTTCGTCAGGTAAATTGAGGTATCCAATTCTATGACCTCAGGAGCCATAGTGAGCTGTTCAGGATTGGATAATTGGGTAGCTTCTCATGAGGTTATAGGGAGTGCTCCATTAGGGCTGTGTACCATATTTGAGGAGCACAGGTGGGTGCGGTCAGAATTAAGGTAATTGAAGACTGCCTGAGCTTCCTGACCACTTAAGTTATGAGTGGGAGATGAGCAAAAGCGTACGCAAATATCCCTGACCAATTCATCCATAGAGCATTGCCATGGATTGTGGGTGTGGATGTCTGGATGTGAATCTTTGGTATTTTTCGTTTTCCACGGTTGCAAACAGGTATATTGTGGAAGTTCCCGACCGGTGAAAGTATTGTTGTAGTAACATACTGTGTACTTCCCACTCGTGAACCTGTTGGTGTGTTCTGCTGAAGAGGTCCGCAATTGTGTTGTCCTCCCCTGGTATGTATTGTGCTAGGAGGTGGATGCTGTGACTGTTCGCCCACTTCCATATTTTAGTGCCAGTTGGGTTAATTGTATGGAATGGGTTCCCCCTACTTCTGAATGTAATACACTGCAGTCATATTGTCTGCGAGAAGAACTGTCTTCCCTGCTATGCTTGTGAGGAACGCTTCGAGAGCCATTGCAATGGCTAGTAGTTCTAACATGTTGATGTGTAGAACCTGTTGTGCTGTCCAGTGTCCTTGAACCACAATGTCCTTCATATGAGTTCCCCATCCCAGAAGTGATGCATCGGTTGTGATTATCTGCAGGATTGGATCCTTGGAGACTTTCCCTGCTAATATGTTGGGAGTGTTCCACCATAATAGAACCTGATGGGCCTTGGGTGAAACCAACACTAGATCTACCATGTTCCCTCCCCTTGTGACCACTGAGATGCTAAACACTCTTGGAAAGGTCTCATGTAGGTGAGCCTGGGGCACTATTGCTACACAAGATGCCATTATTCCTAGTACGTATATCACTGGTTTGACTGGTAGGTGAAGATGTGGCTGAAAAAGATCCAGTTGGTTCTTGAGATTGAGAACACTTTGGAGATTGGGATAAGCTGTCCCCGAGACAGTATTGAGTATTGACCCCAGATAAGGTTGGATTTGGGATGGTTGGAGATGTGATTTTGTCGCATCGATCGAGAAATCCAATTGATATAATAGATTGTCTTTTAGGTGTTTGATTGACATTGTTTTTTGTTTGGACTCTTGATCAGCCAATCGCTGAGGCAGGGAAACACATGTTTTCTCATCTTAGTTTTCCTGCTACTACCGCTAAGCATTTTGTAAGGACCCTTGGAGCTGTTACGCCAAAGGGTAGTACTTAGAATTGATAATGACGTCCACTTACTACAAACCTCAGAAATGTTCTGTGTGCTAGATGGACTGGAATGTGGAAGTAAGCGTCCTTCAGGTCTAGTGCAGTCATTAAGTCGCCTGTTTGGAGTAGTGGTATCACATCTTGTAATGTGACCATGTGAACATTTGCTGATAATATGTAGCGAATGAGTGGCCGCAGATCGGGGCGTGGCCTGGAGGGGCAACATGGCGGATGCGTTCTAAGGTCGCTCCGCCACATATCCCCATAATCAGACAAATGTATGTGAAAATCTGCGACATCCAACGCGGGACGCCATTGCAGAGGACTCTACCCACCCCGAGGAGTCCGGGAGGACGGCAATGCAGCCTCGAAATCCGTTGCCTGTGCGCCTGAGCCCGACGTGAGGTCTCGGCTCAGCGAACAGGCCTGGAGAGGCGTCCGCTACGTAGCGCATGAACGGAAAGGGCCGCCGCAAGCAAGGAGATCAGAGGGAGCCAAGAAGCTCGCACCCCGGAGCGCCGACAAGCACGAGGAGTGTCCGGGGCAGAAGGGGGTGCCGTCGCGAACGGCTGTGGGGACGAGCAGCGCCGTAGGCATTGCCGCTGAGCACGACCCAGAGGGAGGCCTGGGCTTGGACCTGCAAGCGACTGCACAAGCTAAAACGCGGGGACAAGCTGAGGATCGCCTGCAGCTGGTGGATTGATAAGGAGGACCCTACTCACCCCTGACGGCATAACCAACTGGCAGCAGAAGCGCAGCAGCCGCCACCTGCGGGCCTTGGTAAACAGCGGCGATCTGGATCGTCGGACAGACCAGGAGGAGTGATCGCCAGCCGGAGAGCGTGTGAGGAGGTACCGGAGGGGATAACGCGCAGAGGTGGTGCCTGTCGCCGAAGAAACGAGCTGTGGGAGCCGAGGAGATGGAACCCTGCGGCGACGACGTGGCAAGGACAACAGTGGGTAAGCAGGGGAAGATCAGGGGTATTTCCTGAGATCACTGTCGCAGATACTGACCACATGGTGACACATACCGTGGCTGATAGAAGGGGATTATAACAGCGTCATGGACACAGGGCTAGACAGATCCTTCCCCCTCTACGATGCACTACTGCCTCGGCCAACTCGGCTGTACTGAGTGAATGGGTGTGCAGCTGGGTCCTGGTCGATGTCTGGAGACATCATAATCCTGGAGAGCAGATATACTCATTTTACTCCACGCCCACGACTTGCATGTACGACTGGACAGGTTCTTGATCTCACCCTCCTTGCTTCCCTATGTGACAGGCTCAGAGTACCGGGTTCACACATATTCCGACCACAACCTACATTACGTCACAATTGCCTGGGAGCACCGAACCCCTGACATTCCTACATGGAGGCTACAGCCGGCGATGCTGGAAGACTCCGCCTTCCAAGACTCGTTAGGGGAAGCCATCAGTAAGTACTTTAAACATAATACAGGTACTGCCTCATCCACCATGGGGGAATGGGCCGCCCTGAAAGTTACGTTGCGTGGAACGTGCCTGGGGCTGGGCTGCGGTATGAGGAAACAAATAGAATCGGAATTGTTGGAGGTGGAAAAAGATCTATTGGCGCTGGAAACGCAAGCGATAACAGAAGCTCCTGATTCTACCCCATTGTTAGAAGCGTGCAATAAATACGCAGCACTCTTAGAACGCCTAAGATGTCTAAACCTTGCCACACACTCAGCGAAAACCCATGCCACGGTGGATCGATCTGGGCCCCTCCTGGCCTGGTTGATCAAACAAGACCAGTCATCGGGACCCATCACAGCACTTAGATCCCAGGAAGGTGGGCTCAAATACACACAGCAGGAAATTCACAGTGAGCTAACCACACATTTTACACAACTATATCGATCAGCACTGGACATATATGAGGCAGTCATACATACCTTTCTCGACAGTCTTGCCTTTCCCAGTCTCACACCCAAACAATGTAGGGAACTAGACGCTCCGCTCACACTGGAGGAAGTAAGAGGCACAATGCGAGCATTGCCGTCTGACAAAGTTCCCGGCCCGGACGGTTTTCCGCATGAGTTTTATAAAACATATGCCGACCTCTTGGGGCCACAGTCACTTAGGGTGTACACTGAAGCATTGCAAACTACATGCCTCCCAGCCTCCCTGACAGAAGCCACACAAGCCACACTGATCACCCTCCTGAAATTGGATAGAGACCCCACGCAAACGGGTCCTTATCGACCCCTGGTGCTACTGAATGGGGATTATAAAATACTAGCAGGGGTCCTGGCAGGACGATTGGCACCCATCACTCCACATCTTGTCCATGCAGAACAGAATGGTTTTGTCCCAGATCGAAATACCTCCCTTAACATACGCAGGCTATTCCGGGTAATGCGGAATGCTACAGAGAGTTGGCCGAAAGCGGGCTGCCTGGTATTAAGACTTTGAAAAAGCCTTTGATACAGTTGAAAGGCCTTATATGTTTGCGGTGCTACAGAAATTTGGATTTGGACCTTACTTTTTAAGTCTGGTCAAATTACTATATGGAGCACCTACAATACGGGTTCGCATAGAAACCTTGTTTTCAAGGCCCATAAAGATCAGAAGAGGTACTAGGCAGGGGTGTCCCCTCTCGCCACTAATCTCCCTGGCTATAGAGCCTTTGGCGATAGCCATGAGTCAATCGGCAGAGCACTGGGGTATCCAGCTAGCTGTGTAAATGCATGCTATTTCACTATATGCGGATGACATTCTGCTATAGATTAGGAACCTACAGACAATACCATCGATCATACCGAACACACTAACTATTTGCAAGACTATCAGGGCTAGGTGTCAACTGGGGGAAATCATGCTTATTCCCCTTTGCCCCCGATGCAGCACCCTGGTTGTCGATGGTGCATCAGTGACTTGGCAGCTGGTCATGTTTCGCTACTTGGGAATAAGAATATATCATACAGATCAGGATATCTTAGATGGCAATCTAACCAGAGCAGTCACGGCTCTGAAGTCACAAATAGAATTCTGGAGAACACTCAGTCTCTCAGTTGCAGTCAGGGTGGCGCTCATAAAGATGGTGATGCTCCCTCGCCTGTTGTACAATTTTACTAACCTCCCACTCTACCTACCAGCGTCCTTTTTTCGCTCCTTGGAAGGTACACTTAGAGATCTCATATGGTGCAACACACGATGCAGGGTGGTGCTCGCAAAGCTATATTTGCCCCCGACCCAGGGAGGGCTAGCTCTACCGAACATGGAACACTATTATCTGGCATCCCAGATACAATGGGTGGCGGAACTACACTTAGCAGACACAGCGGGATGTGGTCCCCCATACACGGTAAATAGACTTTTATATATTTTCAATACATGCACTGGGTCACACAAATCGCTCCCGTTATTGGTACAGGTAGCTCAGAAGTGTTTCAGTCAGGCTTTATACCTCACTATACACATCACGCCTTATGCTCCAGCCATCCCGTTGCTGGGTATGCCAAGGGGTGGAGGCAGGGTCAGAATTGCAGAGCTCACAGCTTGGTATGAGGCAGGGATCTACAAACTGGGAGACCTTTATACAGATGGTGAGCTACGGACATTTGCTGATTTGGCTGGTGAAGAGGGAGTTCCTCCTGGACTCTTCTTAAACCATGCTTCTTGGATAAACACACTGGGGCAACATCTCACAGGAACCGCAAACACATTTATTGATGCAATACACACATGTGATGGGCACCTTATTAGATGGTCGGCAGAATCGATTCGTGAACACTCTGTAACCGATATGGGACCCCTGCAGAACCTATGGGAGGTAGACTTGGCTCGCCAGTGCACACTTAAAGAATGGACCATGATGCTAGAGAGCCACAGATGGATTCCCAGAAATGCCAGGTTTCGTCTGATTCAATTTTACATAGTTCACAGGGCATACCTATCCCCAGACAAAATTAACAGGCATTTTAACAGAGCAGATGCATGCTGTCTACGATGTAAACTGATAAGACGCCGGACTCTTGCATATGCTATGGTCTTGCCCCAAGCTACACAACTATTGGAGAGGAGTGATACAGCTTTTGTCCACACGCACTGACAAGACACTCCCAAATACGTGGGAAGCCTGCATCACAGGGATATTTACCAGGGGTAAGAAACATAGAGTCACCTCCAGATTCTTAAACCTAGGCCTGGTGGTAGCCAAGAGGCTTATCACAAGACGCTGGAAAGCTGAAGACCCTCCGACACTGAAAGCCTGGTCTCAATCCATGCTGAACTGGGCCAAAGCAGAGGGAGCTTCCCTTCAAAAGGGAAGATACCCTTGGATTACGCAAATATCCAATTTCGACTGCCTGGAACGTAATCCGAACGATGCTTCAACTAGAATTAGTTCCAGAAGACTCCACAGACAACCCCAACGCCGACTGACTTGAATCACACGCAGGCGGACATCACAGCCATCAAACAGTGTGGTCTGGAGTGTGCAGTACATATTACACACAGTAGACTCAAGTGCAAGACCATGTCAACAGGCCTCACCAATTTAGCCTGCAGAAGTGGCATGGTGGTCGCGGCCACGCGCCTCCTTTCCCCACCTTGGCCAATCCCAGTTCCTCCCCCCACTATTTGTTGTTACCAGTTTTGGAATTATATATATATATATATATATAGCTGTTTGATCAATAACCATGGCGATACAGCATAGTTGCAAGGAGTCAATAGCAGCGCCCATATCAAACATGCGCACATGCTGGTAGGCATCTCTTGTATGTATATAAATTGATCTGCTACCGTTACATGCTGTCATTTATGTGTGAGCTCTATTTGTTGCAAGACTATGCATAATATGTTTTTGAATGTAACTTATGCTTTCGTACGTAACATGTAAGCTTGTAAAATGCATAATATATCTTAAAAACCTAATAAAACAGATCAAACAAAAAAATGAGTGGCCGCAGATCAAGAAAGGATCTTAGGGTTCCGTCTTATTTTGGTATGAGGAAATAAAGTGAGCAAACTCCTTTGTTTTGATGTCTGTGTGGGACTATTTCAATGGTCACTTTTTGTAGTAATGCCTTTACTTCGTCTTTGAGCAGGTGTAGATGCTGTGGATTTAAGACCTGCTTTTTTCGTGGAATATTTGGTGGCTGTTGAAGTAGTTCTAGGCAATATCCTTGTCTGTAAATTTTTAATACCGATAGGTTTGATGTAAAGTTTTCCCACAACTGATGCAACTGTTGCAGCCTTCCTGGTGTTTTGTGGTCAGGGGGAAGCGTGGGCAGGTCATTTTGCTGGGGGGTGGAGGTGCCCTTGTTGGGTGTCTCTCTCACCCTATATTATTTTTGTAGCCTCCAGGATAGTAGCCACGCCCTTGCTGGTGGTATTGCTGTTGTTGGCACTGATAGGTAGTATTTTCTGTGGTACAGGCTTTTGTAGCTTCTCTACCCTGGTACCTCCGAAATGGCTGTTTATTGCACTGTGGTCTGCAGGGCACTCACTGACTTGGCAGTTTTTGTGTCCTTTTCAATTTTTTCGAGCTGAGTGTCTACAGCTGGTCCAAAGAGGTGTTACCCATCGAAAGGGACATTTAGAATATGCAGTTCTTCGGATTTGAACCCGGAAATGTGTAGCTACGCATGTCTTCTGAGCATGACAGATATATTTATGCCCCTAGCAGCAGTGTCTGCTCCATCTAAGGCACATTTGATGGTAGCGTTTGAAATGAGTTTACCCTTGTTGACTAGATCTTCTACCCACTTTTAATCAAAATTCTTCTGGGAGGTGTTGCATGAGCTCCTGTATTTCATCCCAGGTTGCTCTGATATGACATGAGAGCAGGCCCACAGAATTAGCAATTCTCCAATTATTAGCATGGCAGTGGCAACTCTTTTGGCAGCAGCGTCAATCCTCTAACTTTATCTGGAGGAGGTGCCTCTCCAGTGCCTTGTGCAGCTGCTCTTTTTCTAGCAGTGGTGACAAGGGAGTCTGCTGGGGCATGCCCTCGATTGTAGATTAGGTCGGTTGGCGAGGGTCTATATTTTTTTCCTCAATTCTTGGCGTTCGAACCCTTGATTTGACTAGGTCCTTGAACACTTCCTTGGAAACATTACGAATGGATCCAATCATGGGCTAGTATTGGACTATGCACTCTGTACGTGAAAGTGTTACCACTAGAAAGTCACTTTCCTCCTCTGTAAAACGCATTGGGAAATTATGATACTCTGCTGCTCTTTGGATGACGCTATAATAAGACAAAGTGTCATCCGGGGGAGAAGGTTTCATGGGGACAGGCGGTTCAGTGTCTTAAACTCATACCACGTCATAGTCTTCCCATGAGTCAGGTGTATGTTGAGTATCTTGTGTACCCTGGGAATCAGTGTCTTGTATTTCTCCCTCTTCTTCTTTCTGTGGAGGGGGTGAGTGATTTTGAGGTGACTGAGGTGGACTAAAATGATAAGGCTTGTGGCCCTGTCTTCCTGTGGCATAGTTTTTGGTGGAGGCTGAGGAAATTGGGATTCCTCTGCATTTCTTTTTGCAGCCTCCTTTCGTTTCTCCTGCATAAAATGTTGCAGCCCCTCAAATATGATCCCCCATGTGGCTTCAAAACCTCAGAGCCATAGATTTTCTTCTGTTTAGAAGAGTGTTAGTGATGTTTTTCAGCCCTCGGTTCCGAAGTCCGTTTCAGTTCCGCTCAAGGCCAAGTGCATGTTCAGATACAAAGTCAGTTTGAGGGTTTGCTTGGAGTTCTTCGGTGCCGATACTTTTGGCGGTTCAAGAGAAGCCTTGGTGTGGAAGGCTTGGACTGTGCTGATTTAGTTTTAGGCGCTGGCAGCTCGCTGGAACCCACCTCTTGTTGTGGCGTGGATGCCTGATCGGGATCGAGAATATTCTTGTTCCTTCTTGGCTCCGAGGCCTAGTCATGGTGTCAGCCTTAACAAGCAGGTTGTGGCGCACCATGGCAGGGTAGTGGCAACAGTACTCATGATACGTAGCGCTGTCTTGGTCTTTGGCCCAGAGACGGTGGTCGGCGAAGTGAGCTGTACTGGAGCATGTTCGTCCCCTGACGATGTGTCGGACGCGGTGTAGTGTGGGCTGGCTATGACCATCCCGCCTTCTGTTGGAGCGCTTGCCTCACTGCTGTGGCTGAATTCTGCCTCAGCCGCCTGCTCAATGGTGTGTGCGAGGTTTTCTCGTTGTGTCCGAATTTTTTCTTGAACAGTGCTCAGGCAGCGCACTGTTCTTTGTACGCTGGAGACAGGCACACATTGCACACACTGTGTGTGCTGGTGTGGGTGTACTTGGCTCCACACCGAGGGCACTGTTGGAATAGTTTTCTTTGTCTCTAACACCCGGAGACGGTCATTCTTGATGGGCATTTGTTATTTGGATGCTGGGATGTCTCTCCCAGTGTGTAGTCGATTACGGTCTTTGTTTTCTCTTCTGTAGTCTGCGTGGCGTCAAATGCTGCAGAGCTCCGACGCAGTCCATCTGAGCACAATGGCGGAAAAAAACTTTCTAGCAAATCGTTCGACATGCGCAATGCCTCGAGGGTGAGGAGAAACGACACACGATGCCGATCATAAAATTTTCTTAGCTAAAACAAGTTGCAGAGTCCGGGACCGATGGTAGGAGTATGCATAGCATGTGTTATCTGCAGCCAACACATGCTACAAATAAAATAGTTTCTTGCAAACCCAGCTCTCAGTAACTGGAATTCACATCCAATTCATTGACAACTCAACCGCCCTCCAAGAAAATCCAACGAGCGCACTTCCAGCACACATCCATAAATTAAGGTCCTAATACATTACTGAAGATTGGACTTGAACTGCCAGTAAGACGACAAAACTCTGATTCTAAAAAAGGAGGGCCAGAATTGGGGCATAAAGGCATGGTGCAGTTTTATTTCTCTCTGCAAGGTGGTATTGCACATTTGTTCACTTTCTTCACCTTCTTTTTCCCCCCCAAGTAAAAAACAAACATGAGAATGGTTTAGAGGTTGGTTACTATGCATTTTCAGTTTAAAGATTTATTTGGCTACATCATTAAAAAAAAAGTGTCTTTAAATTGGCATTTTTGTTTTTCAAAACGTTGCATATTTCTCACAGCTTGCACTACTTACAGCTAGGGTTTAAGTGCCTTGTTTATGTCCGGAGGGACCATATCAAATTTCAGGAGAGCTTACCTACAACACAGCAGCTGCAAGTGTTCATAGGGCGGCTTCCTCGGGTAAGAGAGCCCAAAGCAGAAGAATGAAAGGCAGCCTGCACATCATTGGCATGGTTCAGAGCTGCACTCACGAGTACCCACCTAGAACCACACTTTACTTTTAAACAGGTCTTGGAAGCTGGGGACAAATGCTGAAAATCCAGAGCTGAGCCTGTGTTACACTGACAAGGAGGTTCCACCTCATGACTGAATGCCCACTGTGGGTGGTGATCCAGGCTAGATGGCTTGTGCTGGTGGTAGAAGAGATTGGAGTCCACTCGTTAAACAGTTGGACTTTTCTTTCCTTATTAGTAAAGACTAGAAAAGGGGGTGTTTGCCAAGCTTGGAAATGCCTTGGGTTTTTATTTTAGGGCTCTCATGTATGCAAGGCGGATTTCAGTCAGGCACACTCAAGTAGATTTGCAGTGATCCTTGGACCAGGAGATATTCTAGCCATGTGCAGGTTTAATAAAGAATGTTTACTGTTTCCCATGTACTAAAAGGAGGAATGCAATAAATGCCTGGATTACTGCTTTTCAAAAGTGTCCGGCACATAACAGGACCATTCAGTGTTCAAGAATGTCACTGAAGATGGAGAGCATAAAACATTCCATGAGCTGATTTTGGCTTGGTACATGGTGAGACTCAGAGAACAGATACTGCTGGATATTTGGAAGTTCCAGCTACACCAGCCTCAGAGCCACCGAGGCGCCCGCCAAGAAGGACCCCAACCACCTCCGGTGCATCCTACTGAACACCCGCTCCGCACGCAAACACGCCGTCGAGCTCTGGGACCTGCTCGACACATCATCACCAGACGTCGCCTTCCTGACTGAGACCTGGATGAATGACTCCTCCGCCCCCGACATCGCCATAGCCATCCCAGACGGCTATAAGATCACCCGCAGAGACCGCATCAACGCAGTAGGAGGAGGAATCGCCATCGTCCACAAGAACACCATCAGGGTCTCGACCAGCACCGACGACACTCTCAGCACCGCCGAACACATGCACTTCCAGATCCACACGGACCCCAACACCACCCTTAGAGGCACCCTTGTCTACAGACCCCTGGGCCCCGACCCCAGTTCAGCGACTCCATCGCTGACTTCATCAGCACGCACGCCCTGACCTCTACCGACTACATCCTCCTCGGAGACCTGAACTTTCACCTGGAGAACAACAACGACAGCAACTCCACCACCCTGATCGACAGCCTCGCCAACCTCGGTCTGAGCCAGCTCGTCACAACACCGACCCATTCCGCCGGCCACACGCTTGACCCCATCTTCTCCTCAAGCTCCCACGTCTCCTTCAGCCACACCACGGAACTCCTCTGGACCGACCACCGCTGCATCCATTTCACCTTCCAGAAACCCACCACACACCACCGCACCCAACAGATCCCACTCCGCTGCTGGAGCAAAGTCACCGAAGACCAACTTCGGGCAACCCTCGCTCTCAGCCCTCCCTCCGACCCATCCAACACCGACGACGCTGCCTGCAACCTCAGACGATGGATGGACGACTGTGCCAACACCCTCGCCCCGCTGAAAAAGCTCACCTACAGTGACACCACCAAAAGAGCCAGCTGGTTCACCCCGGAACTCCTAGCTTCCAAGCGTACCTGCCGGAAACTAGAGAAGAAATGGCACAGTGATAAGACACCGGACAGCCACACAGCCCACAAAGACGCCATCCGTAACCACCACCACCTCATCAGGTCCGCCAAGAGAATCTCCTTCAAAGACCGCCTGGACAACAACGCACACAACAGCAAGGAGCTTTTCAACATAGTGAAGGAACTCTCCAACCCCAGCTCCAACACCAACGACATCCCGCCGTCGCAACCCCTGTGCGATTCCCTCGCCACCTTCTTTCACCGCAAGATCGCCGACATCCACGACAGCTTCAACACCCAGACAGCCCCAACTAAGATCGATGCACCAGACCCGCCGCACACCATCGACCACGACCCCCTGCCAGCCTGGGCCAGCGTGAACATCGAGGACACCATCAAGACCATGAGCACAATACACTCCGGCTCCCCGTCAGACCCTTTCCCGCACCACATCTTCAACAAAGCCAGCAGCTCCATCGCACCCCACCTGTGCAACGTCATCAATCTCTCCTTCGAGACCGCGACCTTCCCAGAGAGCTGGAAACACGCAGAGATCAACGCCCTACTCAAAAACCCAAGGCGGACCCGAGAGACCTCAAGAACTTCCGGCCCATCTCCCTGCTTCCGTTCCCAGCCAAGGTCATCGAGAAGATCGTCAACAAACAGCTAACCCGATACCTCGAAGAAAACAGCATCCTGGACCCATCCCAATCGGGGTTCCGCAGCAACCACAGCACTGAGACTGCCCTCATCGCCGTCACCGACGACATCAGGATCCTGCTGGACAATGGTGAGACCGCAGCCCTCATCCTGCTGGACCTCTCCGCCGCCTTCGACACTGTCTGCCACCGCACTCTACGCACACGCCTCCACAACGCAGGGATCCGAGACAAGGCCCTGGAATGGGCCACCTCCTTCCTCGCCGGCAGAACCCAGAGAGTCCGCCTCCCACCATTCCGATCCGAAGCCTCCGAGATCATCTGCGGCGTACCCCAGGGATCGTCCCTCAGCCCAACACTGTTCAACATCTACATGACCCCGCTCGCACGCATCGCCAGACAACACGACCTCAACATAATCTCCTACACAGACGACACTCAACTGATCCTCTCCCTCACCAAGGACCCCCTCGCCGCCAAATCCAACCTCCATGAAGGAATGAAGGCCGTCGCCGATTGGATGAAGATCAGCCGACTAAAACTGAACACGGAGAAGACAGAGGTCCTCATCCTTGGCTCCAACCCCTCAGCCTGGGACGACTCCTGGTGGCCAACGACGCTGGGAGCAGCCCCGACACCCACCGACCACGCACGCAACCTGGGAGTCATCCTCGACTCAACGCTCTCCATGGACAAGCAAGTCAACGCAGTCTCATCCTCCTGCTTCAACACCCTCCGCATGCTCCGCAAGATCTACAGGTGGATCCCAACAGACACAAGAAGAACAGTCACCCAGGCCCTCGTCAGTAGCAGACTTGACTATGGGAACGCCCTCTACGCGGGAGCCCCGGCCAAGCTCATCAAGCGGCTGCAACGCATACAAAACGCCTCCGCACGCCTGATCCTCGATGTACCACGCCACAGCCACATCACCCCCCACCTGAGGAACCTGCACTGACTCCCCGTCGACAGGAGAATCTCCTTCAAACTCCTCATCCACGCACACAAGGCACTCCACAAGACTGGCCCAGCCTACCTCAACAGACGACTCCTCTTCTACGTCCCCAACCGCCAACTCCGCTCCGCCGACCTCTCCCTCGCCACCGTCCCTCGCATTCGAAGAACTACCACCGGCGGCAGATCCTTCTCCCACCTCGCCGCCAAGACCTGGAACACCCTTCCACTAAGCCTACGACAGACCCAAGACCTGCTGACCTTCAGGAGGCTACTCAAGACCTGGTTGTTCGACCAGTAGCAGCACCCCCCCCCTTTTTTTTCTTTTTTCCCTAGCGCCTTGAGACCCTCACGGGTAAGTAGTGCGCTTTACAAATTCTGTGATTGATTGATTGAACTGACTTACCTGCAAGCTATTCATAACTGTCTCTGTAGGATCCCCCGGAGCGATCATAGCCACCACTCCTGCCTCCGCTGAGGAGAAAGACAATTCAGATGAGAATAAAAAACAAAAACAGACTGTACATACCAATTCCTAGCAAAGTGAAGTCTGACAATTTAGTGTAAGTGTGATACTGGACAGCAGTCAACTGGCAGTCAATAAAGCTACAGGACTCTTTTACTGAAGAGCCTTGCCGGCTAATTATATCCAGCACATCTATGAAAATGTAAGTGTCTTTTAGAGGACATTCCTCCCAGAGAGGCTGGTCTTTCAGCCATGGGTGAACCACAAATCTTGCATTTTTACTTTTTCTTTCACACAAATCCATGCGCGGGGGCCCCGCCCATATTTGAAAAATATGATCACCTAATTATGTTGATACCATGGATGCAAGGCTTAACTCAGCCCCCTAAACTCATGCACAGAATAACTGTGATCTCCCCCGGTAGGCAATGTTTAACATAGCAGTTTTTCAATAAAGCAAATGACATTGAAAATAAAGGACAGACCTCCGTAGACTATACTAAGCCCATCCACCTCACTCTGTGACCCAAAGTCCAGACATTTTGGTGGTGTGTGTGTGGGGGGGGAGGGGGGGTGGCGCTCCAGGCTCAAACCCTCCTCAGAGGTGCCAACTGCCAGGTTTACACTGCCCGTAATAGCATCATGAACGGGGAGGAGAGTGGGAGCATATGACTATGAGAGATACTAAGGCTGTAGAACAGCATTGGATCTTTCATAGATTCACACACTTGAATAACGATTCATAAAGCAAAATTTGTCAAAGACATTCTGCGGAAATGAGGCAACTGATAATTGGACACCTAGACAATAGTGTCCGGGAAGGTAAGGTGTGCGGTGATGACCAGGTTGCTGCTCTGCAGATGTCCAATAATGGAACCCCAACCCCAGCAAACAGTGCTGTTGTTGCCACCATGCCCCTCATAGACTGCACTCGAAATTTATGCCTCAGGCGCCTACCTGTTTTGACATGACGGTAAGATAAACAGGGGTTAATTTATTTAAATTTCCATAAGAGACTAACAACTTGTTTTTTCAAACTCTTCGGTCTAGTCAAAATAATATTTTAAACATTTTTAAACTGAGTGTAAGACTCGTTCAGCCACTATTGTTGGCTGTTGGGAAAACGCCAGCAAATACATTTTTCATTGAGATAAGAAGATGTAGGACCTTTCACGATTTAAATTGGATTGGTTAACACGGTGACCTTGTTCTTGTCAAATGTAATGAATGGTGGTTTTTATTGAGAAAGCTTGAATTTCTTTCTCCTTCTAACTGATGTTACATCTTGTAAGAAGGCCATGTTTCAGCATCACATTTGCGGGATGGTTTATATATTGGCTCAAAAGACTCCGATGAGCTGTCCTAAGACCATAATTCCTAGGACAGTGGACTCCTGGCTAGGGCTGGATAAGTGTGCAACACAGCTTGCATGAATTCCTTTACTACTCTAGTAGAAAATAATGATGGTGATGTTGAAGTTCTTAGGTATTGTGAAATAGCAGCCACGTCAACCTTGACAGATGAACCACACAGCCCAGATTCAGCTAGGCACAACAGGAAATTACCTCAACACTTTCCCCTCTTTTGGCAGTTTTCTCTCTTTGGATATCTCCCTGTGGGGGTCCTTGGAGGAGGAATGCATAGTATAGTAGAAGCTGAGGCTTCTCAGGGAACTTCTCACTTTCTTTCCCTTTGTCCTAGGTCCCTCATCTCCCTCGCAATCTTATGCCTTCCCTTTGAAAGTTCTTTTGGACGTTTTATGGCAAAACTCACACTTTTCATTTAAATGTGAAACCAGAAGACTGACCACACAATCTTGTGTGGGTCTGTGGAACCTTTCTCCCTTCCACAAGAAAGACAGTCTACAAAAATAGTAGGTATAGTGCTAGAAAAACACCTTTAAATGCATGTCAACACTAAAAAAAAAACTGCTGATTCTGACAAATTCTGTGATAACCTGAAAAAACTGTATTCAACGTGAGCCAAAAAAAAAGAAAAAGGATAGAGGCAACTGCCAGTACAAAGCCCCATGAGATAAGGAAGCCCCTGGATTCTTAAAGGGATCAGGGTCTTCATTTGACATCTAATACCAGCCTATTAAGCTGCTCTTTCTCTCTAGACATTTTAGGCAGCACACTCAATAGCTGAATATTTGGAAATATTCACCTGTATAGACGAATAGTGTAGGAAAGTGCCCCTTTTCTGCATGGTTACCCCCACTTTTTTCCTGACCTCTGATGAGAGTAGGTGAAAGGACGCAACCTTGCTTAAGGCCTTGCAAGGTGATTATTGGCCTAGACAGGCGTGAACCATTTCCAATTTTTATTCTGACCCATGTTTCATGATCTGCAATTGTAGGGCCTTGAGCAGGCTGCCTGGGATGTTAGTTTCTGATAAAGCTTCCCCCTGTCAAGCCTGTCGAATAGACGGGTTGGTTATTGGATTCCGCCTGATCAAACAGAAGGGAGAGTGCAATAAGGTTCACGGATGTCCCTCTGCTTCATGAACCCAGTTTGGTTTAGCAGAAAGATTTTGTGTGTCTCAGCCTATATCTGTAGTGCGTCTTAACAGCACGCCATCAAAATATTTAGCTTCATTGTCAATTAAAGCCATCAGGCGATAGTTCCCGGGGATCTTTTTATCGCCCATGTAGGAAAGTGCCCCTTTTTGCATGGTTATCCCATGCTTTTTGCCTGACATCTGATGCAACCTGATTTGATGTGCCGTGGGTCCCTGCCAATCAGGTTCCCAGGGCCTGAGTTTTTCCCGAAAGCTGTATCTTTGTACCCACAATTGGCACATCTCTGGCCACAGGTAAACCCCTTTTAAAAGGTACCATGGGTACCAAGGGCACTGTAACCAGAGAAGGCCTCTAAGGACTGCAGAATCTATTGTGCCACTCAGAGTACCTGCACCTTAACACCCACACACTGCCATTGCAGGCTGCTGCCACACATCCGTGTGTGCCATGCCTACAACCTACTGCATGAGGCCTAGGTAGGTCACCCCTCTAGCAGGGTGCAATAGCCTTCAGGTGAGAGTAGTGGCATGAGCCCTGTACCCCTACAGTGTCTAAGTCTATTCTTAGACATTGTAAGTGTAGCAAAGCCATAAAGGGTATATGGTCTGGGAGTTGGTCATTACGAACTCCACACCTCCATAATGGCTATACTAAAACCTGGGAAGTTTGGTAGCAAACTTATCAGCACATTAAACCCACTGATGCCAGTGTGGGATTTAATGGAAAATGCATCTTAGTGATGCCTCTGAAAAACGACCAGCCCCGGTGTGGTTCCTGAATGGCTGCCTACCATTTGCCACCACCAGACATGTTTCTAAACCCCTGGGTAGAGAGCCTCAGCTCTCTGGGTACAGAGACAAAGCCCATCCTGTTGCCTTTGGAAGCTGTCCCTGCCTTTTGCTGCCCCCAGCAACTGGCTCCCACCCTTTTTGCCCCCCCATTTGGGCGAGAGAATCGTTGGGAAAACCAAGCTAGGAAGAGAGGTGTACCCACCTTTGCCAACCCCAGCCATGAGGTGGGGGAGGCGAGGTAAAGCACACATCTCAGTCCCCGCCATCTTGAAGATGAGGGGGACACAGCCAATTAAGGAGAGGCTCCTGCCCCCTCCCACAGGAGGGTGACATAATAGGGGGGTGTACCCACCCAAGGAAGGGACCCATTGGTCCTGACCTGTACACCCCTTTAAACGCCACTAAATCTAGTATTTAGAGGCAACCCTGAACCTTGCTTCCCCAGATTTGAGGAAGAAAGAAGAAGGATCGAAGAGCCGCGTTGACCCAGGAAGAAGAGGACAACTACTGCTTTGGCCCCAGCCCTACCAGCTTGTCCGTCCGACCTGCCAACAGCAAAGAAACCAGTGTGTCCAGCAGCCAGCATCCCCCCAGAGCCCAAAGGACCTGCCCTGCACTCACCTTACAGACTCTGTCTCCTGTGAGCACCGGATTTGCTCAACAAAGTCTCCAAGACCAGAATCCGGATTCCAGCGACTCCGCAATTCTGCACCCGATGCCCACGTGCACGAGTGGCTTAAGACCACAAGGAGGTCTCCTCAGCGATCCTGACTTGAGATCTGGTGATCCCCAACCTCCTTCAAGGCTCAAGGCGACGCCTGCAGCCTCAACCTGAAGGGTCCCGCTGACCGCGACAGGACCTGTTAAGAAAACCCAACGCTAGAAGACACCCCTGCACCTGAAGCCACACGTTCTTTGGTGGCCCAACCGACGGTGACCAGGCAACCCCCAAGAACCCAACTTGCCTCTCTAGCTGGTGGTCGCCTTCAGAAAGTCTCCCTGCCCGAGCCTGCAGCAACTTTACCAAACTTAGGGTCTCCATTGAAAAGCACAGGGTCCCTGACGCCCTTTTGCCACCCTTTACCCGGCTGCCCTAGTGCCGCTGGTGGTGCAGCTCCTGTGCTGGTCGTTTGCCCCTGCAGTGCTGACCTTAACCCCAGGAGCTTTTCTCCCACACCTGAGTGGCCTGCTCGTAAGCAGTCCCTAACCGAAGGCCCCCTTGGCTAACATTGGGCCCCTGCAATCTGAATCCGGCCGCCCTAGGGCTGCTGGTGGTGCAACTCGAGTGCCTACCTAGACCTTGGGGAACCTTGGTCGTATATCCCCTAAAACTCCCACTTGTAAGACGTGTACATACCTGCAAAACCGATAACCATTTTTCTCCATAGGAATTCATGATCTGAGATTTTGGGCCTAAAGTGCTGAACTGTTGTTTTGTATGGGAAAACAGAAACTTTTAAGTCAAAGCCAAGAAAAGTCTTACTTACCTTGTATTGTGACATCCTTAAGGATGGTATCTAGGCATACCACCCCCAGTACTCAAAGTAATCTAAAAGTAACTGAAAAGTATTCTAAAAGTAATTACTGTGTCATTTTTACTGCTTTTTAAAGTGATACCAACCTGTAATAATCGCAAATCCATCCTCAAATGCATTTCTGTGTGAAGGTTTACCATTGAAAGTATATTTACCTACCTGTACCAAGTCCTGCTTGGTTCTAGAAATAAAATACAAGTATACCTTTTTTATTCTTACTCAACTGGTCTGGATTCAGTCTGAGTGTGTGAATACAATAATTGCTTAACACACCCTTCTGATAAGCCTAACTACTCGCCAAAACAACCACAAAGAGAGCTGTTAGTACTTACTTAAGTTAGCCTCTGCTATACCCCTGGGGACTACCTGGACTCTGTGCACACTATACCTTACTTTGGTATAGTATATACAGAGACAGCTTCCTACAAATAGGATTTGTTACGCTACATTAGGCTTGCACTCTTCACGGCTGCGTTTTGAATAGGAGTGTCCCAAAGTCCCGCATGCAGCCAGTCATCATTCTAATGTTTATGGCTATCAATGATGATCCTATAATACAGTTTGGTTATGGTAAACAATGGTGGATATTTTCAAGGAAAAGTAGAAGGCAAAGTCATGCTGGGAGCAAGATTAAAGGTATTTGAAGTCACGGAAGTACAATTTTGCTAATTCAACAGCTGCAATTAAAGCACTCAAGATATGAAGGCGTGAAAGGGTCTGGGATTGCCATCACTTTCCCAGAGGTGTGTGCATTTGCGTCTTTAGAGAACTGATGGCAAGACTGACTCAAGCCTTCTATCGTTTGTAAAAGCTGTAAGAAAGTATGGTACTTTATTCAGACAACTTAAGAACAGATGGTCAGCTCAGTCACGATTCCAATGTGTGACCTCTAGATCACTGCATATTCCAAAGATCTTTCAACTCGCTGAGCTATCCTGCAGGTAAAGAAGGTAGGATCCAGGAGTGTGCCAATGTAACCATGAAACTGGACAACGAAGGCTGGGACGGAGCCAGGTGAGTGGTAGATGTGTGGGGAAGCAAGTGGTTCTCGACTAACCTGTATTATGGCCTGGTTGGCGATGATAGAAGCACAACTAGTTTGTGTACCTACTGCACGGATGCAGGAGTGTGGGTGTTTGTTAGCAACTGGAGTTGTGCTAAGTGCGTGTTTTGATGTTGTTCAGGTCGAATTTCATGAGCGGAATTGCAGATGACGTTTATGAGGTGTCCATGTATGCACATTCCCCGATTTCTCTTTTTAAAAGGGTGGTTGGAGCACTCCAGTTAATGATTATTAATGCTAATTGTGGCTTTAATTTATTAGGTAAACTCTTGTTTTTGAAACTAGCCCATGGGTCGAGATGGAACAAGTGTTTATGAATGTTAATGATAATCTAGTCATTGACGCCGACATTAATTCCCAGGCAGTTACCCAGGGATCTGTAGTCAGGCAGTAGTTGCAGTGTCCAGATTGCTCAATCAAATACAAACTGTAGGGGTTGGTCAGAAAGCAGCACGTGCACACTGTAAAGAAAAAACCTTCTAGTGGCAGAAGGCGAGCATGGAGACATTACAAGTTTGGCAAACCTTTGTCAGATGTCCAGCCCTAAGTGGACAACTAGGTT
The DNA here is from genome assembly GCA_963921515.1 of Calotriton arnoldi. NCBI lineage: Eukaryota > Metazoa > Chordata > Amphibia > Caudata > Salamandridae > Calotriton > Calotriton arnoldi. The sequence continues at coordinate 383,700 of CAWUFW010013349.1, read as the reverse complement.
GCCCCGCACAACAAAGCAACCACTGACTTTCTGCCAAGGTTATTATAGAACCCATAGTAAGAGGTCAACGTGCAACCTACAGATCTCAGAAGTTACGGAAACCACCCCAGATCCATGCAAGCCTTGCCACCGCAAGCTGATACTACTGCAAACAGCAGTCATGTCATTGATTTGGGACCTGTTACACAGTGGTGGCTGCAGCAGGTGCACTGACACTCCCTCATCAACAACACGAGTCCTAACAGAGTAAGTCCTCTTATCCGCCATAATAATCACGGGAGCCACCCCCATATCCTCCGCTTCTGGAGTCAAAACGGCTACTACCATAGCTGCTGCCATAATTGCCTTCGTACCCGTCTCCGGCGCCTACATGAAGGAAGCAGACAATGAAGGGTTTAAAGAGGAAGCAAGCATTTACGTATGTTCTAGATCTCAGCATGAGCAATGATCTTTTGGGTATGGGTGTATATATATATATATTATTATTTTTTTATGTATTGACATCCTCCCCACAAAAGTAGAAAGGTTGTGACTGTGGTAATAAGACACTTAAAGATGTCCCCACTTGACATCATTCCAATACCTCGTCCTCCTCTGCCTCCACGGGAAAATCCTCTGCCGCCACCAGAACCTCCTCTATAGCCACCACGATTTCGATCTGAAGATTTGCCGGCTTGGTCAACTCTGATCTGGCTCCCATCAACAGTCTGGAGAGCAGGAGTAGAGAAAACACAGTAGTATGGTCAGCTTAGAGGAAAACAGAATACAAATGTTGAAAAGCCTGTAAGCCATGATGTGCTGTATAAACACACTGCGAATCGGGCAAAGTGCTCTATAACAGAAAATACCACAATCGTTGAGGTCAACGGGGATTACGAGTTACTCGTATTTGTGCCTTTCTTCCATGAATCCACTAAGCTATCAGCAGATCCCAGGCATTGTCAGATATATTGATATTCAGGGACCCCCCACCTTTCCATTCAGGTCATCAGACAACTGTCCCAAATTACAGCTGTTCCCCCAAGTTCAAGCCACCAGCTATCATTGGCGATATATCATCTGCAGAAGTCCTTCCTATATCAGCAGATCCCAGGCATTCTCAGATATATTGCTATTCAGGGACCCCCCACCTTTCCATTCAAGGCCTGCAGTGCATCCTTTGCATCATCTTGATTGTCGAAGGTGACAAAGCCAAAGCCTCTGGGTCTCTCGGTCTTTTACTACAACAACTGCAGGAAAAACAAAAGCTGTGTGAGAGCCATCTGACGACAGTTATTACATTTCAGACATCGGAGAAACAAGATGCATGAACTTCAATCTCACCGTCTACGATCTGGCCATACTTGCAAAAAGTCTGCTTCAACGTGGACTCATTGGTGTCAAAATTGAGGCCCCCAACAAAGAGCTTTGCATCATCAGATGACATGATGAGTTCTGAAACCTGCACAAAGCAAAGATTTCAATCACTGTAAAGGCAGGAGATTCGGACAGCTATTGATAAATGTAGTTATTTGAGATACAAGTGTGGCAACATATAGTGTCCATGGCTTCCAACCGTTCATGTTGTGGAATCGAACACGATGTCTATTCTTATCAGCTGCAAAACAACCTTCCCCAACTGCCCCCCCCCACCCTTCCCACCCCCTAGGCGTGCCACTTAAGGCCAAGTCGTTAAGGTACAGTATCCCTACTTATTCAGTGGGGCGTCGACATTGAATGGGATAGTGCCGCGATGGACCTCGATCCAGTTAGGGAACATAAAGTCATCTCTGGCAGTGAGGCTTCAGACCCTGATATTCCTGTTACTGTCCACGCGCTAGTCAGTGGCCACTGCGGTGTCCCCTATAGAGGCATCTTCAGGAATGTCTTCGGGGGATTTGAGTGCTACGACAAGTGCTTCCCAAGCTCTCGCCCCTTCAAGGGGCTTCTCGCTCCCCGTTCGTTTTGCTATTTGTAACCTGGCCACTCCTTCACATTCGGCCCATTTAAGGAACTCTGCTTTCCACTGTGCTATACTTGGACTCTGTTTCGCCTTCCAATGTGCGGTGATGTTTCTCTTGGCCAGAAGACCCAAATCTAAAAATTTGCTAGTGATTTTGTTCTTTGAGTTAAAGACCGTCTATGAGGGCTATATTGGTGTAAGTGCCAGAAACCACTTTAAAGTATTTACAAATTTTTAAACTTGTTAAATAAAGACAACATGCCAAGCAGGTAATATTTGATGGCTTTTTGGAAAGAAACATAGATAACCAAATCATCATAAGAGCATTTTGCGTGTCAATGTAGTACTTAAGAAAAGCATTTTAAAATGAAAAACTAAAACAAGATATGGTGCGTCCAAGTGTATGCTCATCTTAAGAGCAAACTCAAACTGCCACTTTAAAGAGTCTTGAAGTTACCTTGTCCCATCATGCACAGGATTACTTATGCAGTTTGGTATGAGGTCAAGCAGAGAATGGATCTTTAAAGCACAAACACACATGTTCCTAAACCACAGGTAGATAGGTAGATCTTGATTAATTCAAAGATAAAACCCATTTTGGGGAGTCACTATTTCAAACAAGTCTTTTTTGTTATCCTTGAAGGGAAATGGTATCCAGTATCCATAAATCCAAAATACTGTTAAAAGCTTATTGTATACCTCGGTTTTAGGGGGCTTGGTGACTAATTAAGGAAAGAGGGTACAAAGGGCTTACCTTCAAGCGTACTCATTCTGAGACGGACAATTCGATAACGCTCAGCAAAAATATTTACTAATGTTTTGCTAGCCGCAAAGTACTGGATTTGGTAAATTGCTCATGCACGCAGTGATTGCTACTTTCCTCCTGCTTGCATCAGCCTATAGCTGACAACATGTGTTGGCCTTATAGTAGCAATTTTGAAACGAGACACAACGTAGCAAGGGACTGCTTAAGGAAAAAATGACTGAGCATTATTGGCAGCGATATCATTAAATAAGAGGATCGAAAGCCTGAGATAGGTAAATAAAGATGACATGGCGGCATTGGTTCTCCGTGGCAAATCACAGTTCACCTGCTTTTCCCGAGACTTGAAAGAGCAAGGCAATTTTGTGGAAGAATGCAATGCTTGTTTCAAGCTGTTCGTGCCATTGTCAGTGAAGTTCAATTGGACATCCCGCAAGCTGTCAGGAGCACGATGGTCAAGGACAGACACGGTAGGATGGGGGCAGAGGAGCTCTGGCAAGCAGCGACGCCTCCTGTGCAGGTATGTGGATAGGTGAAGTAGAGGTACCATGACAGACAAGGACAGTCTGGAGCAAACAGCATTAATGTCACTGTGCATGGTTTCCGATCTGAAATCACCTTGGAGAGGGGAAGCGCCACCAGTTTATCGAAAGGGTGTATTGTTTAGATCTTCGTTCACCTCGCTGCCAAGGGATCATATAGCACCTTTCCTCAGATTGACTGCACTCGTGCTCTTTTAGCTGAAACGTAGAGTTTGTCAGCCTCTTAAGTATGTAATCCTGAAAGGTGCCCAGCTGCAATGTAAAGATTCCTCACCAGAACCAGTGACAGATTATCTACACAGAAATGTGGATGTTAGGAATTGCTGCTTGTTGAGTGAGTGAGGTTATCCATATGTAACGGTCTGGGGTGGGTGGTGAAGGCGGTAGGATGGACGGATTCCGAGGGCCAGATGAACTGCCCTAAATTCTAGCCTGTTGCTGAGATTCTTCAGCGTTTTGGAAGACTACTTCAAAGTTGTGAGCTTGTCCATAGTGCCTCCGCATTCCTCCAGAGATGATCAGTCACAAATAGCAAGATTTCAGGCTTCTGGAAGTGGATGGTCCTCTTCTGATACAACAGAGATGACAGGAAGCCCCTGATAGTGCAAACATTCCTGAGAGGGTCTCAAAATGTAGCCTGGCAAACGGGAGCCGAACAACAACGACATGCAATACCACAAAGAGGAGACATTTCTGACCAGACGAGTAGTCACCCAGAGGCAATGGCATTTTGTACAACACATATGCAAACAGTCTTGAAAACCCTGTGTTCAAAACGTGTAATTACTGAATGAACGAGACTAAAGGTTTGAGGTGAAGACATGGTTGTTGACAGTCGAATGCGTCTGCAAATCCTGTAGTACCTTTTGTCTGCAAATGGCCAATCGCCCAGAAAACTACAGATGAAGATTTCTTTGTAACCCTGAAAGCCTGCTACTACCCTCATGCATTTTGCCAGGAAAAAAGTGGGTGGGTGGCCTTTTTTTGTCTGAAAGCAAAGACCCAGTATTGGTAATACCTTTTGCTGAATGTGTACCTCATGAAACGCATATTTTTCACAAATATATTAATGTGGTGTGGCATAATCAGTCTCCCTTTTGTTGCGCCATTCATATGACATTCTCTCGACACATTGCCAGGTCTGAGATCCACAACTGGTCAAAATCATCATTTTGAGTCCTTCTTGACTAAGAATGAGTAGGAGTACAAGCAGGTTATTTTCATGTTTAGGAACACTCTGCCCCACCCACTTTTTTGTACCAGCTGATCTAGGGGAAAAGGGTATCTACACCCTTGAAAGAATGGTGAGCCAAGAACTGCAGAATCTGAAATGCTATCCAATTGAGCAGTTTCTAGCGACAATGTTTGTTTTTATGTTATGCCAATCTGAGAGCTGGGTGGAAAGGCTATCACAAAGGGGGTTGTCAGGCGACAGAGGCTTGATGGTACACATTGAAGGTATGTAGGGGCTTTCTTTATCACTGGAAGGGGTCGAAAGATAAACTGGCTTGTTACTGCAGTAGAGTGCACTGCTGAAATGTTTCATTAGAGTATATGAACTCACGGTCGCTGGCCCATGCCACAATCCTTTGTGTGAATCTGTAGTCTCTCTCCTCTTCTCCAAACATACTTATCTCAAGGTTTCACCTTGAATTTATTTTCTGGATCCCCTCATCAGCATGTGTTGTAAAGAACAAAGACCACGATAAGGGAGAGTCTGATTCCTCCAAAGTTTGAGGCATTCAAGAGAAGATTCAGCGAAGACATGTTTCGCATCCGAGATAACTTCCATTGTGAATTAAGTCTGCAATGGAATTAGTTGTTCCGTCTTCTGATCTAGTGCTCAGAAAAAGGCCAAATCATTGCAGTGATGGCTTCAATATCTTCTCCTTTGTGTATCTACATGCAAGCTGGTGGATAAAGAGCACATGATCTACTGGTGAACTCGGGGACAGAGTAGGTTGAAGAGTCGGCGGGCAATAAGCGCACAAACAGGATGCAGTGTCTGTCTTGAGATATATGCTGACATCAGGTTACTATAGAAGATTGGTCTCTAGTTTGCTAGGGCCCACAGCAGGGGTCTTCAAACTGGGTGGTGGGCCCGCTAGGGAGTCTTTAAGTGAGCCGGGAGAGGGGGCCCTCTGGCCAAAACGAGCATTATGCTGATAGAAATGCTTTGTTTTAAGCAGGAAAAAAACGAGTGTCAGTAAGCTGCTCTGTAACGAGCCATCACGGACATCTTGTCATTTATATCCTAGCTGGAAGTATGTGACAAAAGGGAAAGGACCCCAAATACTCTTCAAAACCCCCAACCCCACTTCTAATCACACTATGGATACTTTTACACATTACTACGGTCTGCCTGACCAGAATAATACGTTTGGCAATCAAGTATTTGGTTCCATTTTTAAAACGATAACATAATTTAACTGGTAAGTTTAAATATGTCGTGTTTAAATAAGTTGAGACATATTTAAGCATTGCCAATTTAATAGAATAATTGTGAAAAATTCAGGGGGGGAGCAGCATTAAAAAGTTTGAAGACCACCGGCCTACAGAGTTCTTCCTTATGAGTATCATTCCTAGTTTGGACACCTCGAAGACACAATGGCTTCTTAAGTGTTGATCGGATATTCCATGTTGTGTTTTTTCCCCAACTGCATTTCCTTGGGACATTCATCTTCGGTCTGTTTCTCTTGGGGTGTTCCAACAAAGATCCTCTGGTCAAATGTGTTTCTCTGCCCCAGCCCTTTCATTCACTTGGAAATGTGAAACCTATCAGAGGGTGTAAGCACAGGATGTGGCCTCTCAGGTGGTAGGTGCTGATGGCAATGAGCATAGAACCCTGTGTGGTGTAGTCTCTGGCCGGTATGAAGTTGTGTTTTGATGCCAGAAAAGACACTAGCACCTCAGTTGAGGTCTGTGCCAAATCTAGAATGAAGACAGGTCATCCTTTTCCAGGATTGGGCGACAAACAGCCAGGCCAGATGGCAAAGCACTGATGGAGCAATGGCAGTCTCAATACTGACAGAGTGGGCTATGCCATAAGTATTTACGAAGATTAGATACATTTAGTTTGATTTGTTTTATTTAATATCTGAAGTAAATGTTTTTGGTTTATAAAAGAAAAACTGAAAATACATAATTTATTTGGGTACATTTTCTATATCATTTGAACTGTGCGAAAACACCAGAATGGAGGCATACAAGCTGGCCAGTGGGATTCTTTTACCCCAATATCTCTTTCTTTACCTTACAAGATGCCCTTACATTACAGGGACAACTAGAGCATTTCTGCTCATTATAAAGCATAGTAACTTACAGGAGCAAGCACAACTGCACCAAAGCGCCTGCAAGCTTTCCTCTCAGTTAAGGTGGGTTTAGATACCCCCGCTACTGTTAGATTGTAAAATGTTTCCCATCATCAGCTTGCCGTAGGTGGCACACTTAAATGTGCCCTTCCCAATTCACTCCAACTTAAATAACCACTGGCAAAGCCCATAGGTCTGGCATTGGCTGCCAGACCTCGCTCTTTGAAAATGTTTTTAATGTGTTTTTTTTCCGAAAGGCCGTCCGTGCTCACTTGCACAGGCCTGCACGTAGCCACATAATGAGTGTGATTTTCATTGCGCCGATAAAATCCAGCTGCTGATGTGGAATTGTTGAGGCCCAGTGTGGCACTAAGGGTACCAAAATCTACAGGTTCCAGTAACTATAGGCACTTGTACCCCAATAACTATAGACACATTTGACGGACGATATTTATCACGACACACAGGATTTACAGGGCCAGTTACAGGTAGTGCTGGCGCCCACTGTCCGTTAACTCGACCTCCTCGGCGCTCCAGGTGCGCGGCGGACGGCCTCGGCCGGCCCTGGCTCCAGCCGCTTCCGCCCGTCCTGCGCCGCGGACCACAAGTCCCAGCATGCAGTTCTGCGGGCCCAAGAGCTCGTGAGACCCCGCCCTGCAACGGTCATAGGTTGCTACGCCCGCCAGCCGCCCTTTGTCCCGCTAAACCCCGCCCCTTGGATGTCGTCACTCATCTCAGCGGCGCGCGACCCCAACGCGTGCGCACGAGGCATCTCGTCACCGCCCCCGTGGACCCAACCCCGGCTGAGACAAAACACTGGATAGATACCCCGCTGACTGCCCTGCACCCCCGGGCCCTCGCAGGCGGGCCCCAGGCCCCTACCTGAGCACGTGCGGCAAAGACAAACACGATGGTGTCTAAGCGTCAAAAGCTTGCGAGCAGGCGCGCTTCTACCTATATAGCGCCGGCGAGCCACGCCCATCTCATGAATATCCATGGTGATGCGATGAGGACTGCACAGCTTGGCTCCACCCCTGGAGCACTAGAAGTGGAAGAAACACTACAGCAGTCAGCCCTGGGCCCACAGCTGCTGCTGAGGCTTGTCTTGGCTCAGATGCCTCTGACAGTGGTGTTTTCATACAGAGGCGGTGGCTTCAACTCCACATTCATTTTCTGTTTTTTAGTCACCGTTTCGGTTTTCTTATTGATGTGTGACACTTTGTCATATTTGAAATTGGTTCAGTCAGCCCTGTGATAAGCCGCGGGTAGCGGTCAAATGGGTTTGCAGAAATGTCAGCGTTTCCCGATCCGTGGGTTTTCTTTTTGATCCAATCCTTTGTACAATGTCTTGTTCAGTTTGCAGAGATGGTACCCAACATGTCAACGCCTATGTCTCCGTAGACGTCTGCTGTTCTTGCGAAGCAAGGAGCACCAGTTGCAATCCGTAAGGCCTTGCTCTGTAGTCTCTGCGGGTCCTTCCGATACTTCAGGTGGCAACCACTCCAAAATGGTGACAAGTACATCATTGTTGGTCAAATTATTCCGTTGATTGCTCGCCCCTTGCTCTGCATAGGCATCGACTTGGATCTCAGGAGTGGGTACAACGCGGCCAGTTTGGTTGTTGCTTTCTGGCAAGTCTTCCCTATATGGTTTCGCCAGCTGAGTTTGGAGTCCAGAGTCAACCCTAGGTAGGAGCTGTTTTCCCATTTGATCTCCTCTCCATTGAGGAGGATCTGAGGATGCTTCTTGTTCTACTTTCTGGTGAATAATGTTGCTGTGGTTTTGCTTGTGTTCAGGGTTATCTGCCAGTCACTGTACCATTCGAATAGTCTGCAGAGCGATGTCTCGAGGTTCTTAGCTACTTCCTTGTCACTGAAGGATTGGGAGATGACTGCAACATCATCCGCATAAAGAGCAAGATCCGCCCACAGTTGTGACATGTGCACCCCATTTATATTCACTGGTTCACATGACTGGTGATGCCTGGGATGGGCGGGTGTAGGCCGTGCAAGCTAGTGGTGAGCAAGCCAACAAATTAACAGGGCAAGCCAAGGGTCTGCAATGTAAATCAAACAAAAAAAAACACATAAAATATGATAGTCTCTTCAAAACAAAAGGTTTAACGTGAAACATTTGACATTGATGTCATAACTAATAATCATTAAAGGCAAACGTATGCTCATTCCTGACCCTGCAGCAACACTGCCATTAGTTAACTAAAGAGGCAAGACAGTTGTCATGTAACCCTGGTATGGGGCTCGTATTGTTATAGCTAGAGGGTACTGGAATTATGTAAAACTGCTACCAATGAAGTGCAACCTATGCTTAGTGTTACACAAGGGGAAAAAAATGAGACCGAAATAATGAAGCAATGCTTTCACAGAATGTGCCAGAAATTGCTTTTTCGTGGCGCATAATTTCATCAACCCTGTTGCATAATGTGGCCCTCCCTTGCTGCATAGTTCCACTGGCCATGGTTATAGTTAATCAAATTAAACACAATAGGTGTTTGTACAGCTGGTATTCTGAACTCACATATTTGAAGGAGCTTTTGTATAAAATACTGAATAAAAAAGAGGGCCCGTAAAAGAGTCCCAGAAGTTGGTAAAGCGGGGAAGCGGAGAGTAATCCAGGTTTTCCAGTTTCACTGTCTGCGAATCAGACACTTCTTTCTTAACTGAAATGTTACTGCTTTGTTTTTATCTCTTTGTGCAGGAGGATAGAGCGAGGATTGCAGGCAGAACCCACACGAAAGCTTGGCTCAAGGCTCCAGCGAGACATTGGCCCGAGGCAGAGCCAGGTTTGAGCTTTAAGCAGTTCACCCACCTCTAGTGCAAGTACAACCCCTAGGAGAGGCCACTTCATTACCTGTCCAGCAGGAGGCTACATTGCTCTCTAAAGAAAGAAACATTGGCAAAGCCAATAGGTCTTGGCTACGCAAGATCCATTGGCTTTGACTATATGTTCTAGCATTGTTTTACAGCAGCACCGCTGCTGTGCAAAATGGCGGAAAGTTAAAAAAACAAAAAAACAAAAAAAAAGCGTTATTACATGGTTAACACTAAGCGCGTCACAGCGCTTTTTTTCTGCACTGTTGTACATGGCTAAGGAAAACATTGACAAAGCCAGCACATAGAACATACCTACTGACTTTGCCAAAGCAGGGGGGGGTGGGGGGCCAAGCAAGAATGGGTGGGAGGGCAATGTTGGTTACAGTAACAAGCATGGGGGGGTGGCAGCTGTTTAAGAAACAGGCTACTCTTCTGCAGATCAGATACTGTTATATTGTTATATCTGAATACAAAGCATCACGATCACTATCTGCAAAAGATGCAAATCTCTCCAGTTTTGACTTGAGATAGTGTTACTTTTACCGGTTGAAGAGAATTTTAACATTGATGTTGCTCCATATGTTTGTATGGCATGTACTGCGGTGTAGCGGTAATATTCGGGTCCGCAGCAGGCAACAGGCAGGTCTTTAGAGGGCGAGCTCCATGCAATAAGTAAGTGAAATGGGTTGCCAGGGTGGGTAGCTACATTTACCAGAAGGTACATGTGAAATTCTGATTCTACCCCTATACGATTTTACAGGTAGCTTTACCCTTTCCCGGAACCCATGAAGTGAAGCCATTATTGCCTTCACGTAAGCGCCGAGTTTTCCATGCTTTTACGTTTCGTTTAACCCACCATTTCACAACGCGTCCGCTTAGCACTGTGACAGGGCACTATCACTGAGCAATTTACTTTTAATTATGTGATAACTTTAACTACATTGCAGTCGAAGTTATACGGGTATTGACCCGGACTCAGGACCCCTCCGTCCATACACTTACACAGAGTGGTAGCCTGTGTGACATGGTTGCATGAGTGAAAGTCACGCGTGTCTTGACCCCTCCGTCAACGCAAGCATACGGATTGGATGTTTGTGTGGCACGTTTGCCTGAGTTTGGGCCAAACGTGTTTTGGGTTGCGCAATGAACCCAGACTTCTTTAAGCACGAGGTGATATAGCACTTTAATCCTCTGTCGCACCTGTTGAGGAGCATCACAGTGGTCACGCAGTGGTCGTGTGTTTTTCATGTTTGTTCTCTCTTTTTCAGAGTACAGCGGCTCTTTGGAAATCCCACAAGGCCGCATTGGTGAAACCGTGAGTTTTGCCTTGCGCACACTCCCCATAGGTTAGGATACGCTACGATAGGCTTAGCGTGCGTATACCGCCATGGGGTGTCTGGTCCTGAAGAATGCTTAGCTAAAAGTGCATCCATAAGCAGAAACATGTTGACCAACTTTCACGTTATTGTTTAAATCGGACTCCCCTGGTTTACCTAACTAGCCAGCTCGCGTCCGTCTGACTGGTTTTAAACGATCACTGGTTCTCCACCATTAAAAATTACCTTGGGAAATAACCAGTGATCTTTTAATCTGCACTACCCGTACACTTACACTACCCCCCAAAAAAACCCGCAGGCGTCGTAGCACACCAGGGGGACACTCGGTCCCTCTGGTGGGAACCCAATGATGAAGCATGTCACCAACTAGTTTGGTGAGTGAGGGTTCTTTTAAATAAAGAGGTTTCTCCTCGTGCTGCCCCAGCAATTTCCCTCTTTTCTCGCTCTTTTGTTGTTAGTTAGTATATTCGTCAGGGGGACGAAGAGTGACTATTCCCTCACTCTCTAGTTGTTAATATATGTGTTCCAATTCTGCATATTTAGGAGGGGAGTACCCTAAGTTAAGCAAAAACACAGAGTATTCTTACTCTGGTGGAAATCAACGAGCCAGTAGAAATCTCTCCGAAGTGGGGAGAGGATGTGGCGCTGCAGACTTTGAAACTGGGGAACCAGGTTCCAGTCTTGGTGTCGGCTCAAAACACTGCAATTCTGGGAAAACCAATTAATCTACCCCGCCTTAAAAAAATTAAAAGGAGTGCAACCTTTTGTATTATCAGTAGTGCTCATATATAAAGCTTCAATACATTTGTGTTGAGTACCAAAGACATGATTTTGTTTAAAGGAGCACTGCATAATTAAGGGGAAAAGAAACCCTTTGTCAGCAAGATCATCTCGCAGCTAAACGCAAATGTGCCAAAAGGTTTGAGTTGCATCTTGGAGGAGGATCCAAGGCCATAGAGGGAGGAGTGTGAGCATAGACAATGAGGAAGTGAAGACGATGGGGGACACAATAATAAAAAAAGCCTTGCTGATGGATGCTGCGTGCACAAAATTTCGAAAAGCTGTAAACTCATTTTCCCAAATTCACACGAGTGCCACTTTTTGATCACTGGTACCGATGTGGATTGGTAGTGCACTAGGCCCCTGCTTATCAGGCCCCAGTGCTTTTTCCCCTACAAACAAGACAAATGCTTAACTGTAACCCAATTGGCAAGGACTTTAGCACCAGTTTAAGCCCCTGATAATTGGTACCCCTGGGGCACGGGGCATAGGTACTAAGGAGAGTGCCTATGTATTATGGCACCCTAAGGACCCACACACAAACTGCATGCAGACTGCCATTGCAGGATGAGTGAAATGGTGCAACCTATACTAAAAGCATGACATTGCCCACTCCGTGTGCAATGACCAAGCACACTGCATATGCTATATGTAATGCACCCTTACAGCACATTTTAGCGCCATAAGGCAGGGTGCATTACATGCGAGGACACATCTGTCTGACAGATATGCCAGTGATGTTTAGTTCCATTGCTAGACATTCCAAGTGTTGAGGAAGCCATTTTAAAGACATGTACTGGTCATTATGAGTAAACCAGCTACCCAATGGCTTTACTGAAAATACTAGTTTGGAATCTTGTCTCAAATCCATAATGACACCAGTGTCAAATTTATGAGGTGCTCCTGTACTCCTACTAGTCACTTGGAGTCTCCCCAGACCTGGGGGACCACCACGTACTGCCTTGAGGCTCATTTGGCCCCACAGCATGCAGGGAATTCGATATTCAGGAGGCGCGTTTCACTTACAAGATATGAAATCAATTGATAGAATGCAGAACAATGTCAAACGTTCACCCCAGTACAGAGATCTGGGCCTAAATTCAATGTTTTTGCTCCCCATGCCATTCCAGTTTTAACAGTTCCAAAGTAGCATGCTAACCACCGAAAACCACTTTGACACCTTACCAGGTGTAGCAAGCACTATGTAAAGGAAAATCCTTCCCTCGTTTTTTCCTCCACTATCAATTCCAATAATTTGCATGTCCACCTCACAAATTAATTTCATATTCCCTACTCCAATTTCCCCACTAATCCTGCTTGGGTTCTAAAGCAGCAGCGTGCTACCCGCCAAGAAGTGCTTCAACTTCCCATCATGGGTGGCAAGCGCTATGTAAATGAAAAACCCTCCCCAATTTCTCCACTATCCTTTCCAATCTAACCAGACTAACATGTCCACCGCTCAAATTAATTTTTTCCACTATACCAACTAAATCACAACTAATCCATTATCGGTTCCAGAGTAGCGTGCTACTGGCCAATAAAGCAGTCAGTTTTAAGTGTGGGATTTTGCCCACTTAAGCAGGGCCTTGTGGCTAGCAGGCACATGGCACTGAGTGCTGTGTCACACAGCTTCTTATAGGTGGCCTATCACTGGTGGAACCATGCCACTGTGGCAGACGAAGTGTCTCCTTTCACCTACAATGCAGACATTCGGCCACCACAGGGTGCACAGTGCTCTCCGCAACAGTAATGGCTTCTCCCTCTGGCTGCTGCCGTACAGGTGAATAGGAGGGAAGCAAGGAGCCTACTCCGGATACTTGGGTTGGTGGGCACGGAGTGGCTTGTGCCTCTCCCACAGAAACATGTCAATGTGGGTTGGGTGTGTGCGCAACTACAGTCCCCTAGGTAGGTGATGCTTGGTTGTGTCCAGCAGAACACTACATTTGGCAAGGCTTACAAGAAACAAGCTTTACAAATGCAATAGGTCTTGCATTTGTTGGCATTACTGGCATTATAAATGGCCTTTTTTTTACCTGGCCATGTTACAGTACCTCATGTAAACATTGGCATTAATAATGCTACACTATTGCAAGAAAGTGAAAACCTGAAATCAGTGTTGGTATCTTTCACATCAAGAAACGCATTAAGAATCCTATCATCTGGTCTGTGGACAAACACACAAAATGTGAGGAATAACAAGAACAATCTTTTGGAAGATGAGCTCAGCCACTGCTGAAGTGAAAGGGCGCGTGGTGCATTGCAAATACAAACAAGCAGCCGCCATTGCTGAAGCCAGCATCCTGCGAGTGATGTGTGGGGCTACATCTAAAATAAGTGGCATGCATGCGGGAATACAAACAAGCAGCCGCCATTGCTGAAGCCAGCATCCTGCCATAATCCTTTGTGTGAATCTGTAGTCTCTCTCCTCTTCTCCAAACATACTCATCTCAAGGTTTCACCTTGAATTTATTTTCTGGATCCCCTCATCAGCATGTGTTGTAAAGAACAAAGACCACGATAAGGGAGAGTCTGATTCCTCCAAAGTTTGAGGCATTCAAGAGAAGATTCAGCGAAGACATTTTTCGCATCCGAGATAACTTCCATTGTGAATTAAGTCTGCAATGGAATTAGTTGTTCCGTCTTCTGATCTAGTGCTCAGAAAAAGGCAAAATCATTGCAGTGATGGCTTCAATATCTTCTCCTTTGTGTATCTACATGCAAGCTGGTGGATAAAGAGCACATGATCTACTGGTGAACTCGGGGACAGAGTAGGTTGAAGAGTCGGCGGGCAATAAGCGCACAAACAGGATGCAGTGTCTGTCTTGAGATATATGCTGACATCAGGTTACTATAGAAGATTGGTCTCTAGTTTGCTAGGGCCCACAGCAGGGGTCTTCAAACTGGGTGGTGGGCCCCGCTAGGGGGTCTTTAAGTGAGCCGGGGAGAGGGGGGGCCCTCTGGCCAAAACGAGCATTATGCTGATAGAAATGCTTTGTTTTAAGCAGGAAAAAAACGAGTGTCAGTAAGCCGCTCTGTAACGAGCCATCACGGACATCTTGTCATTTATATCCTAGCTGGAAGTATGTGACAAAAGGGAAAGGACCCCAAATACTCTTCAAAACCCCCAACCCCACTTCTAATCACACTATGGATACTTTTACACATTAGTACGGTCTGCCTGACCAGAATAATACGTTTGGCAATCAAGTATTTGGTTCCATTTTTAAAACGATAACATAATTTAACTGGTAAGTTTAAATATGTCTTGTGTTTAAATAAGTTGAGACATATTTAAGCATTGCCAATTTAATAGAATTATTGTGAAAAATTCAGGGGGGGGGGAGCAGCATTAAAAAGTTTGAAGACCACCGGCCTACAGAGTTCTTCCTTATGAGTATCATTCCTAGTTTGGACACCTCGAAGACACAATGGCTTCTTAAGTGTTGATCGGATATTCCATGTTGTGTTTTTTCCCCAACTGCATTTCCTTGGGACATTCATCTTCGGTCTGTTTCTCTTGGGGTGTTCCAACAAAGATCCTCTGGTCAAATGTGTTTCTCTGCCCCAGCCCTTTCATTCACTTGGAAATGTGAAACCTATCAGAGGGTGTAAGCACAGGATGTGGCCTCTCAGGTGATAGGTGCTGATGGCAATGAGCATAGAACCCTGCGTGGTGTAGTCTCTGGCCGGTATGAAGTTGTGTTTTGATGCCAGAAAAGACACTAGCACCTCAGTTGAGGTCTGTGCCAAATCTAGAATGAAGACAGGTCATCCTTTTCCAGGATTGAGCGACAAACAGCCAGGCCAGATGGCAAAGCAACGATGGAGCAATGGCAGTCTCGATACTGACAGAGTGGCCTATGCCATAAGTATTTACGAAGATTAGATACATTTAGTTTGATTTGTTTTATTTAATCTCTGAAGTAAATGTTTTTGGTTTATAAAAGAAAAACTAAAAATACAAAATGTATTTGGGTACATTTTCTATATCATTTGAACTGTGCGAAAACACCAGAATGGAGGCATACAAGCTGGCCAGTGGGATTCTTTTACCCCAATATCTCTTTCTTTACCTTACAAGATGCCCTTACAGTACAGGCACAACTAGAGCTTGGGCCCACAGCTGCTGCAGAGGCTTGTCTTGGCTCAGATGCCTCCGACAGTGGTGTTTTCATACAGAGGCGGTAGCCTCAACTCCACATTCATTTTCAGTTTTTTAGTCACCGTTTCGGTTTTCTTATTGATGTGTGACACTTTGTCATATTTGAAATTGGTTCAGTCAGCCCTGTGATAAGCCGCGGGTAGCGGTCAAATGGGTTTGCAGAAATGTCAGTGTTTCCCGATCCGTGGGTTTTCTTTTTGATCCAATCCTTTGTACAATGTCTTGTTCAGTTTGCAGAGATGGTACCCAACATGTCAACGCCTATGTCTCCGTAGACTGCTGTTCTTGCGAAGCAAGGAGCACCAGTTGCAATCCGTAAGGCCTTGCTCTGTAGTCTCTGTGGGTCCTTCCGATACTTCAGGTGGCAACCACTCCAAAATGGTGACAAGTACGTCATTGTTGGTCAAATTATTCCGTTGATTGCTCGCCCCTTGCTCTGCATAGGCATCGACGTGGTCCTCAGGAGTGGGTACAACATCCTCAGGAGTGGGTACAACGCGGCCAGTTTGGTTGTTGCTTTCTGGCAAGTGTTCCCTATATGGTTTCGCCAGCTGAGTTTGGAGTCCAGAGTCAACCCTAGGTAGGAACTGTTGTTTTCACATTTGATCTCTCCATTGAGGAGGATCTGAGGATGCCTCTTGTTCTACTTTCTGGTGAATAATGTTGCTGTGGTTTTGCTTGTGTTCAGGGTTATCTGCCAGTCACTGTACCATTCGAATAGTCTGCAGAGCGATGTCGAGGTTCTTAGCTACTTCCTTGTCAATGGAGGATTGGGAGATGACTGCAACATCATCTGCGTAAAGAGCAAGATCCGCCCACAGTTGTGACATGTGTGATGGAGCAGGGTAAACGAAAAAATTTTAACCTCCTAATATTTATGTTAAATAATTAACACACAGGTTCGTCTCAGTAAATAACCAACCATGTATGTTGCATGAAAAGGGTTATGGGTAACACGCTATATCCGTGCAAACTAATTTACTTACAATTGTTAACGTGGATAACATAAGCCTAATAATTTGCGTACTAACTAGAATAATAAATGCATAATTTGTGCTTGGAAATAAACTGTGTAGTGGCAAACTAAAGCGGTTGGTAAGTAAGAAATGGCTTTATATGTCGCTTTTGCTAGGTAATACTTAATTGGGGTACGTAGAATGACGGGAGGGAAACGAAAAGGCTTATATTCTTAACTATGTTCTGTTTATCTTTATAATAGTTCGCTTAGGCCTGTTGTGCCGCGATGTAAAATGGCTGCCATGGAAAAGAAGCTAGAGTACGCAAGCACGAAGTGGGTTCAAAAGCGAGAAAGGCTGTGAACAAAAGGGATCATGTGACCGTCCCAAAGCCTAGGATGGAAGCGTGGTCAAGGCTGCAATGACCTTATTATACAAGCGTGTGCCAAAGAAGGACATAGCGAAAAGCTTGAGAAGTTGCAGTGAATATACAATGAACTGTTCAACTTAAAAGTATCAGAAAAGGATACAGAATGAAACCAATATGCGGATGAGTAATGTCATGAACCCGTGAGAAACGACAGAAGTATGACCTTTCCACAAAGAACTGGTTGGAACAAGGATATTCATAATGAGATGTATACTGACCCCAAATGGACCAATTAGAGAGAATCTTGCCCACAAAGATGTAACATTTTCACTTAGTAAGCTAGTATTAGGGTATAAGAAGACCTACTCTTAGATGGGGTTTGCGGGAGCTGCTTTTTATATTTTTGATTGAGCACGAGACGCTGCTGCTGAAGAAACCTTTTTGCTTTTAATAGATTTTCCATTTAATACGATTAGACCTTTTTATTCTTAAATACTAAAGGGGAAAAGAACGGGATTGTGGCGGGAAACATCCTATAGGGTGATCCGTCGAGAAGGCCTGTTTTTCAGGACAGTTTTTCGGGAAGTTCTATGCTGTGATCTGAATTCATTGCTGTGACGAACTTTGTTTTTCCATCTAATAGGTATGCATTGCAATTTCAATTTATTCTTATAATGATGCTAAATGTAATAATCTGAATAATAAATTTGAAACTTATTCATGCTTCTAAAAATTATATAAACTTTATTATCTTAAATCAATGAGTCAGTGGTTCTTTAGCTCAATGATAAATGTAAATGTTTAAAGGTTTATAGTGATTGAGCTGGTCTTAATCACCATCAACTGATTCCTACTAGTTGGTCCATCGACCAATGAGCGGAATACCTTAAAGCTTGAGAAGTATTATGTCGTTTTAAAAGGTATCCCGTCTCCTTCCAGCGAATCATTAACTGTTTCCTCCTAGGTAAAAACGGATGAAATCCAGGGAATATATGAGCGAGTGAATGTTTATGCGGTGTTATGGGCCCCACCGTCATATGGATATAGTTGTGGAAAGAGGGATATTTGTACCTGGACGTCCAAAGCATATAGGAGAAGAAATTTTATTGATAGCACTGGATCAGATTTCTTGGTAGCAGAGTTATGGTTACTATAGATTAGTTTGGTGATTATTGATTATTTTTTATGTATAATACTTCATGTTGTATGGTATCACGTTATATGCAAGTCAAAAGTTTTGAAGCTTCCGGGAAGTAGGAAGTGGACACGTGTGACAAGAGAAGTCACATGGAATAGTGCATTGTCTGAGTTCATATTGGCGATAACACAGGTTGTGTTATGATAGGGACATTTTCTGTATAAAAGGTGTGAGTGAAATAGCAACCGGTTTTCTTGTGAAACTCTGGCCTTAATTCTCAGGAGCAGTGTAGTCTCCACATGTGTTTTATCCCCAGAGAAACGGGTTTACCCCTTGCTTGAAAGAAGGGTAAGGTAGAGGGAAGTGCTACACTTATCGAACGAAACTGTATTCTTGCAAGCTAGAATAAAACTGTCACTTTTGTTAGCGAAATCAGACAATGGAAATGTGTTTTTAATGTTGTAACTAACAAAGAACTGTTGAAAAATAAATTGCCGATAAATTTTGTAAAGGAGGGGTCAGGAGCAGAACTGACGTAGACAAAAGCTGCGCTGGGATTGGACAGTGCACTAGTTATACAGAAGACACTCTTGATTGGTGCGTTGGATAAGCAGTGACGTAGAAGCTTAGGATTGGAGCGTTGGTGTGAGTCGTGCTGGGATAGGTCCGAATAACGCATAGAAAACAGTGTTGAATTGCAGACTTTTTGAGAAGGGAAAGAGATTGTGAATTATGGCTTATTATGAGTATGGTAGAGAGAAAACGTCGTGGATGGCGAAAATTAAGAACTTTTTTAAGAAAGACAAAAAGGTAGTAACTAGAGAGGGACAAGTAATTCCTCCGCCGAAATCACCAGCTTCGCATATGATGCTGAAGTACGGATATCATACCTGCATATGGTTAGAAAATTGGACTAAATATACTCAAAATGATGGAGTATTAGCATTTCCTGAGAATGGTTCATTTAGTGTAGCTGTACTTCGGAATTTGAGGGAGAAGATGTCGATGCTTGAACCTAGACCGACACAGTTTGAAGCTTTAAGTGAATGGGAAGATGAGATGTATGAACGAGAAAGATTCAGAGGATTAAAGAATCATGATTTTGTGCCCGGAAGGTTGTGGGGAGTGAATCATGAGAACAGGATAAAGCGTTGGAGATATGCTAATATGACAGGAGGTTTGTTTCCAGCTTTTACAGTTGAGGAAGAAGCAAAGAGAAAGTGTATAGAGAAAAAGAAACATTTGGTTACTGAAAAGTATGGGTATGGTGGTAGTGAGACGGAAGATAAATTGCTGGAAGATATTTTAAACAGAAACCCACCTCCATACCTACAGAATTCTGCGGTGGGGACACCTAATGCACCGCCAATGGAAACTGGGAGGAATAAAAATCCCGAACGGGGATGTGAGATAAATAGGTCACAAGATCAATTGAAAACCCCACAAAACGAGAAGATTGAAAGTGACAATACAACTGAATTAGCGAAAACCACAAGAGAATTGACTGAAAAGATAAGAGAATTAACAATGAATATGGAAGCTGTAACTGTACCAGTAACGATAGGTCCAGTAATACCGGTTTTTGAGAATCAGAAAATAGAAGAGCATTCTTTAGTCATTCCTATGAATTCACACTTGCAAAGAAGGGATGGAATTAGACAATGAAGGTGCAAGAAATTTGATTAGTTCATATAGACCAAGCCCACCTACTAATTTGACGGTAAATGAGAACGAGTTTAGGAGAATACCTATGGGAACTGAGTCTGCATCAGAGACACCAGAAAGAAGTAAAAATTGGATAGAATTAAATAGTACACCTGTAGGTCCGACTCCGGATGAATTAAATGAATGGATAAAAACTCTAAAAGCGAAAGAGACAGAATCAAACCCATTAGATGTAATTAGGTTAAAAATAGACATGGAGGAATTGATCTTAGGGACAATTGGCACAGAAAAACTGAAAACTTATCAGGATGACGAGATAATGTTCTTATGTAAAAGCATTATATGGAGAGCTAGAAATTTACATGACAAATTATAAGAAACAGCAAATGAACTAGGAGTAGAATTTGTAAAGGTGAGAAGTTTGCAGAAACCATATAGAGTAGATTTTTGCGAGAAAGATATAGAAAATTTGAACACATCAGGACGGTTAACCCAAATAAAAGAATTAATTGTTTTGCTGATAAAATGGGGTGATGTGGATAGATGGAGAAGCAGAAGGACTAAAAGGAATGAGAAAATGACAGATAAAGCGTCTTTGGCTTTTGCGGTGACAGACAAGGAATCAATTGTAAGGGAGTACCCGATGAGATAAACTCCAGGAGGTAGTTATGTGCATGTCCCATGGTCTAGACAGGATATACTGTCATTTACAAATTACTTCCCAAAATTGAGAGAGAAGCCAGTAGAATGGTACAGACAAGTGGAGAGATTTGTTAAAGTTTCAAAGGTGTTGTGGATAGATTTGGATGGGTTGTTTGACATAGTAGTACCAGCTGATTTGTGGACAGAATGTAAGATTACTATTGATTGGCCAACTGTAGAATATCCAAGAGATGCTAAAACAGGAGCACCAGGACCAGAAGTGATGAGGAAATATGACCAAGTTATTACTTTTTTGAAAAATAAAATCCCACCCAAAGAAACGGATTGGGCAAAAATTGACAGAACCACACAGGAAAATAAAGAATCTGTACACGCATACTATGAGAGACTATTGTTAGTTTTTAAACAGTATAGTGGCTATGAGACATTAAATGAGAATGATTAGTCATTTTGTATATAGGTTTGTTTATGGGTTGAAACCAGAGATAAGTGAAATGATTAAACAGCATATGATTTGTTGGCAGAATAGCACAGTAGATGAGGTTTTGAGATATGCTAAATACTGCAGTGATGACATTGAGAGTAGACAGCGTAAATTAAAAGAGAAAGCAATGTGGGCACAAGTGAAAGTTGCAGAGAAGCAAGAAGCTCAATTGAATAATCAAGTAAATGAGGCAGGACAGACTAGATCTAGACCAAATATAGGTAAAGGAAAAGGTCAAATGAGCATAGAAGATGCAAAGAAAAAGTGGCCATGCCACAACTGCGGAAGGTTAGGACATTGGAGAAACGAGTGTAAATTCCCTCCAAAACTTAATACGGAAAATCAATCATTAACTCCACAGGTGCAGAGTGAGGTAGTTACCCAACAAAGTCAGGTGCCTCAACCACCACTTCCCAAGAGTGTTAATGAACAGAAATACAGTGCAGAAACAGGATTCTACGGAGGAGAACAGGTAACTCAATTGCCGCACGCAGCTGCCATATCTCAATACTGGTTACGACAGGATGGTAATGAGTCGGATGAAAGTTTATGACGGTGTCTAGGAGAGGAAGAAGAGTGTGTGCTTGGCGCAACTCTAGAGGTAGATCAAGCAGGTCCATTTGTGGATGAAGAAGTGAATGGTGCAAATGTAACATTCCTTGTGGACACTGGAGCTACCCGTTCTACTGTTAGGTCAGTGGAAATTCCAAACCTTCCTCTCTCAGGTGAACATATCCAAGTCGTGGGTGTTTCGAATCAGCAAATTAAGGCGCCTCTTACCAAATTAGTGGAGGTAAAGATTGGACCATTCAGTGAAATGCACAGATTTGTGGTGTGTGATTGCAGTCCTGTGAACCTATTAGGACGCGATCTACTTTGCAAGATGAATTGCACCATCTATTGTACTCCAGATGGAATTGCATTTCAGACCCCGGATGAAGATGTATTATATAAAATGACAATGGTAAATTTAGAATCAGAAGTGAATGATTTATTTCCCATATTTGACGTAGAGAAAATCCCAATTGAACTGAAAGAAACAGTGAAACAGGAAGTGTGGGATTTTACGGGAGAAGATATAGGGTTAATGAAAGGAGTAGACCCTGTTAAGATCTCTGTTAAAGAAGGAACGAGTTACCCAAATACGCCACAGTATAAATTGACACCAGAAATAATTGAAGGAATAACACCAGTAATAAATAAAATGATTGAACAAGGGATTCTGAGAGAAATAATGAGCAGTCCATGCAATTCACCGATAATGGGACTGAAAAAGCCGAATGGAACATATAGAATTGTACAGGATTTGAGAAAGGTAAACGAAATTGTTGTGCCTTGCTGCCCAATAGTACCAAACACTGCTGTGATTCTATACCAGATTCCACGCGAAGCAGAATGGTACACAGTTATTGATTTGTGCCATGCATTTTTCTCTATTCCATTACATCCAGATAGCCAGCCATTATTTGCGTTCAGGTTCGGAAAGCGTATTTTGGCATGGTGCCGAATTCCTATGGGGTATACAGAAAGCCCCTCGATCTTTAATCAGATTTTAAAGAAATCATTGGAAGATTTAAAAATGCCAGAAAAATCAGTGATGGTTCAGTATATTGATGACCTACTGGTGGCATCAAAAACAAAGGAAGCATGTGTTAATGATACAATTGCTTTGCTGAATCATTTAGCAAAAAGAGGACATAAGGTGTCCCCATCAAAATTGCAGTTGTGTCAACAAGAGGTCCAATATTTAGGACATAAGACTGAAAAAGGAGTGCGAAAGGTAACGACTGAAAGAATAAAGATAATCCAAGGAATGAGAGCTCCAATGACACAAAGAGCAGTAAGAATGTTCCTAGGAATGGTTGGATATTGTCGACAATGGATAAGTGGATTTTCATTAATTGCAAAACCATTAGAGATTGACAAAGTAGGATGTTAAAGATCCTTTTGGAATGAATGATGAGGAAATGAAAGCATTCAGAGAACTGAAAACAAAACTGTGTGAAGCCCCGGCATTGGGAATGCCCGACTATGAAAAAGACTTTGAGTTGTATTGTAGTGAAAGAGATGGGTGTGCGTTTTCAGTCCTAGTGCAGAGACACGGAAACATGAAAAGACCCATTGCATATTTTTCAGCTGTCTTAGACCCAGTAGCGAAAGCGTTGCCTGGATGTTTGAAAGCAGTTGCTGCTACTTGTGTAAGTCTGGAGCATAGTGATGGGATATCAACTGAGAGTATATGTCCCTCATTCTGTGGAAATTCTTTTGACAAGAACCAAAACCCAATATATGACACAGTCGGCTGACTAGGTATGAAAAGGTGATTTTGAGTGCAGACAATGTCACCATTGACAGATGCCTAAATGTGAATCCTTCAACATCATTGCCAGATGAGTGTGATTGAAATGGATGAAGTTGATCATGATTGTCTGAATGTACTCGAATATTGTACAAAACCGAGACCCGATATACGGGATGAGCCTTTAAAGGAATCGGATTATATTCTGTTCGTGGATGGCTCATGTTTGAGAACGAATGATGGAGTTCTGAGTGCAGCATATGCAGTTTGCACAGTAGCTGCTGTAACGGAAGCATCTTGTTTGAAAGGGATACGTTCTGCCCAAGTAGCGGAGTTGATTGCTCTAATTCAAGCATGCAAACTGGGAAAGAATGTCCGAATCACAGTAATCACGGATAGCCAATATTGTTTTGGAGTGGTTCATGATTTTGGGCAGATCTGGTCTCAGAGAGGTTTCTTGACGTCTGCAGGAACTCCAATAAGAAATGGTGAATTTGTGAAAAAGTTGCTTGAGGCGATACAGCTGCCTAAACAGATTGCGGTGGTGAAGTACAATGCACATAAAAATGGGAACTACATAACTGTTGGCAATAAGTTTGCTGATGAAACCGCACAGTATTGTGCCAAAAATGTCGTCTCACTAAACAGAAACAGAGAAAGAGAGCATATTTCATGTCCTTTGCTTTTTACTAACCCTGTTGAGACATGGGATGAGGTGAGACAACTACAGGAAGCAGCAGATGAGGAAAAAGATAGCTGGATAAAAGCAGGATGCAGAAAACGGGAGGAAAATGATGCTTGGGTTTACAGGGATGAAAGACCAGTTATGCCTGATAGCATGATTTCTGACATGGCACGGATGTACCATGGACAAGCACATATTGGGAGAGATTCAATGATCAGACTTTTTAGACAAACATGGTATAATGCAAAATTCAGAGCCATAGCTGAGAGTCTTGGTCAAAGAGGTCTTATTTGTCAACAGCTAAATCCAGGAAGACAGACAGTAGTGAGTCTAGGAACAATAGGACGAGAGGGATGTCCTTTCACGAGAATGCAAATGGATTTTATAGAAATGCCCCCGAGCAATAGACTAAGGTATGTCCTTGTAGTCTGTTTGTTTTCCCGTTGGGTGGAAGCATACCCGACCAGAAGGAATGATGGAATTACAGTAGCAAAACTTATGCTGCGAGAATTCATTCCAAGGTATGGTTTTCCAGTAACGATTGAAACAGATAGAGGAACACATTTTCAAAATGAATTGATTCAACTGATTTGTGAAGCACTTAGTATTAAACAGAAACTGCACTGTGCATACAGACGAGGCTTCTGGAATAGTAGAGCAAGTGAATGGAACAATTAAGAACAGGCTAGGAAAAATGTGTCAAGCCACAGGACTCAAATGGCCAGATGCCTTGCCATTGGTTTTAATGACTATCAGAAGCATACCGGAAAGAAAGACAGGACTCAATCCCACCGAAATAATTATGGGACGAGCAATGAGACAAGCACATGTACCTGTCAACAAACTACTGACTATAACTGATGATCTCGTGTTGGATTATTGCAAAGGATTGGCTGATGTGGTACGTTCTGTGTTTCATCAGGTTGGACCGGATGCGACCACTCTTGAAAGAAAACCAGCACATGACTTGAATCCAGGAGATTGGGTCCGCATAAAAGTACACCGAAGAAGAAACTGCTTGGTTCCTCGCTGGGACCAACCACAAGTGATCCTGGTGACAACAACTGCAGTCAAATGTGCAGGAGTAAAACACTAGGTACATGCCAGCCACACCATCAGAGTTGCAGAACCTGAAGATCGACCTGTAAGTCGACATCTGGAAGTATTGGATACCAGTTCAGCATCTGATGAAGAGGAGAACAGGGTTCCAGAATCTGAAGATCGACATGTAAGCCGACATCTGGAAGACCCAATTACAAGTGCAACGACAGGAGGAGTGGAGGAAATAGCAGAAGTTCCAGAATCTGAAGATCGACATGTGAGTCGACACCTGGAAATATCAGACACCAGTTCAGCATCTGATACAGAGCATTCGGATTGTGAGGAAAATCTGAAAAGAAATTGAAAATTAGATAGCATTAAAGGAGAAACTGAGCAAAGAGACAGTGAGCAACCAAGTACAAGTTATGGTGAAGATCCTTCAGAGATTATATTAATAGACGAAGGGATAGTTTCACATAGAAAGGTAGAAAATTCGGAAGAACCCCGAGGAGCAATAGGGACAGATCGTCAAACAAAAGAACAGGGAAACTCAGAAACATAGCGAGATTGACACAAATTCGGAAGAACCTCGAGGAGGGACAGAAGTAGGTGATCAAAGGAAAACATGAGAAAAACCAAAAATAGATGAAGGAAGTGAAATTCTAAAATTTAAGATAAGAGACAATAAAGAAAGGACTGAAACAGTCAGAAGAAAGTGGAGAAGAAAGAAACCAGAAACTAGAGTCAAGAAAGAACTTGGAGAACAGAAAGAGAGGAAAAAGAAAGTGAACCGAAAAGGCCGAGAAAGGGAGACAATTGGCCCCACGAAGTTAGAAGATTGAGATACAAGATCATAAGGCTAGATGGAAAAAGTGCAGAACAAGTAAATGAGATAACTAGTCAAAAAACAAGAAAAACAAGGTGGAACACACTTGCAGAAAACAAAAAGAGTAAAGAAAGCAAATCTGAAGTATAAATCGCCTGAATGGTTATACATCGCGTTGACTGATATCAAAGAAGAAGAGATCACTCACGAGAACCCAGAACAAAGCTGCAACCTAATGGGTGAAGGTGAAGTGCAACAGATTTGAAGAAATTTGAACAAATTTCTACCGGATTGGACAAAACACTGGATTTGACAAAGAAGGAGTTCTGAGAAGAACTAAAAGAAAGTACCAAACAAAGTGAGAGTGTAGGGTGGCTAAGAGGTCATTTCTGAGGTGTGGTGACATTTTTCTGTACATATTATAAAATAGGTAATAGAACAAAATGGTAGATACTAAAAATAGAAAATGTAGATGTGAGTTCTTAAGTAGATGGTGTAAGATGTGCTTCTTTTGTACAGGATTATTAATGACAGTATGGGTTATTTTAGCAATCACCATTCCAATTAAATTAGCTGTAGAAGAAACGTCTATATTAAAGAATAACAGAGAAAGAAAAAGGAGCTAACATGCAAGAAACCGCTATATTAGAAAGTAGCGCAGAATTACATAAAGACAAATCAATAACAGATTTTTCAAAAAATGTTTTCACTAAATTAGTGTGAGTATGTAGAAACAATGGATGTAAGATTGTTATGTTTGTATGCAATTGCCTGCGTCTGTTGCAGAAGGTGTGACCTATCACCTTCCTTTGATGTATGGAATAACATGTGGTGTTTTAGCAAGTTTATTTTACAAAACAGGAAGATTAGAATACTATTACACCGATAGATAAGATTTTTGCAAAGATTCCTATAGTTTCTGAACTAAACAAGGTGAAAGAGGCAAGAACATTTGGTGAGTTTTTCATAGAAAATAAAATTCTAACATTAGATGATATAGTTAAAAACAACCTTACCTGTGAGTTAAGGAATGAAGAAAAGGTATTTTTGGAAATGGTTGAGGATAGAAGAGTGAAATTTCAAAGAAAAGTGAAAGACAAAAACACCTCTTTGGGCGTTTGAGGAAGAAAATCATGACAAGAAAAAGACAAATGCAGCCATGACTCTGGATTGGCCCCAACAGGGAAGGTTGTGCATTAGAAGAAATAGAACAAGATATGACAATTATTTTGTGGGTTCCAGTGATTGCCATGACAATTATAAAATTTTAGGAGGTTGAGGATTCAAAGGGGGAAAAAATCCAATATTTCCTGGGATCTATTACATTTGCGGTAACAGAGCTTATTACAGGTTGCCGGACCATTAGTATGGATCATGTTACTTAGGCCTGGTCTTTCCAAAGATTTTTCATGTAGATAGAGCAGAAAAGGGAACACACGAAATGATAGACATTTACACGAAGAAAAAGGGAAAGTTTCTCAGAAATAGTAGGTGATATTTTTGGAGCATTGATACCAGCAGTGGGAATATCTTTGAATGCATTTAAAATTCAGAAGTTATCCACAGTAGTAGATCGTTTATCTACAAATACTGCTGGAGGGTTCTTGATGGTAAATACCGAAATGGTTGCCATGAGAGCTATGGTGATGCAAAATGGACTTGCCCTTGACATTCTTTTGGCAAAAGAGGGGAGTCTGTGGAATGCTGAAAGTCCAACATTGTTGCACTTACATTCCAGATAAGTGAAAATATACAAAAGTATATAAAGAATATTACAAATTTGCACTAAGATCTTGTTCCACTGGAGGTTGAAAATGCATTTGGAAAACTTGGTAAGAGTTTTTCCTCAGTAATAAATTGGTTTACTAGAATGAGTGGATTAATAATAGGGAAAGTCATAATAGTAGCGACCATAATAATCATAATAGTTTTAGTACTGAAGATAAGTATTATATGTATAAAGAGAAGAAAATAGAAGAAAATAAGATAGAGAAATGGGTGAAATAGAGCTAGAAGAATTAAAAGAAAACATGTATAAGAAAACAAAGAGACAAGATGAAAGGGATACAGCTGTGTAAACTAACAAAAATAAACTGGACAAAGAAATATGCTATCTGACAGAATTGTGTAACATGGGTTTTTGTGGTGATATTAAAAATCACCAAAGAAGAGTTGATGGAGCAGGGTAAACGAAAAAATGTTAGCCTCCTAATATTTATGTTAAATAATTAACACAGGTTCGTCTCAGTAAATAACCAACCATGTATGTTACATGAAAAGGGTTATGGGTAACATGCTATATCCGTGCAAACTAATTTACTTACAATTAACGTGGATAACATAAGCCTAATAATTTGCGTACTAACTAGAACAATAAATGCATGATTTGTGCTTTGGAAATAAACTGTGTAGTGGCAAAGTAAAGCGGTTGGTAAGTAAGAAATGGCTTTATATGTCGCTTTTGCTGGGTAATACTTAATTGGGGTACGTAGAATGACGGGAGGGAAACTAAAAGGCTTATATTCTTAACTATGTTCTGTTTATCTTTATAATAGTTCGCTTAGGCCTGTTGTGCCGCGATGTAAAATGGCTGCCATGGAAAAGAAGCTAGAGTACGCAAGCACGAAGTGGGTTCAAAAGCGAGAAAGGCTGTGAACAAAAGGGATCATGTGACCGTCCCAAAGCCTAGGATGGAAGCGTGGTCAAGGCTGCAATGACCTTATTATACAAGCGTGTGCCAAAGAAGGACATAGCGAAAAGCTTGAGAAGTTGCAGTGAATATACAATGAACTGTTCAACTTAAAAGTATCAGAAAAGGATACAGAATGAAACCAATATGCGGATGAGTAATGTCATGAACCCGTGAGAAACGACAGAAGTATGACCTTTCCACAAAGAACTGGTTGGAACAAGGATATTCATAATGAGATGTATACTGACCCCAAATGGACCAATTAGAGAGAATCTTGCCCACAAAGATGTAACATTTTCACTTAGTAAGCTAGTATTAGGGTATAAGAAGACCTACTCTTAGATGGGGTTTGCGGGAGCTGCTTTTTATATTTTTGATTGAGCACGAGACGCTGCTGCTGAAGAAACCTTTTTGCTTTTAATAGATTTTCCATTTAATACGATTAGACCTTTTTATTCTTAAATACTAAAGGGGAAAAGAACGGGATTGTGGCGGGAAACATCCTATAGGGTGATCCGTCAAGAAGGCCTGTTTTTCAGGACAGTTTTTCGGGAAGTTCTATGCTGTGATCTGAATTCATTGCTGTGACGAACTTTGTTTTTCCATCTAATAGGTATGCATTGCAATTTCAATTTATTCTAATGATGCTAAATGTAATAATCTGAATAATAAATTTGAAACTTATTCATGCTTCTAAAAATTATATAAACTTTATTATTTTAAATCAATGAGTCAGTGGTTCTTTAGCTCAATGATAAATGTAAATGTTTAAAGGTTTATAGTGATTGAACTGGTCTTAATCACCATCAACTGATTCCTACTAGTTGGTCCATCGACCAATGAGCGGAATACCTTAAAGCTTGAGAAGTATGTCGTTTTAAAAGGTATCCCGTCTCCTTCCAGCGAATCATTAACTGTTTCCCCCTAGGTAAAAACGGATGAAATCCAGGGAATATATGAGAGAGTGAATGTTTATGCGGTGTTATGGGCCCCACCGTCATAGGGATATAGTTGTGGAAAGAGGGATATTTGTACCTGGACGTCCAAAGCATATAGGAGAAGAAATTTTATTGATAGCACTGGATCATTTATATTCACTGGGTCACATGACTGGTGATGCCTGGGATGGGCAGGTGTAGGCCGTGCAAGCTAGTGGCAAGCAAGCCAACAGGGCAAGCCAAGGGTCTGTAATGTAAATCCCCCCCCAAAAAATATGGTCTCTTCAAAACAAAAAGTTTAACGTGAAACATTTGACATTGATGTCATAACTAATAATCATTAAAGGCAAACCTATGCTCATTCCTGACCCTGCAGCAACACTGCCATTAGTTAACTAGAGGCAAGACAGTTGTCATGTAACCCTGGTATGGGGCTCGTATTGTTATAGCTAGAGGATACTGGAATTATGTAAAACTGCTACCAATGAAGCGCAACCTATGCTTAGTGTTACACAAGGGGAAAAAAATGAGACCGAAATAATGAAGCAATGCTTTCACAGAATGTGCCAGAAATTGCTTTTTCGTGGCGCATAATTTCATCAACCCTGTTGCATAATGTGGCCCTCCCTTGCTGCATAGTTCCACTGGCCATGGTTATAGTCAATCAAATTAAACACAATAGGTGTTTGTACAGCTGGTATTCTGAACTCACATATTTGAAGGAGCTTTTGCATAAAATCTTGGAAGAATAAAAAAAGAGGGCCCGTAAAAGAGTGTCCCAGAAGTTGGTAATCCAGGTTTTCCAGTTTCACTGTGTGCGAATCAGACACTTCTTTCTTAACTGAAATGTTACTGCTTTGTTTTTATCTTTGTGCAGGAGGATAGAGCGAGGATTGCAGGCAGAAGCCAGACGAAAGCTTGGCTCAAGGCTCCAGCGAGACATTGGCCCGAGGCAGAGCCAGGTTTGAGCTTTAAGCAGTTCACCCACCTCTAGTGCAAGTACAGCCCCTAGGAGAGGCCACTTCTTTACCTGTCCAGCAGGAGGCTACATTGCTCTCTAAAGAAAGAAACATTGGCAAAGCCAATAGGTCTTGGCTACGCAAGATCTATTGGCTTTGACTATATTTTCTAGCATTGTTTTACAGCAGCACCGCTGCTGTGCAAATTTGCGGAAAGATTAAAAAAAACAAAAAAAAAGCGTTATTACATGGTTAACACTAAGCGCGTCACAGCGCTTTTTTTCTGCACTGTTGTACATGACTAAGGAAAACATTGACAAAGCCAGAACATAGCTACTGACTTTGCCAAAGCAGGGGGGGGGGCCCAAGCAAGAATGGGAGGGCAATGTTGGTTACAGTAACAAGCAAGGGGGGGTGGCAGTTAAACAGGCTACTCTTCTGCAGATCAGATACTGTTATATTGTTATATCTGAATACAAAGCATCACGATCACCATCTGCAAAAGATGCAAATCTCTCCAGTTTTGATTTGAGATAAGAGTTACTTTTACCGGTTGAAGAGAATTTTAACATTGATGTTGCTCCATATGTTTGTATGGCATGTGTTCCAATTCTGCATATTTAGGAGGAGAGTACCCTAAGTTAAGCAAAAACACAGTATTCTTACTCTGGTGGAAATCAACGAGCCAGTAGAAATCTCTCCGAAGTGGGGAGAGGATGTGACGCCGCAGACTTTGAAACTGGGGAACCAGGTTCCAGTCTTGGTGTCGGCTCAAAACACTGCAATTCTGGGAAAACCAATTAATCTACCCCGCCTTAAAAAAATTAAAAGGAGTGCAACCTTTTGTATTATCAGTAGTGCTCATATATAAAGCTTCAATACATTTGTGTTGAGTACCAAAGACATGATTTTGTTTAAAGGAGCACTGCATAATTATGGGGAAAAGAAACCCTTTGTCAGCAAGATCATCTCGCAGCTAAACGCAAATGTGCCAAAAGGTTTGAGTTGCATCTTGGAGGAGGATCCAAGGCCATAGAGGGAGGAGTGTGAGCATAGACAGAGGAAGTGAAGACGATGGGGGACACAATAATAAAAAAAAGCCTTGCTGATGGATGCTGCTCGCACAAAATTTCGAAAAGCTGTAAACTCATTTTCCCAAATTCACACGAGTGCCACTTTTTGATCACTGGTACCGATGTGGATTGGTAGTGCACTAGGCCCCTGCTTATCAGGCCCCAGTGCCTTTTCCCCTACAAACAAGACAAATGCTCAACTGTAACCCAATTGGCAAGGACTTTAGCACCAGTTTAAGCTCCTGATAATTGGTACCCCTGGGACACGGGGCATAGGTACTAAGGAGAGTGCCTATGTATTATGGCACCCTAAGGACCCACACACAAACTGCATGCAGACTGCCATTGCAGGATGAGTGAAATGGTGCAACCTATACTGAAAGCATGACATTGCCCACTCCGTGCAATGACCAAGCACACTGCATATACTATATGTAATGCACCCTTACAGCACATTTTAGCGCCATAAGGCAGGGTGCATTACATGCGAGGACACATCTGTCTGACAGATATGCCAGTGATGTTTAGTTCCATTGCTAGACATTCCAAGTGTTGAGGAAGCCATTTTAAAGACCTGTACTGGTCATTATGAGTAAACCAGGTACCCAATGGCTTTACTGAAAATACTAGTTTGGAATCTTGTCTCAAATCCATACTGACACCAGTGTCAAATTTATGAGGTACTCCTGTACTCCTACTAGTCACTTGGAGTCTCCCCAGACCTGGGGGAGCACCACGTACTGCCTTGAGGCCCATTTGGCCCCACAGCATGCAGGGAATTCGATATTCAGGAGGCGCGTTTCACTTACAAGATATGAAAAACAATTGATAGAATGCAGGACAATGTCAAACGTTCACCCCAGTACAGAGATCTGGGCCTAAATTCAACGTTTTTGCTCCCCATGCCATTCCAGTTTAAACAGTTCCAAAGTAGCATGCTAACCACCGAAAACCACTGAAACTTCATCAGGTGTAGCAAGCACTATGTAAATGAAAAACCCTCCCCTATTTCTCCACTATCCTTCCCAATCTAACCAGACTAACATGTTCACCGCTCAAATAAATTTTTTCCCCAATACAAACTAAATCATAACATACCGGCCAATAAAGCACTTTGACGCCTCACCTGGGGTAGTAAGCATTATATAAATGAATGGGACCCAACACTAGATGGCGATCTATGCACAAGCATGATCTACAGCTCATATGCCTCGAACATGTAATTACAAAATGCAAATCAGTCTTGATGCTGCTAGTCATGGTAAAAGTCCAACCCGAACTGCCAGGGCAGGTACTCCCTGGACCGGAAACAAACGTCCTGAAACCAGTTAAGTGTGGGATTTTGCCCACTTAAGCAGGGCCTCGTGGCTAGCAGGCACATGGCACTGAGTGCTGTGTCACGCAGCTTCTTATAGGTGGCCTATCACTGGTGGAACCACGCCACTGTGGCAGACGAAGTGTCTCCTTTCACCTGCAATGCAGACATTCGGCCACCACAGGGTGCACAGTGCTCTCCGCAACAGTCATGGCTTCTCCCTCTGGCTGCTGCCGTACAGGTGAATAGGAGGGAAGCAAGGAGCCTACTCCGGATACTTGGGTTGGTGGGCACGGAGTGGCTTGTGCCTCTCCCACAGAAACATGTCAATGTGGGTTGGGTGTGTGCGCAACTACAGTCCCCTAGGTAGGTGATGCTTGGTTGTGTCCAGCAGAACACTACATTTGGCAAGGCTTACAAGAAACAAGCTTTGCAAATGCAATAGGTCTTGCATTTGTTGGCATTATAAATGGCCTTTTACCTGGCCATGTTACAGTACCTCATGTAAACATTGGCATTAATAATGCTACACTATTGCAAGAAAGTGAAAACCTGAAATCAGTGTTGGTATCTTTCACATCAAGAAACATTAAGAATCCTATCATCTGGTCTGTGGACAAACACAAAATGTGAGGAACAACAAGAACAATCTTTTGGAAGATGAGCTCAGCCACTGATGAAGTGAAAGGGCGCGTGGTGCATTGCAAATACAAACAAGCAGCCGCCATTGCTGAAGCCAGCATCCTGCGAGTGATGCGTGGGGCTACATCTAAAATAAGTGGCATGCATGCGGGAATACAAACAAGCAGCGCCATTGCTGTGCACTCTGTTGTGCCAGCGTCAGCAAGACAAATTAAATAGAGCTCTCTAACTGCTTATGAAAGCTAGAGTGTAAGGACATGTAAGAGGGGCTGTCCTTACGGGAAGGAACAGAAAAGGAGACATATTCAAGAATAAAGAGCCATAATTTTCAAAGGCTAGGAAGAGGAGCCAATTGGAAAGATGGACAAAAATAAAGAAAGTGTAACTTTTGACCATACCTGAATACAGCAGGTCTCGGAGACAGCGAAAGCGCTGCCTAGGAGAGTAAAAAAATACACACCCTACTGGTAGCAGACACCGGTATCATTGGCCGGAGTCAGATTCTAAAGATGCAATCACTGAACGAACTATGGTCCCACCAGTGGCAATCACTGAACGAACTATGGTCCCACCAGTGGACCCGAGCCGACGTGTCATGCAGCATGGACATGGGGAGCAAATCCAAATGTCTGCAGGGTGATGTGCACCCAGAACTAGTCACACAGCAGCCACCCACCCAGTGTGCGCACGCACACGGGATCATGTGCCAGACCAGAACACACCATGGAATAGCAAAATAAGAGCAGCCACCTATGGCTGCCGCACAGGGACATCAAGACGGCTCCCTCTGTGGCACTTACAGCAGAGGGCAATCGTGATGCAAATGCACGAAAGGACACAAGCCCCGAGGAGGGCATTGGATAGTAGCAGGCATTATACCCTTTAACTTATGTTGACCCCCATCATTATTGGAATTGTGTTACCCCACCAAGTCTAGAAACCAGGGCCTCTAGGAAATTCCATTTGAACCCTAAAACAATACACAAACAAATATTGATTAATTCACACAGAAATTTCCAAAATGTTCTTCATTTGTATTTTTTATTCAACTTTATAAAACAATGGGCCCACTAGGGGCCTAACACCACGGAGTACAAATCACAGCACATGGTAAGCCTCATGACAACGTGCATTAGGGTACAGACCCTCCCCCACCCCACTCATAATAGAGATGGGGTTCTTCGCATTTGGTCTCCTGTGGACTCCCAATGAGTTACTGGAGTCAGAGTACCCCCACTAAGTCATCGAAGTGAGTGAGGGATGGCAGGGCCCAAGTAATTCCCATGAAATAAACTTCAAAACAATGCACAAACTATAAGCAAACAAAATTTACCTAGACAAAGTTAAAGTTCACAATCATAGCAAAGTTTGTTGAAACCTTTTCTTCAAATTTATTTACTTAAAAATAAAAAATAAATTCACCCCCAGGGTTCCTCAGACTAGAGGCCCAATGGCACCCCCTGCTCACAGAAACACCAGCCAGCTATGGTCACCGGGCATTACGTTTTCGCACATGTAAAGCGCTCTGATACCCCCGGGTCTAGCCAGCGCTATATAAAACCTTTCAAATAAATAGATTACACGCACACCCCCACCTCGTGACGCACAGGCAGAGAACGATAAGCTCAGACTTTCATATCAGGGGCAAGACACGCACAAAGACTCACCTGCCCTAAATGGCGCACGCATTAGAGGGCACAGGCCGCTGGATCCCATGACACGGGGACACCCCATCATTAATAGAAATAAGACATACACACAAGGATATCCCCAGCATTGATCATAAGCAAGAGAACATGGACAATCTCCCTGGTACACACCAAGCTGACAGGAGCACAGGTCAGCCAAGCAGACATGCCGAAAGTGCAAGCATGCTCTCAGGACGAGCACCCACACACTGCAATGGTACACCCGTGGGCACCTGCGACAAGTCATGCAACCCTCCTTACTACCAAAAAGCATTACATGGCCAACACCAAGCTTTCAGGCAATGTCTCGTCACAAAGGCTCAGATTTTAACAAAACCATTATGCCCCGCAACGCTTACTCCCATATCTCACACAAAAAAAAAAAAAAAAAAAAGCACGTGGCACATCTCCAGTGCAAACTTTTTAATTTAGACACCAATCCAGGTGCAACTTTTCAGTTTGTTACCTTAAAACATTCAGACCACATCAACAGGTCTCTAGCGCAGTGTCACAATCTTATGGTCTATGTCTCGGGTCATACCAGTCACACGTACTGTTCAGTTCTAGGTCAACTCTAGAACAGCAAGTGAATCCACATTGCGGTAAAAACTCCCCATCACGGGTGGGGCGCAACTGCAGATTATAAATAACCCCCACCAACCATACTGCACATAGGCGGCTCAGGTCCAGTTTTAAAGTCCCAGGCTATTGCAGTAATGCACCCCTGCGATGCATTGAGCAGGCCACATCCATGTCGAGGTAACGGCTTACTCCACCTTCCGCACTACCATTGCTCCACACCCGGGGCTCCTTCCAATGGTGTCGGAGCACGCCAGACTCTTCAATCATTCCTCGCCATCGTCCAAGCCTTCAATATGTGCTTTGGGGCTATCCTCAGAAGCAGGCAGTTGCTGGGAGTTACCTGTTACAAAACAGTGTTTCAGTGATAACGCATATCACAGGAGACTTCATACTCCGGCCATTCTCTAGAGTCCGACCCCGCCCACAGATCTCTCAACGTAGGGCAAGCGTTTGCCCGTACTACAAATACAAAATTATGACGAACCACAACTACCGCTTAAACGATATCAAAACTTTAAAAAAAAATCGGCTGTCCAACTGTAGCAGCCTGGCACCCAGCCCTCCCGGCCCTTGGAAAGCTGTGCTTTTCAATACCAGCCGCAAACCAGCTCAAACTCTTCACCGCCCCCCACCCAAAAAAACCCTTCTTGAGCAGGTGCACTAAGAACCTGACAAAACATGCATTGGAGTAAACCTCAAGGCCACACAAGGTAGTTTGGTGGGGGTTCCCTGTCCCGTATATGTATGCAAAAGGCAAGTACTGCTAATTTTAGCAGGACAGGAATACAACCTTTAATCCGAGCCCATAAAACGGCACGGCTCGTCTTTTACCCAACGCCCTCATCCATTACCCGTAACTGGCTATTTCAGGCCCAACACCAACATATTCTGTAATATCTTAAATGTATACACCCATAACCTGCAATTTCACACGATGTTAAGGAAATGCATAGCAGGCTGGTGGTCGAATGCAGTCCCAGATTCGCCGTACCAACCTACCTTCATTGGCAGCTCCCATCCAAAGAGGAGTGCACAGGGTTCACACCAGCGACAGGCTGTGCCCATGGGTGCCAGTCAAACCTGCCAAATAGAACAGTCAGTTGAGAGTGGGCACTCCACTACCGTACCACCACCCCCACCCTCTCGCATAGCCCACCAACGCAAGCAAGGCCAGCTGTTTACCCTCGTGTAGCGCTCCAGTGACTTAGGGCCATGGAAGCAGTAACTATTAATAGAACAAAACAACAAATCTATTCAAGAGTCCACTCGAGTTCTACAGCAAGGATGTTTAATTAGAAAATAGATAACTTACAAACAAAAATTACCTTTAATGACAGGACTATGTGCACATCTGATCTAGTCAAGAGCATCATCACTGGAGGCCAAATCGTCATGTGTTTGTTGAAGTCTAAAGCATCCACGCCCGTCCTGCATTACACATTCTGTTCTAGGGTTACACAAGACGCCTCTGGGGCGTAATTGGAGGGTAAGGGGGGGTCCCACTCGCCTAATTCTATAGCACACGGCTCGGGAGAACGCCGGAGCGATTTACGAGCCTAATCCTTTCCCCAATGTATATTATTTGGTGGTTGTGTTTACAAGGACAGGCCAGATTTCACCACCTTACACAAGTCCGGCCTGGGTTACTGCGGGTGCCCTTGATCGTTCACCAAATGGGGCGTGACACCCAATGAGCAAATCATATCTAAAAAGATTCAGTTAATGCCAGATTCATGTTTTCAGAGCGTCTTTTAATGGGCTTCATGAAGCCAAATAAAACGGGATACAAGATTTCTGTAACCATTTCAAATACAACAATTCAATATGCATTTCTTCCAGTAAAAAAGACATACGTGTTTTAAAAGATACACGAGCAGTTGTCTTCAGTTCGACAATGAATACCAAGAGACTTCGCTTTATTATGTACAATGACCCAAACCGCACCTCGCTATATTAAAGGAATGTTATAAAACGTGAACTTTTGATGTCTATTTCAAGCAATAAACACCTCCACCCTGGCTACATCTGTGATGGGCACAAGTCCAAAAAAAGGCAAACTAAAAACTTGATATTGAATCTGACAGGCTTGAACACTAGAAATATTGCAGGTGCATTATACGAGAACGAATCAGCGAGGCTCCAAAAATCTTTATAAATACAGCCATTGGAAGGATGATGTCGAGTCAGGAAGATTTTTTACTTGCGAGCTGAGGACAAGAAGCAGGCACAAAGTTGTAAAGACTCCAGCAAAACATTCAGCATATAACAATAACACCCCTCCCTCTGAGCAGATGGTAAACTACCCCCCAACACACAAAGAAAGTCATTTAAACGGACTTCAGCCAACGCAGTCAGAACCTTTAAAGAGGAGACCCACCACCCACTGAATTGGGGAAAACCCTCCCAGCCAGCATGCATTAAAGGTCTACCAGGGGGTTTTAAGTGTAGCAGGGTCTCACAACAGCCACTTACCAATTAGTTATCGTAGTAGGATCCGCTGGAACGACCGTATCCTCCACTCCTGCCGCCGCCACCGCTTCCACTAGAGAAGAAACGGAGCGTCGCATTACACGGTGCAACACAAAGGAATATTCCTACACCGTAGCCACAGCCGAAGCTTGAAACGATTAAAAGTTACACGAGTTCAGTACTTACCCGCCACCATAGTAGTCTCTGGACCCGCCGCCATATCCTCCACTTCTGCCGTAGCTGTCTCCACCACCTGTTGGAAGGAGATTAGAATAAACTTCAGGGCAGGTGGACACTCGCAGCCCACCCTACCGGCACGTAGCAGTAAGAGGAGTCACCATTTCTCGCCACTACACCCACCTCGAGCCGGTGGCAGGACATTAAGGCCCCGTCACAAGGCTGGCTGCCGGTGGACTGGGGTGTGCACAGCTCAGCAGCATCTAGACCCAACTAATCATCGACAAGAGCAACACAAACCTCTAGAATATCCGCGACCTCCTCCGCCGCCGCCAAAGCCTCCTCTGTATCCTCCACCGCCGCCACCACCTCGGCCTCCGCCCGAGGACTTACCGGCCAGATCCACCCTGATCTGCCGCCCGTCGAGGGTCTGTGGGTGGAATGAACATTTAGTACAAGCCTTGGCACCTGGAGCCAGGTAGGGGTATACTCCCTTATGGGACCCCCCCCCAATAACCTCCCCGTTCATGGCCTGCACCCACTATCTAGGGGACCCCCCTCATGGCCTGCACCCACTCTCCCCGCCCCCCACTCACCTCCCCGTTCATGGCCTGCAGCGCGTCCTTCGCATCGTTCTGGTCCTTGAAGGTGACGAAGCCGAAGCCCCGGGAGCGCTGCGTCTCGCGGTCCTTGATCACCACCACTGCGGGAAGGAAAGTAGAGTTAGTGTCCGCGCTCCTGAGGTCGCCCCCGGTTCCCCCCTCAGCCCCCAGACGGCCCCGCTCACCTTCGGCCACCTGCCCGTACTGCGAGAAGACCTGCTCCAGACTGTGCTCGTTGGTGTCGAAGCTCAGGCCTCCTACGAACAGCTTCCCGTCGTCACCCATAGCGAACTGCGGGGCACAAGACACGAGCTCCGTTACTCCTCCAAGCGCCTCACGACCACCCCATCCCCCACAAACAATGCAGCAGAACTATAGAGGACCGCCCAGGACCACCCGCTTTTAAAACTCACAATTTAAAGCCGAAAAATACAAAACTTGGTGATCTGTTTGAAGAATCAGGGCCGCGCGACCAAACCACCCCCCACCCACACCGCACGAAATGGCGGCCGCGCAGCACCGAGCAGTCCAAGATGGCGCCCAGGCCGCGCACGCCACCAGCGGCCATCTTGTCGCACTACGTTCAACACGCAGAACAAAAAGACCGCCATCTTGGATTGGACACCGCCTTCGTCGTTAGTCGCTAAAGCCATGCACAATAGTGGATCTGAAGCCGCCGCCGCCGCCATGATGGTGCGGAAGAGCCGAGGCCGTGGTTAGTAAAGGGCTACGCAGAACAAAGGGCCGGAACCACGCACGAGCTGATCCACAGACAACGATCAATGGTACCCGCTAATGATGGCTGCGCAACTGAGAAAGGGGGCGCTATCGGTTAGGAAAAACAAACTTTCACGTTAAATGTCGCTCGATGTTTATACGGAAAGAAGTTAAATACTAAGACAGCGCAAAATGGATCTAGAATCCAAAGCATATAACTATTAAAGAAAGGCTTTGCAGCGGCAAAAACCGCGAGACAGACCCCAGAACACTACCAAGCCAAACATTAGTTAAATACACCCCCTCGCCGTACCTTGAAATGAACCAACACAAGTCACGAAAGCAGGAGCCGAGAGACCGCGAATGGAGAGGGGATCCACTGCGCGCGCTCTTTATAAGCAGCCGCTCGCCCACCTCGTGAACTGTAACGTGCTGACGCACTTCCGCCCGACGGAGTCTAGCAAGCCGAAGTCATGGTCATGAATATTCATTGTAACGGTATGAAAACGCCATGACGCGAGCACGTCAAGCAAAAAGAAGAACGTTGTAACCTGCCTCATGGAGCCTGGCTCCTGCACCGCGCCGTGATTCCCGGGCTTCGCTCAGTCCCTTTCGTCACATGGCGGTGACTATGTGTTAAAAATACCGACCTAGATCACAGTGCATCTGCCCCTTTGTCGTATGTTGGTGTGCGCTGCCAGACACGTCTTTCAAATAAGCTCGGAGCCCTAAACAAGCATTGGCAAAGCCAACAGGTCTTGCTTATGTGAGAGCTATTGGCTTTGGCAGCGTTTTAGCCATGTTGTACACTAGTGTGACTGCTGTTCGGAGTGAGGTGTAGTATATTCAGATTGGATTGGAGTGGGGTAAATTGGGGTAGACGAGTTGAGTGGGATGGGGAAGATTGGAGCGGGGTAGATTGAGGTAGAGTGAAGTGGGTTGGGGTATATTGGGGAAGAGGTAAGTGGAGTGCAGTGGGATAGATTAGGGTGGATTAGATTAAAGTTGACTGGAATAGAGTGGAGTGTGGTAGAGTAGAGTGCATTGCATTAGGGTACACTGGAATAGAGTGGAGTGTGGTAGAGTAGAGTGCATTGCATTAGGGTACACTGGAATAGAGTGGAGTGTGGTAGAGTGCATTGCATTAGGGTACACTGGAATAGAGTGGAGTGTGGTAGAGTGCATTACATTAGGGTACACTAGAATAGAGTGGAGTACGTTGGAGTGGGGTACAGTGGTGTTGGGTAGAGGGTACACATGTGGAAAAGATTGGAGTGGGGTGATTGGGTTAGAGTGGAGTAGATTAGGGTGGGGTAAAGTATAGTGGAGTGTGGTAGATTGTGTGGATTAGAGTAGGGTAGATTGTAATAGAGTGGGGCAGACTGATGTGGGTAGAGTGGGGTAGATAGTGGAGTGGGATAGATTGTAGTGGAGAGGGGTAGATTGGGGAAGACTGGATCGTAGTGGATTGGTATAGATTGGGGTACAGTGCAGTGGGGGGAGATTGGGGGTAGACTGAAGTGGAATGGGCTAGATTGGTGAAAGTGGGGTGGGGTAGATTGGGATGCAATGGGGTAGATTGGTTTGGAGTGGGGTAGATTGAGTGGAATAGATTAGAGTGGAGTGGGGTAGATTGTAGTCCTAAGCAAACCAGACAGCTGCGCTGTCTGAATAGGCTTCGACCTAAAAAATGTAGCTAGATTATAACGATGTAGACCAGAGCCCCTAAAAGACTCTTCAAACATGGACACATGCATGTAGTTTTGGACCAACTAAGTCTCTTCAAGAAATCCTATTCAACAGAACAGGTACTGTCACAAGAGAGATACAAAACATTCTCACGCAGACTTGCATTCAATTATACCCATACTTGCCACAATAGCAATATTAAAGAACATAGCCACTTGTCAAAAAAATGTAAACCCTCTAGTGGATGAGACTGATGGCAGTGATTAGACAACGCAGCCAGCACCTCTGACCTAGTTTGTAATAGTAATGGGCAAATCGTCCTGCGGCGTGCTCAATGTCAATACCGTGCCACCCACAGCATTATGTCAGTGTATGGAGAACAAGTCCTCCATATACAATAGTCATTATATTCAAGACAGAGCACTGCACAATAGATTAAATTCCTGACATCCGTCAGGAAAAGTTTTTTTTAATGCTAAACAATACAGTTAATATCAT
The DNA here is from genome assembly GCA_963921515.1 of Calotriton arnoldi. NCBI lineage: Eukaryota > Metazoa > Chordata > Amphibia > Caudata > Salamandridae > Calotriton > Calotriton arnoldi. Next base: position 341,864 of record CAWUFW010013349.1, on the reverse strand, counting down.
CCACAATAAACAATCAATCCTGAGTTGTAATAATGTTGACACGTAGATGTAGTAAGCAGAAAACAGCCGACACGTGTTTCGTCGCTATGCGACTTCCTCAAGGCCAAATCTCATATGGATAGTAAAATGCAGTCAAGAAGCGTCTTTCGTCTTGTAAATATCAGGCACAAGTAAGCAGTATCCACGAGTCTTAATAGTTCGACCCTTTGACAGTCTAAACATTAAAAGCGGGAGCAGAATCAGTTCAAAAACTTTTTTGAATTAGAAACGAGCAGGACGTAGCTCGACTATTATCGGTGTACGTTGCGGGCGCAGCATGCATAGGAGCCTTACTATATGGTTTTCCTTCCGCCCATCATAGCGGTTTTTTGCTGTTTGAACTGATTCTGCTCCCGCTCTTAATGTTTAGACTGTCAAAGGGTCGAACTATTAAGACTCGTGGATACTGCTTACTTGTGCCTGATATTTACAAGACGAAAGACGCTTCTTGACTGCATTTTACTATCCATATGAGATTTGGCCTTGAGGAAGTCGCATAGCGACGAAACACGTGTAGGCTGTTTTCTGCTTACTACATCTACGTGTCAACATTATTACAACTCAGGATTGATTGTTTATTGTGGATGATATTAACTGTATTGTTTAGCATTAAAAAACTTTTCCTGACGGATGTCAGGAATTTAATCTATTGTGCAGTGCTCTGTCTTGAATATAACCTCTAGTGGATGAGCTGGACCACCTTTAATGGTGTCACAAAAGGATGTGGGCTTCATTACACTGCCACAGTATTTGTTTTTTTTTATTGAAATGTTATCTGAAACGGCCAACATTGGCAAAATTACTTTAAAGTAAAGCCCATGTACATTTTGCATCCAGCAACACGACATAGCATTGGTTTTGATAGATGCAACATAAAAAGCCTCAACATTGTTACTCATGAAATAAATATCTGGGCATTTTAAGACAAAAATGCAATGGGGAGAGTACTTAACATACAATACAACTTATGCATGATTTACAAAACTGCCACAGTATTTGGGTGCACTAAAAGAGGCTCCCAAAATACCAACAGTGTTGTGGCTTTCCATTGGGTCCAGATTAGCAGTAAGTTTTTTACAAGATGGCTTTCCGACTGTATAAGGAACACAAGACATGCCCTTATAAACAAGCATTAGCATAGCCATTAGGTCTTGCCTTTGGGACCTCATAAGTATGTAGTCACGCAGCACATTATCCTGGGTTCTACAACATCTACAGATGCAGTATGTTTCTATTCCGGGTCGATGTAGTCCCATTAATAGTGGATCCGGCAGAGGATGCTAGCGGGTGCCTGCGCTTAGAAGACACTCACCACGCTGTACTGTGGTACAGCCCTGCGCTTCCGTCTCTGGTTTTAAAAAAGGCGCAAACCATGTACCCCCTGCCCACGCCACTGCAGACCTTCAATGGTTCCTGAGGGGGAATCACAGCAAAACATTTGCATAATCTGTGGCTAATGCATTAAACCTGCCTCTCCACTGTTCACTGTGCTTGCCGTGACCTTGCAGGGTATCACTTTTCAGCTTGTTCTTGAAAAGGCTAAAGTGAAAACAGACATTAAGTATCCATGCTACTAAACCATTAAATCAAAGAACGGTAAGAAATATGTCATATTTTGTAAAACGTCTGAGAATGTTTTGATCGCTGCTCGAGTTGAACATGGTTTAAATTACTTGTAAAGTGAAAGCATTGTCGGTTCCTGCACTGTTTGCTGCAAACCATGGGAGGTAAATAGTACACGGGACAATCACTCAAAAACAAGTGTAAGCAAACCTATTAACAGAAATTAAGTTAGCCAATCTCTACCAACCCATTTTCAGCACAGAAACCCTGCTGTTCTCAGCTGCCCCCTGTTTTACCTTGTAACATTGCATTGTGGCGCCAATTATGAGGAATTTTAACATCAGACAACCTCCAGTTTTGCAGAAATGGAACAGAAAGCAAACCAACATGGCATCGAACTGCACGTTCCCTTATAAGTCAAACGTACAGAGCCATTTTGAAAGAGTAAAAAACACTATTATGTGCTAAGTCTGTATGCAAACAATCATCCTCGCTATGTTTGAAAATATTGAAATATTCTAAAATTGCGTTTACAATAATTAAACTAAATAAAAGTAAGTCCTACTCGTGCGTAATGCTATATTATGCATATTTTCAGTTCTTTAATTTATTTCTATTTCAGAAGGTTATAAACGCCGATTGTAGTCTGTTTTCATTTGGAAGTTGACCCCTCCTTTTCATTATCGTTATGGTGGACCTCATGATGTTCATTTAAACCCTTTGTTTTCCCAGAAGTCGCACCACATGCTTAACAGTTGCTGTGCCGGTTTGTTGGCTGTGGTTTCACTGCCAGAACTCGCACCAAGTTTCCAATACAATGGCATACTTGAATACCTTATCCAGCCAAGGTATTTTCTTTGCATTCTGGGACTAGTAGTACTCGTATCATAAGGACTACAAACCACTGACTGCAATATTAAATTCTTGGACTGGGTGAAATACGCCCAGGACTAAGACATGTTACAGAGCTGCCGAAGCACCTTATGGATTAGGAAGCCATGACACCACAAACTAAAGGTACGGTAATGTAGAAACGGTAGTGACTGTAGGAACACATAAGAGCCCGCGCACCATTGTTCCAAGCTCCACGTGCATTTTGCACCAAGATGCGGCAAAACCTCCTCAAATCTCATGCGCAGTGGTTTAAGCAAATCTTGTACCCTGCTTGTCCGCCTCATATTTGTTCATAGCCTTTTTGTTATGGAAAGTGATGCAAATACTAGGAAGATGTCAAGGCGCAAGACGAGCATGATCGACAAGGCGAACTCGGTAAGTCATGGTGATCCGGTCATGAATAAGAGCTACTTAAACAAGCAAACACAAGCAGCGACGGGTGGGAGGTGGTGGGGGAAGGCTCCACATGGGGAGATTAAGTGAAGTGGCAGCAGTGATGGGCGCAGGATACACACTAACCCCGTGTTTGTACCACATAAATTAAACCTTTCCAATGGAGATAGCCGCTGTGTGTTAGGGAGACGATAAAATGGAAATGCAAAAAAAAAAAAAAACAAGACAATATCAATCCGGTGCAAGCACACAGCAAACCCAATGAAAAACAAGACGCAGATACCTCTTCTAGGAACGGATACAAACTAACTCCATGTTTGTACCACAGAAATGAACGCAGTAGTTGATGCAAACAAAAAATAAAGCGGCGGCTGTGAAGCGGCGCATGCTGAACAAAGGAAACATACGCAAGCCATCAGCTGTGCACAAGCCGATGCAAACAAAAAAACATCTTTCCATTTTCTTGCACTAACCTTTAGTCACTAAGTTTCTCTGGTAGATGTAAGCTCCGTACAGCACTGTGAGCAGCATGGGTGGGCAACAGCAGGCCAACCCACAATGTAACAGAAGAGCGGGCCTGGCAGCCTCCGCACATGGTGCCGCATGAGCACAAAGGTTGCGCTCTGGCTGCAGGAACAATCAAGGGCTGCCGCAAACACGAGCAGAGGCAGGCAAACAAAAAAAGAGTGCTCACAGAGTATCATAAATAACAGAAAGAGTAAGAGCACATGTAACAGCGACAGCCCTCATGGGAGGTTACAAAAGTCCAAAAGGATGGACTACTAAGCGTATTCACCAAACAAAAGCTGGCATTTACGAAGGACTATAAGAGGAACCAATAAAAAAAATAGGCGGTGCTCGATGCCCATATTTTAGATACATGTCTCAAAGAGACAGCGTGCATATGCTGCCTAGGCATATGCTGCCTAGGCAAGAACTAAAAAGGACAAAAATATACATTACTCAGATATCTGTTTTGGGCAAGATCAAGCTATGGTGCTTCATTTTTTGCCAACAAAGACCATGCCGAAATGTGCATGAACGGTTCAAATACATCTGTCTAATCCATTATGCAAGAGAATAACAAGCATTGGAAATGCCAATAGGCTTCCATTTGCGAGAGGTAGAGATATTGGCGTAGTAAATAACAATGTATGTGAGCCATGTGTTTTGGTTTGCCGTGGATGTATGTGGTTTGCAGTGGAATTATGTGGGTGGATTGGAATTTTTAGTTGTGGAATTGTGTGGGGTGTATTTGTGTGGTGTGGAGTGGATTTGTGTAGTGTAATTATGTGGCATGGTGGATAGATAGGGGTTGGGGGCTGTAAAGATTAATTAAGAATAGAAACGCAGGAGCTGCAGTAGCAACAGGGAGTATGGGGGACAACAGAGGAGCTGGATGTGATGTGGGCTGTCTCTGCCTAAAATGAAGGTAAACACCAACAAGACTTCTCCAAAACAGTATCATTTAGTAAATTGCAGTCCGTCCATGATATATAAACTGTTCAGTTCCAGACCAATGGTTTTTAAAGTTTATTTATCAAAAGTACAAAAATATATTTAATAAATCTTTTTCTCTTTTATATATGAATATTCCAAAAACAGGAACATATACCACAATATTTTCATGTAATCAATTGGGGAGCAATAATAACACAAAGAATCCTCGGGTCTGTGCAAGCGCACAAGATGCTGAAAGATAACGGACTAGTGTCCTTTGATGGGCGGTAGGCCCCACAGGGTTTCTTGGTCAGACAATCTGTTGGATGTAGGCCGAGTGTGCACTAGCTGATCTTTGATATTGGTGCTCCTCTTAAAGGCGAACAACGGACACTTTCCATGTGGATCTTGTGTTGTGTGCCCACAGACAAAACGAACTACTGAGATTGACATTGGAACAAACAGACCTTGGATGTTCATAAAACACACAAACTGCAACAGTGATAAATTGATATACTTGATCACATGCCCATGTGGTTCACACTACGTGGGAATGACGACGCGAAAGATCAAGATAAGGATACTGGAGCACAAAAGTACAATTCGATGCAAGAAGCGCTCTACTAAAATGACTAATCACTTCCTGGACATGAATCATACCGAAGGGGATTTGAACTGGACAGTCCTAGAACAACCCTACATTCCTGCCCATATTACAGACATATCGAAATTTTTGTTTAGACGAGAACAACGGTGGGTGCATAGACTGAAGAGTGACATCATCAGTCTTAATGATGATATTCCTTGGCTAGCATTATAAATCAACAAACGCTGCATCCTGAGATACTCTTGTTGCGCTTATGGACCATAAATAACACTATTCATATGTCCTTGATTCCCTTGTCAGACATTGTCAACAGTAGTGTTAAATTTAACAAACATTATGAATGTCTAATTGTTCTCATTAGTCATATACACATAAGGTTTTTTACCTTTTTATACTGTTTATTTACTTAAACATCAGTAGTAAACAGAAGTACCAAGGAGACACAGGCTTTTCTAAACCATCATTTCTATATTTTGCTTTGACAAACATTTTCACTATTCCAGCTCCTTTGCCCTTTCAGCAGTGGCGCCCTGCCTATCTCTAAGTAGGTAGCCCAATAGCAATGATAGACGCGTCTGTTGACACACCAAAATGCATATTATTGCGCAATCTGCTATGACAAAATAGCAATGTATCGAGCAGTTTTGTCGAATAAAGTTTTTTCAAAATCAGACCTTCTCTGGTAATAATGTGTCCTAGTAACACACATGCGCAGTGAGCTGTGTAGTGACAACACATGCGCTGGTCGCCGCGTAATCCATACACACAGGCAGTTGCATTAGTCACCTATGGGTCCACGCTCAGGTGTACGCGATGCAAGTAGGGAATGCACGCCAAGTTTGGAGAATATATAAACTGGAGACCACCCCTACCGCCGGTACCTCCGGTGACAGCTTATGTACCACGACGGGGTACCGACGGAGAGGTAAGTGCCTCTCAGGGTTAACTGTAGTTTTTCTATATTTAAGCTTAGAACTTAGCTTTCGCTTACTTCATTTTAGTAGAAATCGTGAGTAGGTACCTATACAGTGCCTGATATATCTATGACAGTCCGATAGCATCTAGTTTATTTGCAGGATGTCAGTCCTTCTTCTACTATTTAGCTCGTTTTGGTTAAAAGTGAATTCCACATATCCATGATCATTATAAATGTTGCACAGCACATGCCTACACTATGCAGAATATTGCGCAATCTGCTATGAGATAACAGCGCTTTATAGAGCAGGCGTGTCGAATATAGTTGTGTTTTAATTAACATCTTTTCTGATGACAACGCTTTGTCCCAGAAACACACATGCGTAGGTAGCTGTGCAGTTATACACATGCGCAGTTCGCCGCGGAGTTTACACACACAGGCGGTTGCGCTAAGCACCTATGGGTCCACGCACAGTTATATGCGATACAAGCAGTAAATGCGTGTTTTTTGGAGAGCATTTAAACGTGAGATTAACCCTCCCGCTGGTACCGCCAGTTAAAGCTCATGTACGCTAACGGGGTACAGACGGAGAAGTAAGCGCCTCTTACAGGTAACTGAAGTGTCTCAAACATAAGCCTAGAACTTGGCTATTGCTTTTTTCATCTGGTGGTAAATTCGCACCATAGTATGTGGAGCTTTTGTAGTATAGCCTACACACTTCTTCTAATTCTTTTAATTGTTCTATGACCATTGAGTGATGATTTTTCTTCCTATATCTTGACTGTTCAAACTGTGACTGTGTGACCTACATACCTCGTCCTCTTCAGTGTCAGCATTTAGTTGCCTAATGCTTGACACATGATGTTATTATGTATATTTTACCTTTTTTTGTAGAGCGGGGCCCCCTTCCCTGGGCTGTTGCCAGGTTGAGGTGAGGCCGCTTATCCAACACTTTGGGTAAGTGCAATTGTTAAATTATTTATGAATACCCAAATGGGCATGATATTCCTTCTCTAAAAGCATTTTAGATAACGGTTTGATGTTTGTTTGACTTGAGGCGTTTGTCTATTTTTGTCTCACTATTATAGGTACACCCAGTAGAATCTGACAAAAGATACATAGGATTACTGGTTTGGTATCACTACCTTTAAAATTGTATTTTTCACTTTTACACAGCAGCAGCTTTAAAACCTTTTGGTCCTGATGAAAGCCTAGATACTTTTTGAGATCATTTAGGCTGAAACATGTCGACCTTTTTTTGACACCGAGCAGTTCAAATCCATATTCCTCGCTGCACTGTTTTAATCCTACCAGTGCAAGCAAGTGAATAAAGTGTTCTGTTTTGCATCCACTAGGTAGTTTTAATCTCACCACTTTTTGATGCACATTTCTTTTGTGCTGTGTCCCCACTACACTATCATCCATATATGCGATTTTAGCATCCTTGTGAGTGTAATAATACCTCAAAAAACATCCCCGAGCTCCTTCCTCATATTGAGTCCGTTGTAGCCTCAGTGGGACTAGGTTTCCCACTGGGAGGAGAAACCCATATGATGAAGCATGCCACCTATGGTGGGTGAGGGTATTCGTCCTAAGAGGGATCTCGCCCAAGTGGAGATTTTGTGAGACACTAGTCCGTTATCTTTCAGCATCTTGCGCGCTTGCACAGACCCGAGGATTCTTTGTGTTATTATTGTATTTGAATAGGGGATACCTTCCTTGCAGGTCTCTAAACTTTCTCCCATGGACCCTCTCTTCCCTTTTCTGTGTTACTATCAATTGGGGAGCACCAACAACAACATTATAAATAAACATTTACATACAGTTTATATATCATGGACGGACTGCAATTTACTAAATGATACTGTTTTGGAGAAGTCTTTCTGCATGGTTGCCCCCACTTTTTGCTGAACTGCTGATGTGCTTTGACTGAGTGTGCCCTGGGATCCTGCTAATCAGGTACCCAGGGCCTATGTTCTTTCCCTAAAACTGAATTGAAACCAAAACCCAATTGGCATCCCTGGCCACAGGTCAGCCCCTGGTAAATGGTACCACAGGTACCCAGGGCACTGTGACCAGAGAAGGCCTCTAAGGGCTGCAGCACTTATTGTGCCACCCTTAGAGGTCCTGTACCTTTACACTGACACACTGCCTTTGCAGGCTGCATGTTTTGGTGCAGAACAAAGTGAAGAGTCGTCAGTTCTGTGTGCCATCCCTACAACCCACTGCCCTGGCATAGATCGGTCACCCCTCTAGCTGGGTGCACTATACCAGTGGTGAGGGTACAGGTGCATGAACCCTGTACCCCTACAGTGTCTAAGTCCATTCTTACACATTGTAAGTGCAGTGCTGCCATTAAGAGTATATGGTGCTGGGAGTTTGTCATTACGAACTCCACAACACCATAAGGGCTACACTGAAAACTGAGAAGTTTGGTATCAAACGTCCCAGCACATTAAACCCACACTGGTGCCAGTGTGGGATTTAATGAAAAGTGCACACAGAGGGCATCTTAGAGATGCCCCCTGAAAAACGACCTACCACTAGTGTCCAGGCTGAGTGGCTGCTTTCAGCTGCCACCACCACACATGTTTCTGGAGCCTGCTGCTCTCGGGGGCCTGAAACAATGCACATCCTGGGACGAGGTGCTAAGCCTCCTCCCCCAGGATGGGCAGGGTCCACGAAGGGGAAGCTTCAAAGGCTTGCCGCCTTTGTGAGCTTCCCCAGGCCACTTGCTGCTATCAGCAACTGGTCCCCACTGGTTCTGACCCCCACTTTGCGCGGGAGAACCAGCGGCAAAAACAAGTGAGGAAGAGAGGTGTGCCCACCTCTGCCAACTCCACCCCTCAGGTGGGGGAGGCGAGGTGAAGCACAACTCTGAGTCCCCACCATCTTGAGGATGGGGGGACCCAACCAACCAGGGACAGGCTTCTGCCCCCCTCCCACTGGAGGGTGGCACGATAGGGGGTGTACCCACCCCATGGAAGGGACCCATTGGTCCCAACCTTTTACCTATCTGTAACGCCCCTAAATCTAGTATTTAGGGGCACCCCTGAACCTTGCTTCCTCAGACAAGAAACCAGAAGAAGAAAAGAAGAAGAAGGACCGAACAGACGTGCCGAAGCTAACAAGAGGAGGACGCCTACTGACTTGGCCCCTGCCCTACCGGCCTGTCCCCACCTCGAACCTGCTCCAGCGAACACCCGGTGTGTCCTGCAGTCAGCAACCTCGAGAAACCCGGAGGACCTGCCTGCCTTCAATCCCAAAGACTTTGTCTCCTGTGAACACTGGATTTGTTCACCAACATACTCCAGCTCCGCAAGGATCCGCGAGTCTGCACCACTCTGCACCCGACGCCCACGGCTTGAGTTCGAGTGGCCCAACACCAAGAGGAGGTCTCCCTGGTGATCCCGATCCGGTGATCCCTGACCTGCCTCAAGCCTCCAGGCCACGCCTTCAGCCTAAATCCTTGCCGCCAAATCCAACCTCCATGAAGGGATGAAGGCCGTCGCCGATTGGATGAAAATCAGCCGACTAAAACTGAACACGGAGAAGACAGAGGTCCTCATCCTCGGCTCCAACCCCTCAGCCTGGGACGACTCCTGGTGGCCAACGACGCTGGGAGCAGCCCCGACACCCACCGACCACGCACGCAACCTGGGAGTCATCCTCGACTCAACGCTCTCCATGGCCAAGCAAGTCAACGCAGTCTCATCCTCCTGCTTCAACACCCTCCGCATGCTTCGCAAGATTTACAGGTGGATCCCGACAGACACGAGAAGAACAGTCACCCAGGCCCTCGTCAGCAGCAGACTCGACTATGGGAACGCCCTCTACGCGGGAGCCCCGGCCAAGCTCATCAAGCGACTGCAACGCATACAAAACGCCTCCGCACGCCTGATCCTCGATGTACCACGCCACAGCCACATCACCCCCCACCTGAGGAACCTGCACTGGCTCCCCGTCGACAGGAGAATCTCCTTCAAACTCCTCATCCACGCACACAAGGCACTCCACAAGACTGGCCCAGCCTACCTCAACAGACGACTCCTCTTCTACGTCCCCAACCGCCAACTCCGCTCCGCCGACCTCTCCCTCGCCACCGTCCCTCGCATTCGAAGAACTACCACCGGCGGCAGATCCTTCTCCCACCTCGCCGCCAAGACCTGGAACACCCTTCCACTAAGCCTACGACAGACCCAAGACCTGCTGACCTTCAGGAGGCTACTCAAGACCTGGTTGTTCGACCAGTAGCAGCACCCCCCCCCCTTTTTTTCTCCCCAGCGCCTTGAGACCCTCACGGGTAAGTAGTGCGCTTTACAAATTCTGTGATTGATTGATTGATTGATTGAATCCTGAAGGTCCCCCCAACTGCAACCAGGAGCTGGTAAGAAGATCCGACCCTAAAAGGCACCCCTGTACCCGACGCCCCACAGCCTTGGGTGGCCCAACCGACGGTGCCTAACCAACCCCCAGGATCCCAACTTACCTCTCCAAGTGGTGGTCGCACCCAGAAGACCTTCGTCCCCGAGCCTGCAGTGTGTTTGCAAACCGGAGAAACCCCATTGAAAGCTACAAAACAGCACTCTACACCCGGCTGCCCCAGTGCCGCTGAGGGTGCACCTTTTGTGCTGGCTTGAACCCCCATTTGCCTTGAGCTTAAGTCCAGGAGCTTAGCTCCCACAACCCAGTGGCCTGCTCGTCAGCAGCCACTAACCGGAGGCCCTCTATCCCCCATTGGATAACATTGGGCCTCAGCACTCTGCAGCCGGTCTCCCTAGTGCCGCTGAGGGTGTAACAAGAGTGCATCCTTGACCCTGGGGGACCCCTGAGTCTAACCCCAGAATACCAACTCCCACTACAAAGTACTTACCTGTTAACCGATAACACTATTTTCCTCCATAGGATAACATTGACTGTTTTTCTGTGAAAAGTTTCTAAGTGTGGAGTTGGAAAATCAAGAAATTATTTTAAAATTGTACTAAATAACAAAAACGCCTTTACTTACTTGTTTACAGGAAATGTCCCAATGCAGTATCCAGGTATACTGCACTGTGTAAGAAAAGTAATCTGCAAAGTAATCTACTGGTCATTTTACTAAAAAGCCTATACAAAGTATATGTACTGTATTTCCAAAGCATTGCATTTTCAGTAACAGTACTGTAATCAAAACAAATTGCAATCCAAACTGTGTTACAACTGCATTACTACTGTAAAGTATTTATTGCTTACCTGTGCCAGGCTTGCTTGGTTCTAGAAAATAAAATAACTAAAAGAATATTTTTATACAAAAACAATTGGTCTGAAGTTCAGTCTTTGAGTGTGTGAATTCATTTGCTGACTGAGTGTGTACAACAAATTCTTAACACTGTCCTCTGATACAGCCTTACTGCTCGACCACACTACCACAAATAGAGAGTAAGGTGCTATCTACTTTTACCTCTGCCTACCTTTGGGGTTCCACTGGACTCTGTGCACACTATACCCCACTTTGGTATAGTATATACAGAGCCAGCTTCCTACAATGAACTAGCAGTTAAACATGGTGATTTTTCTCTAGTCACTGCCACGTTGCAGAAGCCAGGTAAGTCAGTGGCTGATTACATCTTAAGATATAATGAAGCATGGGATAACAGTGCAGGGGTACCGCGTACAACAGATGCCTATAAGGTATTAGCTACTCAAACACTTCTGAATGGATTGTTGGCTTCTGTGGCCCATAGTTGTATACTGCGCCACCCTGATTGGTCCACTAAAGGATACCAAGAGTTGTGCACACTTCTCATAACCATGGAAAGAGATGGTATTTTTAGGCTAAGTAAGGACACTGCTAAAAATGACAAAGGGGGGCGTGGCCAAGATGGCGGCGGAGTAACTGCGTTTCTCCAGTGCTCCGCTCGCCAAGGCCGTCTTTGAGCATCCATATGGCATCCCAGGTCCCGGAATCTGACTAGAAGGTAGCGGACGGCGACAACGCTAAGGCCACTGTGGGTGGCTTCGGAGCCCTGCACCTCGAGACCCGCGCCGGAGTCCTGGAGGGCCGAGGCGCCTGAGTGCGGTACTGACGGTGGGCCCCGTGGACCACGAGGCCTCTGTTGGTGGCTGCCGGAGATTGCAGAGGTTGAGTGGGTCTGCTGTGGCCCTCATGGCGAGACACTGCCAGACGCAGAGTAAGGCGGAGCCCCAGGCGAGGCCAGGCGGAGGACGCGACAGGCCGTGGGCTACAGGCCAACGAGAGACGCTGAGTGAGGTGCAGCCTGCCGGGGGAGCTTGGTGAGGCGGGTCGCCGCTAGTCCATTCCCCGCTCGAAGAGCAGTCCGGAGGCCCGAGCAGCGGGCATTGGATACACCGGGCCTCAGTGAAACCCTCATGAGCAGGCTGCCAGGCCCTCTGAGCTGTGACACCGGCGCCAGGGCGGTAATCAGGTAGGCCGCACCCCAGCGACTACGAATATGCAGAGGTAGCGAGGGATTGGCCTGGAGGGAACGGTCTCGACCCAGGGGCCACCGCCAAGCAAGTAGGCCCGGGGCCTCGCAGGCACGCCGCGGCTGTGAAGTGCTGACTGAAGAGGCCTAGAGTGAGCATAGTGGCGAGTGGGAGCGGTAGTAGCCCGGCTGGAGTGGAGGTCAGGCGTAAAAACGGAGTACCAGACGCACTGCGCTGCGTTGGCAAAACGGCCCGCAGGAATAGGCCACAGCCACGATCCGCCTGCACGCAATCTGGAGGAAGTTCTCCGTTGAGTGGCCCTGAAGGAGAAGTCAATTTTAACCCCCCACAGCTGGAACCCAACACACGCTAGCTTGGGTTGGACTCTGCGGCAGGACTGCGACACAGATCGGGATTGAAGGGAAAACCGGCAACCTGCGGGGTGGGCTCTCCCAACCGCGGAACAGTGACCCAAAGAGCCTGGTTACAGGTTGCGCTGCCCGGCCCACCCGGCTATCCTCATACTGGGTAGGCCCTGCACTAAGGATCTCCGCCTTGTGCCCCCCAGGCGAACGTGCAAACGACTTACAGAGAAGAACTGGAACAGTGTCTTTGGACCGCACCTCTCCCGTGGTGTATACTCATTTTGAAAGCAACGTAAACACTCTGTGTGATCTTGGGTCCCCACAAGTAGCGATGACCGCGCATAGGGCTAAGAAGGACTCCTCAATAAAAGACCTCCTCCAAAAACAAAACCCTAAAATGACAATGGGTCGTACCTTGGATGAACCAGTAGCCCACACCCAAGAGAAGGAAATGGACCCCACCGGATTTCTAGAACAACTGTTCGGAACACTTTGAGAGGACATCGCTAGCCTGCGACAGGATGTCACTTCCAAAAGAAACAATTGATGGACGGAATGCTGGACAATGCAAACATTCACCCCCAGTCACAAGGATCTGGGTTAAATCCATCATTCTTTTGCTCACCACACCACCCCACCCCAGTTTGGACCCAGCCATATGCAAATCAGTCTTGACCCTGTTCCTTGTGGGAACAGTCCAGTCCGAACTGCCAAGCCAGGTCCTCCCTGGACTGGAAACAAGCATCCTGGGACCGGTTTCAGGGCATCGCCCTTCATCAGCCAGGCTAGCTTGAATCCAGTGGTGTAGTGAGCACGGGACCCACGTCTGGGCATACCCTTCCCACTTAGGGCGACAAATGCAAAAGAAACAATTGATGGACGGAATGCTGGACAATGCAAACATTCACCCCCAGTCACAAGGATCTGGGTTAAATCCCATTGGGCACAGGGTCAAGACTGATTTGCATATGGCTGGGTCCCAACTGGAATGGCATGGTGAGCAAAAAAACGATGGATTTAGGCCCAGATCTCTGTACTGGAATGAACGTATGACATTGTTCTGCATTCTGTCCATCAATTGTTCTTTTTGCATTTGTCACCCCGAGTGGAACGGGTATGACCGGACGTGGGTCCCGTGCTCTCCATGCCACTGGAGTCAAGCTATCCTGGCTGATGAGGGGTGAAACCCCGAAACCGGTCCTAGGATGCTTGGTTCCAGTCCAGGGAGGACCTGGCCTGGCAGTTCGGGCTGGACTGTTCCCATTGGGCACAGGGTCAAGACTGATTTGCATATGGCTGGGTCCAAACTGGAATGGCACGGTGAGCAAAAAAAAGATGAATTTAGGCCCAGATCTCTGTACTGGGGTGAATGTATGACATTGTTCTGCATTCTGTCCATCAATTGTTCTTTTTGCAGGATGTCACTTCCAACATCAAACAAATCAGGGCTGAGATGCAGAAACTAGGGGACTGAGTGGACACGCTTGAACAAAATGGCGACCCCAGGGAGGAAGACCTCACCGAACAGTCACGAGAGCTGCTGGAGCTTAGAGACCGCAACAATGAGCTTTACCTGCGACTGGAAAATCTCGAAAACCGCTCTCGGAGGTCTAATATTCGCATCAAAGATGTCCCTATATAGGCGGACGGGGGGAAACTGGAGGAATGGGTGATCCGGTTCGTCCGACATGCAGCATCGAGCTCGGCGACAAGGAAATAACCCTGGATCGTACACACCGCGCAGGGAGACCAGTCGATAAACCTGGGCAGCAACAGGACATTCTCACTTGCCTCCACTACTACCAGCAGAAAGAGACTATCAAGAACGCAACTCGAGATAAGGCAACCATTGCTTTTGAGGGACTGCAGGTTGGAGTCTATCAGGACCTTTCAACACTCATCCTACAACGCCGGAAAGCCCTGAAGTCGGACACGACATTCCTGCGCGACAAAGGAATCCGATACCGCTTGGGTCACCCATTCAGGCTCTCCTTCGTTTGGAACAAGGAGCTACACTCGGCTAGATCCCTCAGGGAAGCGCAGGAGGTCTTGGGCCTAGAGTTCGATGAAGAAAATCTCCCTGGATCACAGAAAAATGATGCGACAGCACGGGAATCGCTGAACCCGACTCGGAGACGCAGTGGCAAAAGACAGAAACCTACTACGCATTCAGAACTAGACCGTCAACAAGAAAGAGAAGCCCTCTTGCGTCAGTTACAAAATAAAGATGAGCCCGGAGCCTCTTTGAATGTCCGATCCTGCAGCATCCGTCGATGTCGGCCCATGGAGGTGACAAAGAATAGCTGCGGCCTGGGATGGGCACACCCGGCCTTGGTGGGCCGGCCCGATTCTCCTAAATAATGTCCGAAGATCAAGCATATGGACCCATGCACGTTAGTGCGAATCTTGCCATGTTGCAGGCGAACTCTAGTTTTCTCCATTTTTTTCTACTTGTTTCTTTCTTTACTCTTCCTTCCTCTTGGCTCTTCCCTATGGATGTCTGGGATTTCCCCTCTCATGGGTGGGGAGGGATCCCGGATGGGAGACTCATGGGCACTTTGGAATGCGGGAGGGATGTATATACAACCACAAGGGGTCAGGAGGCGACACTTTGAGCGCTATGCCCTTCTCAAGAATTGTGCACGATACACATGTAAACAGCTTGGTCGGCCACTCTGCATAGTTTCAGACCCTGGGCCTGGCACTGATTTCTGGGACCTCACAACTCTCCCACGATCGGGGAATGGGGCGGAGGGGTCTTGGCTTTGCGTAGACAATGCTGCACGGGCTTGGCGAACAACGAGTGGGGGATGGTGGGGCAGGCATACCCACACACTCCATGTGGATCCCCATGTCTTCTCCTTTATACCTTCTCATCACCCACATGGCAACGCTTAGAGTCCTACTTTTAAGCCTTAACACCCGAGGCCTGAACTCGCCAGTTAAGCGACGCGCGCTCCTCACTATGCTTAGGGACACCAAGTGTGACATCTGCTTATTGCAGGAGACACACTTGCTGCGCTCGGATTGGAAACGTCTCTGCTCTAAATGGTTTGATAGACAGTATTTTTCCTTGACCACAAAGAAAACAGCAGGGGTGGCCATCCTGCTTGCCACTCATTTCCCTGGAGTGGTGCAGGGGGTCCTTACGGAAGTACCTGGGAGACTATTGGCACTACAAATTTCGATGGGAACCCATACCTACACAGTTGCATCCATATATAGCCCAAATGAACAGCAAGAAAGTTTCCTTAGCGATACACTGAGTACCATTCTTGAATCCCCGGACGAGGACCTGATTTTGGGGGGTGACTTCAACATTGTCCCGGACTCTCAACTCGATAGATCGGGGGCGAGAATAGGACATTCAGGCTCACTCTCTGGCTCCATGCTACAGAGACTGGATGAGGTGGGTCTGACGGACGCTTGGCGATACCGCTATCCCACAGCAAGGGAATACACGTTTTTCTCGGGGGCACACCACACTTACGCAAGAATAGATCTATTCTGGACATCGCCTCGAGTCACTAGCTACACGCAGGACGTCATTATAGGCACAGCCGCTCTCTCAGACCACTCGCCAATCTCCCTGAAGTTAACTCTGCTTGGAGGGACCCCAGGTCGGAAGACATCGCGTTTAAACCACACCCTACTCACATACAAACCCACGGTGGCCAAGATACGGGCAGCTATAAAGTCCTACTTGGAGCTTAACGATGATGGAACGGTCCAGGCGCCCGTGGTCTGGGATGCTCTAAAGGCAGTTATTAGGGGACACTTTCTGTCCATCGCGTCGGGGCTGAATAAGGATAGGAGAGACAAATGAGCACAACTGGAGGCAAGCGTCAAGGAGTTGGAGGGCGTACATCGTCGCACTGGGGCGACCCAGGCCCGACGACAGCTCTATGCCGCCCGTAAGCAATTGAAAGCCTTAGATTATGATAGAGCAGAGTATGCCCTCTTGCGCACTAAACAGCGCTACTATGAGGGGGGAAACAAGGCCGGTAGGCTTTTGGCGCACCTCTTGAGATCCCAGGCAAACTCACGTCGTATCACCGGGATACAGAACTCTTGGGGAGAGATCGTCTCAGCCGACACTGACATTGCGGCGGCATTCGAAGCATTCTATACGGAACTTTGCTCGGTCGAACGCTTGAACACGGCTGCCGCTGAGGCTTACGTCAGGTCAGCACCAGTGACGCCTCTCCCCACATTAGACGCAGATGCTCTGGGCGCGGATATTCGCCCGGATGAGGTTTTACGGGCCATTCAGGGTCTTGCCTCAGGGAAAGCCCCAGGTGAAGACGGCTTCTCAACGGATTTTTTCAAGGTCTTTGCCTCAGATCTCGTCCCGCTACTTGTGCGCCTCTTTAACTCCTTTAGCGTAACGGGTGCTCTAACCCCCACCATGACTATGGCGGAAGTGGTGGTATTGCTTAAACCCGGTAAAGATCCTCATGATTGCGGGTCCTACCGACCCATCTTCTTATTAAATGTGGACCTAAAGATCTTTAGTAGCATACTGGCTGGCCGCCTTGCCCCTCATATGCAGGGCCTGGTGGACCCGGATCAGTCCGGTTTTATACCAGAACGCAATTGTAGTGATGGCTCTAGACGACTGTGCCACCTATTGGATAAAACCCAATGCCTTCAGCAACCTACGGCATTCCTGTCGGTCGATTCTGAGAAGGCTTTCGACCGGGTACACTGGCCTTACCTACGACAGGTCTTGCAGAGATTTGGGGTGGGCGAGCGCTTCTTATGCTGGGTAAACTGCGTTTATAATGACCCGAAAGCCCGCATCAGGGTGAATGGGATAGCGTCCTGACCAGTAGCAATCGCGAGAGGTACGCGCCAAGGGTGCCCTCTGTCACCCTTACTTTTTGCGCTTTACATGGAGCCATTTGCAGAACGAGTCCGACACTCTCCCAATATCACTGGGATTAGGATGGGGGATAGGGAACATAAAATCTCTCTCTACGCGGACGATGTAGTGGCCTTCCTTACACGACCACTGCTATCCCTGCCTCCCCTTTTGGAAGAAATGGAGGCATTCGGCAAAGTCTCAGGCTTCAAAGTTAATATGCAGAAGACCCTTGCCCTCAGCGTCACTTTATCTGCAGCGGATCAACAGCAACTGACCGCCCGCTTCCCGTTTGCCTGGGCCCATAAGGGAGTAACATACCTGGGGCTGCAGATTCTTCCCATGATCGAGAAGATGATCCGAGCAAACTATTCGTCCCTCTTGGAAGGGACACGCCGGGAGCTCCTTAACTGGAAGAAGCACAGAATGTCTTGGTTGGGCAGGTTAGCCGCCATCAAAATTACTTTGCTGCCTCGCATCCTATATGTGCTGCAAACACTACCATAGATCCCCCCACCCCGCTTACTAGCTCAGATACAACAGCTCATGGAAAGTTTCATCTGGGAGGGGAAGAAGGCTCGTATGGCGAAATGCCTGACATATTTAAGCCAAGCAGACGGTGGCCTCGGAGTCCCAAACCTGGAGAAATACTTCCAGGCAGCGCAATTGCGATACATGACAGAATGGTACAAACTAGAATCTGAGAAACACTGGTGCTTTATAGATCGAGCGATTGCAGGCATGCATATATGGAAAGTGCCCTGGCTCCCTAAGAAAAGCCATCCGGTTGGGGTGTATATCTCTCCGGTACTGCGGGCAACCATGGGGGCTTGGGACAAGGTACAGGTGGCATGTGGCCTCTCTACCCCGGTGTCAACCTTGACACCTTTTATAAGTAACCCGGACTTCCCCCCTGCCCTAGAAGGCAATAGCCACCTTAGGTGGCAAGAGGCCAACTGTAAGCGAATAGGGGACCTCTTTGACGAAAAAGGGATTATGGACTTCCCCCAACTAGTTTTAGGTTTTGGAATCCCTAAGGAGGCCTATTGGCAATACCTAGCACTACGGCACTGGGTTACCCAACAACATATGCAACCCCACGCAGGTCGCCCCCTCACTAAATTTGAATTATGGTTCATAACCCGTACCTCGGACAAACACTTGCTCTCGGACATATATGTATTCCTGAATAAACCCAAAGGGTGCGACAAATCCCCAGCGCAGCGCAGATGGGAATCAGAGATTGAATGCGAGTTTTCCCCCAAAGAATGGCAGGACATTTTCCACAGAGCAAGGGCCTCCTCTAGTAGCACGGCAGGAAAAGAGATGTTTTTAAAAAATGCGCATTACTGGTACTACACCCCGGCCAGAACTGCGCGCTGGAAGCCCGAACGACCAGTGCTGGCGCAATTGTGGGCAAAGGGGTACACTCACATCCTTTGGCAATGCCCGAAAATACAGGCATATTGGGATACAATCCTAAATGACATTGATACCATACATCAAACCGAAATTCCAAGGCTCCCTAGTTTCACTCTACTAGGCCTCCCTAACCATCTTACCTACCCTCTTAAGTCCGACCGTGGGGAAAGCAATCACTCTAGCGCTAGGCGCGGCCAAGCAGACACTACTAGCGCGCTGGGGTACAGCAGAAATCTCAACTAAGATAGACTGGCTACACAAGATTTGGGAACTGGTAGGTATGGAGAAGATTACAGCAAGCCTCTCCCACACTTTACCCAGGTTTGAGAAAATGTGGGGCTCCACCATCGCCTTTCTTTCCACAGAAGTTCTGGAACTCACCTGCCCATGATACCTCTGGGTCCTCCGGCTTTCTAATGCGAACATACCACCCGAAGACCGACCCCAGGTAACACAAACACCTATTACAGGAGTCTCCCCGACCCACTGAACACACCCAGGCATCCTCACTGTCCCTCTTTCTCTTCTAATATTCCCCATCTTTTGTTCTCTATCAATTCTTCTTGGATATGCTCCCCACCGGCCAATGGATGTAGGTGGTGGTTAATGTACACGCGTATATCCATTTAAAATCAATAAAAATAATTTGAACCATAAAAATGACAAAGGAATGAAGTTTCAGCAAGTACAAAGACAGGAGGAGCCAGAGGGAATGTACTATCAGGGGGCACAGCATAGAGAGGATAATGGACAAGGATACCAGAGAAGAGACAAGAGAACGGAACAGTGTTATATTTGCCGGAGGTATGGGCACTGGGGACGCAATTGTAAAAATAATAGAGGTAGAAGGGACTGGAATCAGAGAAGTGACCAGTATAACAGAAATGATAGAAACAACAGGAATGAAAGGTTTGATAAAAATGAGATCCAGCCATCGGCACCACCCATCCCCAGAGACCTGAAGCAGACCCGGCACTCCCTGAGGAATCCTTTCTCGGAGCAACATGGATCAGCATAGGACCACGCTAAGAGAGAGAGATGGGACAAACGGCGGAAACCAGAGCCCAGTACTTTAAGATGAAGATATCAGACACACCTGAGTAGAATCCCATGTTCCAAATTAAGGTAGGTGGTAAAGAGATCGATTTCCTAATAGACAGTGGAGCAACCTTATCAGCAGTAAGAAACAAGTTGGGTCCTAGTAGTGGTGAAACAGTCACTACTATAGCAGTAAATGGAATGATGATGCATGAAGAATTGTCAGAACCCCTACCAGTTTCTGTTGATGACTTCACACTGACCCATCAGTTTCTCCTGTCACCAGAATCACCCATCAATTTGCTGGGGAGAGACCTCCACTATAAATTGCATGCAACATATTTTTCACAAAATGGGATTTACTTACAAGTACCTGAGGACAGGTTAGAATTGGCTAATAGAGCACTTACTGCTTGCAAATTAAGTGAGGACTCTGTGTTATGAGCATTCACGTCTTGTCTCTCTCTCCAACACGTTACCAATGGACTCCATTACATGGAGATTTTTATGAGAACATGTTTCTAGAACTTTTTTAATACAGCCCTGACTTTGAGAGTGAATTGGTCACTCATTTAGTGCAGTTGACACTAGTACCTGGCCTTTTTCACAGGGCCAGTACCTAAATGGTACGCCTACAGGGCAGACAAGCATTTGTACTGGACAATGGAGTTGCTCGAGCACACATTATATGTAGGAATAAAAGGGTGTGCAGTGAGCATTGAGCTAGGACCTCAGGAGGAGAGGTTATTTCAAGTGCCAGCTTCTGAACCACATGTATCCATAGCTGTAGCACCAGGTTACTACCCTAAGGATTTGGGCCCCATGATCAAACCCCTTCAGGACTTACCTAAAACTAAGGATTTTACATTTCCTTTGGGAATTGTGTCTGTGTTGGGAGATGGTGTTGGACGTTGTGTATGCTCAGAAATGACAGGACTGCAGTTTTTGACAAGCTTGATGGGAAGATGGCTTTACATCTGACTAAAAACAAGGTTATAGAGCAAGTGAACTCAGAGATTTGGGCAAAACACAAAAACGAGGCAGAATTGTTGAAAACATGCCCTACCCATAAAGTGACACTTAAAGAAAATGCAGACTTACCTTATGTTCGTCAGTACAGACTGTCACCTCAGGTAGAGGAGGGAATAAAACATGTGATTGATCTCTCTTGCAACAGGGTATCATTAAAAAGACCACTAGCCCCTGTAATAGTCCTATCATTCCATTGCCCATGGGCAATACTCGGCAGTATAGGTTCATACAGGATTTACTACTGATAAACAACATTGTGGTTCCCTTAGCACCTGTTGTGCCTGACGCTAATACTATATTATCTTCTATACCTGTAGAGGCAGAGTACTTTTCAGTCATAGATCTCTCCTCTGCGTTTTTCACTATTAGAGTCCATCCAGAGTGCGAGTACCTTTTTGCCTTCACAGTAAAAGATACCCGGTATACTTTCACAAGACTAATTCAAGGCTTCACTGAGAGTCCCATGGTCTATGCGCAGGCAGGAAGAGAGACCTGGACAGCCTACACCTGGAAGGTGGTAGGGTCATCTTGCAGTATGCTGCTGATCTCCTTGTGGCATCTCCATCACTTGAGGCCTGTGAAAAAGACACTGTAGCTCTGCTGAACTACCTCCAGGAGAGAGGACACAAAGTTTCATTGTCAAAATGTCAGTGTTGTCAAAAAGAGGTGACTTACCTGGGTTATGTGGTATCCAAAGGCACACGCTGCATATCACCTGACAGAATAAAAATGATTCGGGGCATGCAGCCCCCGTCCACCAAGAAAGGAATGCTGCAATTCCTGTGGAGGATGAACTACTGCCGCCAGTGGACCCCTGAGTACAGATCCTATGATGCCATCTTACGACAATGGACACTACAAGATGCGCCCAACACATTGTATGGACTAATGAACTTGCAGACTGTTTTAAGAAACTGAAAGAGACATTGTGTACTGCACCAGCCCTGGGGCTGCCTGATTACAAACTGCCCTTCCATCTCTATGTGTCAGAGCAAAATGGCATTGCAAATGGGGTGCTCACTCAGCAGCATGGCTCAGGAAAAAGACCTGTGGCATACTACTCTGTGATTTGCCTGCAGCGGTGACTGGGCATCTGGCTTGTTTGAGATCAGTGGCCGCAGCAGCTGTGATGGTAGCGAGGACGGCTCCCATTGTGTTGGACTACCCTTGTATTGTCTATGTGCCACATTCAGTACAGTTGTTGTCGTCTGCAGCAATACAACATTTGTCGGCGGCCAGGCACACTGGTTATGAGGTCACTCTGTTGTCTAACATGAATATCACCATTAAAAGATGCCCACCTGTTAATTTGGCAACATTATTACCTCCAACAGGTGATTCAGATGAGACCCCTGACCATGACTGTGTTGAGGTTGTAGACACATGCACCACACCTTGACCAGATTTGCAGCAAACACCATTAGAAAAGGCAGACTATGAGTGGTACACTGATGGTTCCTCCAGCAGACTGACAGGCACAGATTACAGAGCAGGATATGCTATAACAACAGTAGACACCATAGTTGAAAGTGCAGCCCTCCCCCTGGCACATCTGCCCAGCAAGCTGAGCTGTATGCTGTAACAAGAGCATGCATCCTACCGAGGGAAAAAATGTTAACATTTACACTGACTCACGTTATGCCTTTGGAGTTGTCCACGATTTTGGCCAGCTGTGGCAGTATCGTGGTTTCATAACAGCAGCAGGATGCCCCATTCAAAATTGGCCCTTAGTAAAAAAAATTGCTACAGGCAATACTACTACCCAACAGAATAGCAGTAATAAAATGTGAGGCACATACAGGAGCTAATACTGAGATAGTGCGGGGGAGAATTGGGATTGATTCCCCTATCTGGCTGATGCAAACATATAGATATATATTTTTCTCCACAATATCCCTACTAATGCCACTACTTCTAGATGGGCTGCTGCTCTGCTTTGTATTTAGATGCACTGCCATGTGAATATTGCCATAAATAAATTAAAGAAACTGCTTATCGCCTCCAAGCCCAAAGGCCTTTATGTCAAACTAGGGGAAGGAGCAGACAGTGAGCAAATAACTGGTAGTGCATTGACTGAGAAGATTTTGTTGTTAACTGAGGAAGAAAGGAAAAGACAGAGAGTGGATGCAAATACTGAATTTAATTCCTGGGTCACAGGTAGAGACAACAATGAGAGCAGTCACCCAGCATTGGGACAAAGCATCCATTCTGCAGGGCCTGTTCCTCCTGCAACTCATTTCTCAGCCCCTCCTCAAGCAACTCCAATGTCCTCATCACTTTCAGGCCCCTACATACACTGTGACACTGTGAAAGAAATAGAACACACGAGCAGGCACTTGCTCCAAAACCAGGCTTATAACGTATTGTGAGAAGCTGGCTTGGTACATGGTGCACACTTATGTAAGTGTAGCACCCTGCTCTAATCCAGACAACCCATATGGTGATTTTAGTGGTCTTAGACAACCTTAGAAAGCTCTCTAAGTGGTAGCTGTGGAAAGCAGCCTTCAGGCTTAGTCCAGAAGGAGTATAAAGCAGTTTTTTTTACCAGAGCATAATCTTACTGATATAGATTAAGTGAAAAAGAACCACACAAAGTATTTATAAAAAATATGTATTTATTATAAGACACTCACTAACACGTACAGATATCTCCTACCCAGAGATATACACAATGCAGACAATACTTTACGATAGAAACAGGTAAGTAGCATAGATACACAGTGGTCGCCAGGGGGAGGCCAAACCATATACTAAAATAGTGGTATGCAAACCCCGACTCAAGTTGAGACTCTACCCAGAAGACGTACAACTGCAGGGGACCCAAGGAACCACCCGAGGTAAGTAACCAGGAACCCCACGGAGGCCGTGTGCAGAGTGGGCTCAATACAAGTCAATGGGTAAGTCGCGGTTGCAATTTTAAGGAAGAAGAACCCTTCCCAGTGGACCCTGAAGAAATCTTGTGGAAGATGGAAGGTTGGAGAGTCACCCCACCTGTGTATACCCCAGGAACCAGGATACCTACACCAGGGAAGCCGGGTGCATAGGTGTGAAGTGGCGTCGGAAACCACAGTCGAACTCAATGGAGGACTTCGGGAAGATGCCACTGCTGGAGAAGGTAAAGGTGTCCGGTGGAACCCAAAGGTGGATTCAAGATGAGAAGTACCTGCAAGCAGAGGGGACAGAGTCTATGTCACTTGGGAGTGACCTGGAGGCCCGGAAGACGAATGCCCACCGAAGTCGGTGTTGCAGGAGAGCTGACGATGACCTTGGAGCTGCATCTGTGCGGCCCAGGTGACTCTGTGGAAGACCAGGAGCTGTTCACGAGCTGTCCCACGTTGGAAGTCGAGAGTTGAGGGGTCAGTGTCCGTCAGGAGCACCAACAAGCCTTGGCAACTGCAAACAACATGGAAAGCGAAGAAGGTGCAGTGTTGGGACCAGCAAAGTCCAGGTGACTCACCACAAGCAGGGGAGTCAGAGCAGGCCCTGAGCAATCAGGGGAGCCCCCTGAAACCAAAGAAGACCCTCAAGAGGACCCACAGGCCGGAGGCACTGGAGTCGCAAGAGGACCTCGAGCAGCTCACCAAAGATGCAGACCCACGATGCAAGTGATGTGGTGAGGACAAAGATCTTGGTCACAGGAGATGCTTGAGGTTGGGGCTACGTGGAGCCCAAATATCTTGGTGGAAGGAAGCCAACAAGACTTTGCAACAGCAAGTCAACGTGGTGCACAAGGGTTCGGTTCCTGCGGCTCCGATGAGGGATACTGGCCTCAAACTTGGTGAGAGGACAAGGCAGGCCTTGAGAGATGTGAAGAACCACCACCTGTGTTGCTGAGCCTTTTGGACTCCATGGGATCCCAGGATCAGCAGACTGGTCAGCTTTGTTGCGGTGCCTGCACATGCAGGGAAGTGACTCCTTCACTTCAAGAGAGATTCCTTGAGGTGTCTAGGATGTCCACAGGCCTTGGAAGGTTCCTGTATGGAGCACAGGCATGGACGTTGCAGCAGACGACCAGGGCGATGAGACCAGGAGCAGCAGGAGTCTTCCCAGTTGCAGTCTCGATACCCAGAGCGAAGTCCAGAGTGCCCAGACGGTCGAAGAAGTGGTGTCTTGAAATTAATCTTGCCCCACGACGAATCTAGGGACCCACCGACAGGAAAGCCCATAAGTACCCTAAAGAAAGGGTTGGGACGATTCAGGGCTCCCTCCCAGGGGAGGGGTCAGACAGAGGGGAGGATACTCCCATGTCCTTTGTCCAGTTTCGCACCAGAGCGGGAGCCAACAGCTCCCTGAGCTGGTTTGAACTGGACTTTGCAAGGAGGGCACCAAACGTGCCCCTCAAGCAGACTGAGTGGCGCTGGCAAGCGCCCCCACCCTGTCCCAATACACTAAGTCCTGTCTGGGAGGTGGTCATACCTCCCTGTGACAGGATACCTATTGTCCTGCCTTCTCCAGCTCAAGCTTGGCTCAGCAGCAGGAGGGCAGAATCGTGTCTCTGGTCGGCAGCAGCCATGTTGTGCTGTCCCTGTCTAGAAGACTGGCACCAGGAGCACTGAGGGCCTCCCGGAGGAGCTTTACAGTGCATGGAATCATACCTCCCACACCGTTTATGGTGGGGGTATGATTCCAACATGTTTGATACCAAACATGACAGGGTTCGTTACAGCCAGTTTAAAGATGGTCATCGCGTAGTGACACATGGCCACTCTATGTATTGTAGTGGCTGATGCACTTACAACCCAGGAGAATAGACTCCAAAGGTTGTGGGGTGTCCTGCTCATGCAGGGGCACCCTCACACTTAGAACCAAGCACCCTGCCTTCAGGATTGAAAGGCCTGCTTTAGGGGTGACTTATAGGTTTTAGGTGCAGTGACCTTAGATATAGGGAAAACTATATCTGTCGTAAGTCATGCTAGCACCAGCTTACACAGGCTGCAATGGCAGACCTGTAGTTACAGTTTGAGTGGTCTCCCATCGGTGGTATAATACATGCTTCAGCCCATGGGGGACCCCTGGTGTACCTATGCCCTGGGTACCTCAGTATCATATACTAGGGACTTATAAGGGTACACCAGTATCCAATCTGGGATGTATCTAAGTACTTCCCCTAACCAATTTAGGGGAGAAAACACAGAGACTGGGGTCCTGATTAGCAGGATCCCAGTCAGACTAGTCAGAAACAGCATAGCACCAGGCAAAAAGTGGGGATAACCGTAAAAGCAGATCCTACTTTCCTACACGTATTTCTTATTTCCATATATCCCTGGAAGGTGATGTAACTGGGGTATTTGACATGCCAACTAGCCCCAGAGAAGGCGGTTTCAGAACACCGGTCCTGAATGGGCACCTATCAGTTGGAGATAATGTGCCACGTGCTTTTGAAACACCGGCCCAAACTTCCACTTTTTGTCTGAAGGATGATTTAGGGCTGAGTGCAGAACTGAGAAACAACAAGGAGGAACGCGGACAGTTGACACACCTGAGGAAGGAGGCAGATGAGTTCCAAGAAGAGGTGAACACTGAAAGGGAGGAAACACAACGCTCCATTAATAAAATACAAGATAAGATAGATAAGAGGGAACTTCTGATACATACACGGTCACGCAAACAGGCACTGAAGGGAAAG
Source organism: Calotriton arnoldi (assembly GCA_963921515.1). Taxonomy (NCBI): domain Eukaryota; kingdom Metazoa; phylum Chordata; class Amphibia; order Caudata; family Salamandridae; genus Calotriton; species Calotriton arnoldi. Next base: position 315,239 of record CAWUFW010013349.1, on the reverse strand, counting down.
GGTGAGAACTCATATACTGATGAAATACTATGGAACACTAAAATAACTGCACCAAAAATAGTGTTGGGGGGACAGCCATGCTAAAGCCATGGACCCCCTTGGAGGCGACTCAGATGACTATGGACGCACCTGACCCGCTCATTGCCAGTGTGAAATATTATGAGTGGCTTCATAAAATGTGCATTGCCTAAACCCCCCTCCCTCGAGATGTAGAAATGTAACTAAAAATAGGATATGGTAGCAGGTGGTCTTTGGTAAAAAGTGTGTTCCAAATTCCACAGGAAAGATATTGGACAATACTGACTAATAATATGGATGTCACAGAAAATAGATTGATAAATTGGTTAGAGTCTGTCAGTGGCACAATTAATGGCCTTGCAGTCAAGCACAGTGATTTTTCTCAAGTCACGGCCACGTTGCAGAAGTCAGGAGAGTCAGTGGCTGATTACATCTTAAGGTACAATGAAGCATGGGATAACAGTGCAGGGGTACCGCGTACAACAGATGCCTATAAGGTATTAGCTACTCAAACACTTATGAATGGATTGTTAGCTTCTGTGGCCCATAGTTGTAAACAATGCCGAGTTACAGTGGCCGTTGACGGGCACTTTTGATGAGCAAAAGATTGGGTTTTTACATGAGCAGTTGTTTAAAAGATGAAGTAGGCAGTCGATGTTTGATTCTCTTCGAACTTGGCAGAAGGAGGCTAGGCAGGGACGGTTAAAAATGAAGAGGGAGGCACAAAAAGGTAAAATGCAAACATTGACCCAAAAATGGGATGATATGCCAAGATGGTGGCAGAGCGGTAGCGAGCTATCGGAGCTCCGCTGCCCGCCACCTATTTAACTCAACCGAGGGCTGCCCTCGGACTCCCTATGCCCACAAAGAAACCGTAACGCGGCAGGAACTTACCAGGGCACCCGGCGTGCGTGTCTGGAGGCAGAGCCTGGCGCTGAGGCACTGGGGAACCCCGGACGCCGTCGGAGGAAGAACAGCAAGATGGCACCAGTCTGCGACGTCCGAGAGACGGAGGACTGAGCCTGCCGGAAGACCCGGTAATCAGCCCAAAAATCGACGGTGACGGCGGACGCAGCGGCTGCAGGTACGGAGGACTGACTTTGTGAGATTATTGACAACATCCCAGCAGCCCCCGGTGCCAACAAGGGGGCCCGGGAGCACACCGTCATAGAAGGTGAGCCGTGGGGGGGCCCGGGGAAGATAGCGCCAGCGATGCAGCCATGGGTGCGTTCCTGCACATGCCACATGCGATGCCTGCAGTAAGCGGGGGCCCGAGAGATGTTTGGGGAGGCTAAAAGAAAAGTAGAGCACGACACCAGAACAAAGATATCGACTTTGCCTGACCCCAAGATGGCGATCCCTTGGGAAAAACGAGCGAGAAGGGAGTGAATGATACACAGGGAATGCTGATTTGACAGGCACTTTTTTGCGTTGGAAAGTGACAAATCTCAGTTGGCAGAGGGAAGCATAGGCGGGAGAGCAACCATAGAAGAGTAGGAGAGGAGCCTTTCGGGGAGGTACCCGCCTGACCCTAAGATGGAGACCAGGGTCCACGAATCACTGATGATCTGCCGACGATGGAGACAACTTCAGCGCGGCCGATGCCCGGTGGTGATGTCTGGATGGCTGTCGTACCGGGAAGTACTCAGTTTCAGGTCAGCAGGAGAGTGGAATAGCGGTGGGCGACGGCCATACCGCACAGAGGGTATGAATACGTCAGCACCTATAGTGGACTTTGACCAGACCTCGCTCATTTCCCCCACCCTCCATCCCCCATCTAACTCACCCATCATGACATTGAACCTGTGAATGTTGCTACCGACCGTGGAGACTTAGCATTTTGGCCGATGCCCGGTGGAGCTACCTTGATAGCTATCGAGGAGATGGGCTGTGGACTTCCCCCTCGGCCGTCACCTACCCAGCCGGACATTGGGCAGACTTTTCCTTCGACTCTCCGCCGTATCTCCCTCCTCGTTACCCTTTACCCTTCCACACGCCCTAACCAACAGATGTAACTTGTAACTGATGTATCTTTTGTAACAATGAGTAACTTGTAACTGATGTAACTGTCCTCATGTAAAGCGCTCTGATACCTCCTGGTCTAGCCAGCGCTATATAAAACTCAAATAAAAAAAAGGCTGTAGCATATGATAGAGAAAAACAGGAAACAGGAGTTGAATGCGAAGATAGAAGGTTTCGGTTACATATTGATAAATCTTATTTGGCCAGAGAGGAAAATTATACTTTTGTGGAGGAGCTGTTAGATACTCGACCCCCACCTCCTTATGCCCCGCAGAGGATATACCCTACTGTTCCATTACAGAGACAGCAGCCTGTTTCGTCCACTTCTGCTGTTCCTATGTCCACGGCTGTTGTTTCAATGGGTTCAGCTACTGCCCCTCCCGCCACTTCTTTGTCCTCGCCATCTTTGACGACTGTGACACCTAGTGTTTCTACTGCTCCGACTCCTGTATCTTCTGTTATTTCTCCTCCGGTGCAAGAGTTGATAACGATGGTGCCCGATACTTCTGTTGCTTCTCCTTCTATGATTATTCATCCTCCGACTCTCTTAACAGCTGAGCCGCCAGTACATGGGTTTGAGGATAGAGATTGGGTGAAATTTATGGAGCGAATGGGTTCGTTGGTACGTTCTGATGTAGGAGTAGACGAGAAGGATGTGTTAGCAAAGCAGGCTATGCAGTGGGTTACTAATCAACGTTTATAGCGCTGAGGACATTTGGCAAGTTATGCGCGACTTTGAGCCTTTCTTACAGCAGCATGTTCTTCAACACATGTCCACTGCGCTAATTGATCTTTGGCGTACACACACTAAAATGGAGGCCCCACAGGTGTTGTTTGATATTAAGGCCCGTGTTTATTCAGCTGATTTGGCTCCTGGGCAGGTGTTTGGAAATATTGCTACTATCGACTTCGATTATTTGAGAAAAGTCCCCCCAAAATTGTTCAGTCTCAGTTCCCTATGCGTGAAGTCCAACCGATTTATCATCCAGGGATACCTGAGTTAACGGATCAGCTCGGTAATGTCACTAGAGTAGCTGTACCTGCCTGTTTTCAGGAGCAATGGGTTTATACTCCGCGGAAAACAAGTGAGGTTTTATCCCTTAAGACTACGTTGCCCGATCCTAGGAAAAATCCCACAGCTTATTATAAGGAGCTAACAGAGGCTGCTTCCTCTACTGTAATGACTTGCCGATATTGAAATGTTTTTTGGTCTTCTTGTTCCGGTTGATATATGGCGACAGGTGCATACTCAAGATCTTGTTGCAGAATTGGGTGGTACATGGGATGCGATTAAAGGATGGGATCAGGAGAGGAAGCCAGGCGATAAGCCCCGTGCTGAGATACTTGCTTTGCCTGGTCGTATTATTACATACGTGCACACTCTTATTACGCCTAAGAAGGTAAGTTGGGATAGGCTGACAGCTTGTAGGCAGAAGAAGGATGAGAGTGTATCAGATTTCTTTACTCGGTTTGAAGACACGTTTTTGGATTATAGTGGGCAGGATATGTCCACTGAGGGAGGGGTCCGGCTGTTTGTTGATAGGTTTGTTTCTAATCTTCTTCCCGAAATAATGACTAGTTTGCAAGCGTCTGAGAGCACTTGGTCCACATCGTCCCCTTCTGTTATATTGAATATGGCTCAATACTATGAACATCGTGATCAGAAAGAGAAAGATAAGACAGATAAAAAACATAAAGATTTGAAGACGAAGGTGTTATTGCAGCAAGCGTTTAGGGAAAATAATAGGTGTGAGAAGTTGGCCTGGTATATGCTGTCCACTAATTAAAGTGGGCACCTTGCACCAGTCCAAACGACCCTTATTGATGATTAGGTTAAAGACAACCTTTATAGAAAGCTATCCTAGTGGTAGCTGTGGAGAGCAGCCTTCAGGCTAAGTCTTGAAGGAATTTAAAGCAGCTTGTTTTACCAGTATATAACCTCTTGAATGACCAAATGAAAGGAGAACCACACAAGGTATATATAAAATATATGTATTTATTACTAAACACTCTCTACTAACCTCTTTAAGAGATTAGAGAACAAGGCACACAATATTACAGTACTAGAACGACAGTAAATAGCACAATACACAGTGGGCTCCAGGGGGAGACCAAACCATATATTAAGAAAGTGGTATAACAACCACGACTTGACTAGACACAGTGCCTAGAGCACGTAGAATCGCTGGGACCCCAAGGAACCACCCAAGGTAGTGACACAGGGGATCCACGGAGGATGGGTGCAGTGTGGGAACACAGACGCGAGCTTCGTACAACTCTATGGGAAAGTCGCGGTTGGAATATTAGAGTTTAAGGACACTTAGGAGAGGACTTTGAGTAAACCCTTTCAGACTTAGAAGGTTCTAAGGCCAGCACCCACGGGAGCACCGGAGTACTCGTGTTACCTCACCCAGGGAAGCCGGGTGCATAGGTGTCAAAGGGTGTCGGGAATCGTCGTTGTTTTCAATGGCGAGACGCTGCAAAGTGCTGCTGCCGTGAAGAAGAAAAGTGTCCGGTGTGATCCAAGCCTGGATCGAAGATGTGAAGAACCTGAAAGCAGAGGGGACAGAATCTGGGTCACTTGCCAGTGACCAGGGGCACGATAGACGAATGCCCACCGATGTCGGGTGCTTCAGGTGCGAAGAGGTGAAGCTTGACTCTGCAGCCACGGGAACCAGGAGACGTCGATGATGACCAGAGTCCGCAGATGAGCTGTCCCACGAAGGATGTCGAGTGCTGGGGGGTCAGTGCTCGGATTGAACACCAACAAGCCTTGGCAACGGCAACCCACGCGGTCAGAGTAATTATGCTTCTGTGGGGACCAGCAAGGTCCTGGGGACTCCCCAAGTGATGGAGAGTCAGGGCACGCCTGGAGCAACCAGGGAAGCCCACTGAAAGTTAAAGTACCCTTCTCAGGGACCCACAGGTCACGGACCAGGGATCGCGAAGGGACCTCGAGAGGAATCACAAAATGCCGGCCCACGGAACACTCGTGAAGTGTAGGCCCGCAATCTTTGGTGGAATTACTGCTCGGGGTCAGGGCTACAAGTAATCCAAAGCTCAGCCTCAGGGGTCGCCGGAAAGCTGATGCTTCTGCAAATCGACGCGGTGTCCAGGGGTTCGGGTTGCACGGTCACCACGAGGGATACGGGCCTCAGACTTGCTGTGGGCACAGATCGACCTCGGGAACCCACCTCCTGTGTTGCAATATTCTTCGGAGTCCTCGGGAGCTTCGGAGATGCAAACCGGTCAGATGCGTTTAAGGTGCCTGCCTTGCAGGGGAGTAACTCCTTTACTCCAAGGGAGATTCTTCAGTCATCCAGCATAGTGTAGATCGTCGAAGTACTTGGTTTCTGTAGCAGAGTTTAGTCCAGGTGTAATCTAAAGTCCTGTAGCCAGGGGTTCCTACTTTATACCCAAGGAAGGGGTGGGACAAACTCTGGGGACCCACCTATGGGAGGGTCAGGACAGAGGGGTGGCTACACCCATGTCCTTTGTCCAGTTTCACGCCAGAGCAGGGGCTGAGTGCCCCCTGCAACCGGTTTGAGCTGGACTATGCACAGGGACACCAAATGTGCCGCCTGTGCAGACATCAAAGCACTCTTGGAGTACACCCACCCAGCCCCAATACACTAAAGCCTGTCTGGGAGGTGGTCACTTCTCCCTGTGACAGGAAACCTATTGTCAAGCCTTCCCCTGCCGGAGTTTCGTCCAGCAGCAGGAGGGCAGACTCGTGTCTGTGGCTGGCAGCATCCATTTTGTGATGCCAGGGCTCTGTGAAGCTGGTACCGGGTGTACCGGTGCTGTCATATTTCTCCCTCTAGGAGGGAGGAATCATACCTCCCACACCAGTTACTGGTGTGGAGGTATGATTCCAAGGTGTTTGACACCAAACACGACATAATTCCTTGCAGCCATTTTAAAGTTAGCATTTACTGCGAGGTTATAATGCACTTAAGAGTATATGGTTGGCTGCATCACAGACAACCCCGGAATAGTGGTTCCGAAGGCTGCAGAAGGGCTCTGCTCATGCATGGGCACCCTCTCACATAAAACCTAGCACCCTGCCTTCAGGATTGATAAGGCCTGCCATAGGGGTGACTGATAGGCTTATGTGCAGTGATCAGGATAGATATAGTGAACCTATATCTAAGTAAGGGGTGCATGCACCACCTTACACAGGCTGCAGTAGCAGACCTGTTGTGTCATTTTGGATGGTCTCTCAGGGGTGGCATAATACATGCTGCAGCCCCTGGGAGGCCCTGGGTACATAGTATACCATATACTAGGGACTCATAAGGGTACCCCAGAATCCAATCTGGAGTGTACCTAAAGTACATGCAATCAATTTAAAGGGGAAGCAGATAGGCTGGGGTCCTGAATAGCAGGATCCCAGCCAAACTAAGTCGAAAACCAGCAAAACACCAGGAAAAAAGTGGGGGCAACCATGCAGTCAGATTCCACCTTCCTACAATAGGGGACAAGGTGGTCCTTCTAGGCAGCTTCCACGAACTAGTAGGCAGCCGTCAACGACACCTTTGGGGCCAAATCAGTGTGCGTACTGTAAGGAGGAAGGTCATTGGCATAGCGAGTGTCCTGTGCTTTTACAGAAGGTTGCAGCTCCTAGAGGGCGAGGTTCTCATGGAAGAGGTCATGGGACTGAAAGAGTTCAGAATACTGCGGTTTCACAGGGTCGTTCTGATAACAATTATTTTGACGACCCTCGTGATGGACAGTATTACCATGATGACTATGATACGGATGAGGTGACATGGATGTCTTATAGCTAGGAAAGCCGGGGACAGGGTGAGGGACCAGTCCAGATACCTGTTGATCAGCGTGGTCCTTATGTCACAGTGGATTTGCAAGGTTCGACTAAGGAATTTTTGGTGGACACAGGTGCGACAAAGAATCCTGCTTCTCGACATATGGTCCCTGGGGCGGCTCTGTCTGGCCATAAAAATATTTCTGTAGGTTTTTCAGGTGTACCGGTTGTAAGCCCCATTTCACGTCCTCTTGCATTGACTGTTGGCCCTTTTACTGTAGAGTCCCCGTTTTTGTTGACATCTAATTGTGGCGAAAATTTGATGGGTTTGGATTTGCTGAAGAAATTGCACGGTACTATTTATTGCTCTCCAGCGGGTGTTTATCTTACCATGGGCCCAGATGTAGGTTCTATACAATGTTTGTCTAAAGATGCGCCTCTTCCCGCCAATTTGCCAAAGTGCCATCCACTTTATGGGCAACAGGTGACACAGATGTAGGGCTGTTGCATATACCACCAGTTTCGATACAGGTTAAAGATCATACTATTTTGCCTCACATTCCTCAGTATAAAATACCTCAGGCGGGAGAAAGGGCTCTTCCCCAGATTATTCAGGATTTGATACAAAAGGGAGTAGTTGAGAAGACGGCTGCTAATACTTGTAATAGTCCTATTCTTCCGATTCGTAAAAGGACACCCTCAGACTCCTCGGATGACCATGAGGATGTTTATCGTTTTGTGATTGATCTGCGCGTGTGTAGGAGAGTAGGATCTGCCTCTTATGTTGCCCCCACTTTTTTTCTGATGTTTACACTCGTTTCTGGCAATAGTCTGGCTGGGACCCTGCTAATCAGGGCCCCAGCCTCTCTGTTCTCTCTAAACGATTTGGAGTGCACTCTAGGTGCACTAGTGATTGGATACTGTGGTACCTTATGAGTCCCTAGTATATGGTACCTTAGGTACCAAGGGCATAGGTACTCCACAGGCCTACCAGGGGTTGCAGCATGTATTATGCCACCCCTGGGAAGCAGACTAAATCTGACACCACAGGCCTGCTACTGCAGCCTGGGTGAGGAAGTGCTAGCACCCCTCACTGAGATACAGGTCCCCTATATCTCTCCTACACACACATATAAACCTATCAGTCACCCCTAAGGCAGGCCCTATCAATCCTGAGGGCAGGGTGCTTGGCTTCTATGTGAGGGGGTGCCTCTGCCTGAGCAGGGCCCCTCTGCAGCTCTCAGAGTCCATTCTCTGGTGCTGTTTGTGGATGCGGTTAAACCATATACTTTTAAGTGCATTATATCCTCGCGGTAAAATGCTAACTTTGGAATGGCTGCATCGAAACATGTCGTGTTTGGTGTCAAACATCTTGGAATACTATCCCCCGCCAGTCCTGGCGGCGGGGGTAGCATTCCACCCTTCTAGAGGGATAGACATGTACCTACTGTGGAAACGCGGTAGAATCCTGCAGAGCCCTGGCATCACAAAATGGATGCCACCAGTCACAGACACTGGGCTGCCCTCCTGCTGATGACCAACACTCGCAGTGGAGGAAGCCCAACAATAGATATCCTGTCCCAAGGGGGTGTGACCACCTTCCAGACAGGGTTTAGTGTATTGGGGCTGGGTGGGTGCACTCTTAGAGTGCTTTGAAGTCCTGCACTGGGGGAGCAGAAGGCTCCTCTGTGCATATTTTAGAAAAAAGAGAGAGGGACCCAATAACACCAAAAGGGTAGGGTACCAATAGACCAAAGTCAGAAAGCAATCCCTTTGGGAGCAAATGTTTAAACACAATCACTACTCTTTGCATACATCATCTATACTTCTCACTCAAACAGGGTGGACCATGGTCAGAGGCGTAGGAAACGAACTAAAAAAATCAAATCAGTGCAAAAAAATATATATATCGTACTTATTCCCAAAATTTATTAAAATAATGTATATACATATAATCTAAAATTACAAGGTTTTTAAAAAAAAACATGCATTTCAAAGAGAAATTTAATATTCAAATATATCATTCAGTTTAAAAACAATTCATAAACAATCAATACAGATAAAGAACCACAACAACAAGTGGGACACAAAAGGCTGCAAGAAAAAGTTTTTTTCAGTCAGGAAGACATCACGATAGTCAAACAAACAATAGATGGAATTTGAATGCACACAACTAAAACAGCAGATTCTTGTCAAATATTAATTATGAAGTGTCGCATTAGTCATTGATCCGTGATGTATTCTAAAACAGAGCATCCCAAAGGGATTGCTTTCTGACTTTCCTCTGTGCATATGCCAGTTCAAACCGGCTCAGGGGCTACCTGCCCCTGCTCTGGCGCGAAACTGGACAAAGGGAAGTGGGTGTAGCCACCCACTCCCCTGACCCTCCCATAGGTAGGGTCCTAGAGCTAGTCCCTCCCTTTCTTTTAGTATAAGAGGGGGAACCTGTGCATAGCACCCTAGATTTTCCCTGGACGACGCTCTGAAGACGAATCCCGGACCTTCGACGTTCCACTACCTTTGGAAGACTGAAGAATCTCCCTTGGAGTCAAGGAGTGACTCCCCTGCTTGGCAGGCACCAAAAACTACAAACGACGGTCGCAAACTACGCCGCTCCCGCCGGAGTCCGAAGTCCCTGCAGCCCAAGAAGTGGATTTCCTGACTTCTCAAAGGCCATCGTGAGTCCCCAGCGAAGCTGAGGCCAGTGGACCCCAAGAGTGACGAGGAACCGCGACCCCTGGGTACCGTGCACTATTGTCGAGTGCAACCCCTTCACAACATTCCACGAACTTGTGCTTTGGACCACGTGTGGTCTTAGCCTCCAGCAGGAATCCCTCCGAAGATCAGAGGCCTACCACGTCCCGAGTGACCGTGGGCCCCTGTGAGCGAATCCTCCCGAGGCGTCTTCGCGATCCCTTGCCAGCCGGCTTGTGGGTCCCCAGAAGACTTTCTAAAGAAACCAAAGGGCTCCCCTGGTTGCTCCAGGCCTGCCCTGACTTACCCTCGCTGGGTGAGTCCCACAGACCTTGCTGGTCTGCGCCATTGCCTCTTCACACTTTCCCCGAGACTTGCTGTTACCAAGGCTTGTTGGCTCCGATCGAGTCGCCGACACCGCAGTAAGCTGCAGACATCGTGGGACACGCCGAATCCAGCTCCTGGTCGTCGTCGACGCCTCCTGGACCTCGTGGCTGAAGAGTCAAGGCAACCGCGAACGACATGAATCTTGCGACACCAAAGAACACCTATGCACCCGGCTCCCCTGGGTGAGGTAACTTCAGCACTACGGTGCTCCTGTGGGTGTGGGCCCTAGAACTACTTACCCTGTAAGTGACTTGCTTGTAGCTTCCCTAGAAGTGTCCTAAAACTCTAACTTTCTAAGTGCGACAATTGCGCTGACTCGTACAGGGTTCGCGTCTGTGTTAGACACACCGCGTCCATCTCCTTTGTAACACTATCTAAAACTGTATCCTTCGACTCGTACTGAGTCCGATCGGTGTTCGCCTCGAACACACAAAGGGCATGTAACACTGAGATCTCCATTGCACTGACTCGCACAAGGTTCGCGTCTGTGTTAGACACAGTGCGTCCATCTCCCTTGCAACTCTATCTGTGACCGCGTCCTTCGACTCGTACAAGGACGATCGGTGTGTTCGCCTCGAACACGCAAGGGACCTTTAACATTGAAATCTCAATCGCGTCTGAGCGCATAGACTCGCACAGGACTCGCACCGGTGCCAGGTCACCGCGTCCGTCCCCTGTGGGTCTCCTACAACTACCTGGGGTGGTTCTTGGGGGTCCCTCGATTCTAGATGCCCTAGACCTAGGTCTAGCAAACTAAGATTGTGATATTCGATTGTGCTAAACTTATTTTGATAATATTTGACTTGTACATATGTTCCTGACTTCTAATCTCATAAAGAGATTAGTAGAGAGTGTTTATTAATAAATACATATATATTTGATATATATACCTGTGTGGTGTCTTTTCATTTGGTGATTCAAGAGATTGTGTGGTAAAACAAGCTGCTTTACATTCCTTCAAGACTTAGCCTGAAGGCTGCTCTCCACAGCTACCACTAGGATAGCTTTCTATAAAGGTTGTCTTAAACCTATCTACCATAAGAGTCGAATTGTTCTGGTGCAAGGTGTCCACTTTAATTAGTGAACAGCGTATGCCAGGCCAACTTCTCACATTGGTGGGCAGCGTGAGGGATTCCAGCTTGCTATTGTTTTACCAGAAAATCTCTATTTGAATTACTAACTGAAAACCACTATAGGTACTTAAGGTACATATAAAGTCAAGCTTAGTATCAATAAGTTCTACTGAACTTAGAGCTGTGTGCCAAGGGATAGCACACCCTTTCCACAGCTCAAGCTAGTATCAGTAGGCCACAAACTAGTGTAGGTAGTACAACACTGCACAACACTAGAATGTCCTTAAAGGGTGGAACCAGTGGATCCACTCAGCCTCAGTATAAGGACATGGCTTTCTCTGACTTGAGAGCCATGTGTGTTGAAAGACACCTGAGGCTAGGACAGAGTCCCTCAACCCTACACCTGATAGATCTGCTGACAGCAGATGATCTTAGATTGGCTCTAGGAGCTAATGGGTCTGAATCAGTGGGTGGGTCAATTACAGTATCTGGGTCAGATGATGAAAATCAGAATGCCCAGGACTCTGTGATTGAAGGGCCAGGCCTCAAGGGGCCTGAAAAGGACAGAGGAATTCTCCCTAAGAGAGCTGACAGAGTGGAGGAGAGGCATAGGTCCCCTTCCAGGGAATCTGAGCACTCTTATCACTCTGGCAGAGAATTTGTCCACCAGAGGAACTCATACTTTCCCATAAGAGAGACCTCCTCTGAAAGAATGTGCAAACTGCTGCAGTATTAGGAAGCAAGAGTTGCCCTCTGAACCAAGCACTTGGCACTGGATAGAGAAGCCCTGGAGATCCAGAGAGCTTCTAGAAGAGAGGGGTTAGAACCCCTTGGTGGCAGCAACAGTGTCCCTAGAGGCAGAGAATCTATTCCAGACCATAGGAACCTGAGCAAGGTTGTTCCTCCCTACCAGAGTGGGGATGATATCCACAAGTGGATAACTGCTATGGAGAGGGCCTGTAGAGTACAGCAGTTCCCCAAAAGCAGTGGGCAGCAATCTTGTGGCTCTCCTTTTCAGATAAAGGTAGAGACATGCTCCTCACTGTTAGAGAAGAGGATGCTGATGATTATGAAGTCCTGAAGAGTGCACTGATAGATGGGTTTGGCTTAACCACTGAGCAGTACAAGTTGAAGTTCAGAGACACCCAGAAGGCACAGACTCAGGACTGGACTGACTTTGTTGATTGTGCAACCAAGGCTCTGGAGGGTTGGCTGGTTGGCAGTAGGGTTACTGATTTCAAGGGATTGTATAATCTGATGATGAGAGAACAGATCCTTAATAATTGCCAGAACCAGTTGTTGCATCAATACCTGGTGGACTCAGATCTGACCTCTCCCCAAGAATTGGGAAAGAAGGCAGACAAATGGGTCAGAACCAGGGTGAGGCAGAAACCCCAGAACCAAGGGGGTGACACCAAGAAGCAAGATCCTAAGGGCTCTGAGAAAGGTGGGGATAAGTCAAAAGACCAGAAGTCTTCACAAGGGCCCCAAAAATCTGCATCTGGTGGGGAGTCACAATCCAACAAGGGAAAAGGCCAAAAGAAGCCCTGGTGCAAATTCTGTAAACAGAAAGGGCACTGGACTTCTGACTGTAACAAGTCCAAAGACCAAACCACCACCACTCCTGCCCCTAAGGCAACTGTTCCCCCTAGTGCAGCTACTGGTGGAGGTGGTACGCAGAATAAGGGTGTAGTAGGGTTGACCCTGGGTTCTGAAGTGGACTCTGACCTAGTCAGAGTGCCCACTCAGGCAATGCTGATTTGTGAGGGAGACCTTAATATGTCCTTCCTAGTAAGCCCCAGTAATCTGGGCAAATACAAACAGCAGCCTGTAATAAATGGCAAACAGGCTTTGGCATTTAGGGACACAGGTGCTAGTGTCACCATGGTGGCAGAGGATCTTGTGGACCCTGGACAGATCATCCTGGGCGAAATGTACCAGGTGACCAATGCAAGCAACGTCAGGACCAACCATAGTCTGGCAGTTGTGAATTTCTCCTGGGGAGGGGTAACTGGCCTCAAGAAGGTTGTAGTCAGTGCAGACCTCCCTGTCGAATGTCTATTGGGCAATGATCTAGAGACTTCAGCCTGGTCTGAAGTAGAGTTATGGACTCATGCTGAGATGTTGGGCATCCCTGCAGAGGTATTTGCTGTGACCAGGTCACAAGCAAGAATGCATAACACTGAACCAGCTCTGGATCCTGGAACAATGGACCAGATGCTTCCCAAGAGGAGGAGCAGTAGGGTAAAGGCAGTGCCTTCCCTCTGTCTCAGATCACAGATTCACCCCCAGAGGGAGGTGAAGCAGATCCTGAAGAAGGAACTGCCACAGAGGGACTTGAGCCTGATCAGGTTGAGTTCTTGGGGGCAGGGGGCCCTTCTAGGGAAGATCTGAGTAAGGAGCAACAGTGCTGCCCCTCTCTTGAACCCCTCAGACAGCAGGCTGCTGCTGAGGCTGCTGGGAGTGCTAGTGGGTCCCATAAAGTTTATTGGGATGAGGGACTCCTATATTCTGAGAGTAGAGACCCAGCCCCTGGAGCCACCAGGAGGATGGTAATACCTCAGAAGTTTAGGGGTTCCTCTTGACCCTAGCACATGACATCCCTTTAGCAGGACACTTGGGCCAAAACAAGACCTGGGACAGGCTTGTCCCACATTTTCATTGGCCACATATGTCAGAGGACACAAAGGAGTTTTGTCGCTCCTGTGTCACATGCCAAGACAGTGGTAAGGCAGGTGGCACAACAAAGGCCCCCCTGATACCACTACCTGTGGTGGGGGTACCCTTTGAAAGGGTAGGGATTGACATTGTTGGTCCCCTTGACCCTCAAACTGCATCTGGGCACAGGTTTATCCTGGTGGTAGTGGATCATGCCACCAGGTACCCAGAAGCAATTCCTCTGAGGACCACCACAGCCCCTGTGGTGGCAAGAGCCCTCATTGGAGTCTTCTCCAGAGTGGGTTTCCCAAAGGAGGTCATTTCTGACAGAGGTGCCAACTTCATGTCAGGATATCTGAAAGCAATGTGGAAGGAGTGTGGTGTAACTTATAAGTTCACCACCCCTATCACCCACAATGCAATGGTTTAGTTGAACGCTTCAACAAAACCTTGAAAGGAATGATTAAAGGACTCCCAGAGAAGCTTAGGCGGAAATGGGACCTTCTTCTTCCTTGCCTGTTGTTTGTATACAGAGAGGTTCCACAGAAGGGGGTTGGTTACAGCCCATTTGAGCTTCTGTTTGGGCATCCTGTGAGAGGTCCACTGTGTTTGGTAAAAGAGGGCTGGGAGTTACCTCTCAAGCCCCACAAACAAGATGTGATGGACTATGTACTTGGTCTCCGCTCCCGGATGGCAGAGTACATGAAAAAGGCAACCAAAAACCTGGAGGCCAGCCAAGAATTACAAAAAGCTTGGCATGACCAAAGGCTGTACTGACTGTATACCAGCCAGGACAGAAAGTGTGGGTGTTGGAGCCTGTGGCCCCAGCAGCCCTCCAGGACAAGTGGAGTGGCCCCCATACAATAGTTGAACAGAAGGGAGAAGTCACCTACCTGGTGAATCTTGGAACTCCCAGGAGCCCCCTGAGGGTGCTCCATGTCAACAGATTAAAGCCATATGTTGACAGGGCTGACATGGGCTTGCTCATGGCAACTGATGAGGACCAGGAGGAGGAGAGTGACCCTCTCCCTGACCTGCTCTCTCAGAACCCTGATGATGGGTCAGTAGATGGTGTTGCTTTGGCAAGCAGCCTCACTGACCATCAGCAAACTGAGTGCAGACAAGTTCTGTAACAGTATAGACATATGTTTAGCCTGACCCCTAGTCAGACTTCCTGGTGCACCGACGAGGTGGACACTGGAGACAGTCTGCCTGTCAAGAATAAAATCTACAGGCAACCTGACCATGTCAGGGACTGTATCAGGACTGAAGTCCAGAAAATGTTGGAGCTAGGTGTAATTGAGCCTTCAGATAGCCCTTGGGCTAGCCCAGTAGTCCTGGTACCCAAGCCTCATACCCAGGGTGGTAAGAAAGAAATGAGGTTTTGTGTAGACTACAGAGGCCTCAATGCAGTCACTAGGACTGATGCCTATCCCATACCAAGGGCAGATGAGCTGATTGATACTTTGGCCTCAGCCAAGTATCTAAGCACGTTTGACCTGACAGCTGGCTACTGGCAGATCAGGTTAGCTGATGATGCAAAAGCCAAAACAGCATTTTCGACCCCTGGTGGGCACTACCACTTCGCGGTGATGCCCTTTGGATTGAAAAATGCACCTGCCACTTTTCAGAGGTTGGTGAATAATGTTCTGACAGGGATGGAAACTTATTGCTCAGCTTATCTAGATGATATTGCTGTCTTTAGTTCCTCCTGGCAGGATCACCTGGTCCACCTCAGGAATGTTTTGGAGGCTCTGCAGAAAGCAGGCCTCACTAGCAAGGCCACTAAGTGCCAGATAGGGCAGAGTCAGGTTGTATACCTGGGCCACCTTGTGGGTGGAGGCCAGGTTCAGCCTTTACAGAGCAAAATCCAAACCATAATGGAATGGGTTGCTCCAACCACCCAGACACAGGTGAGAGCCTTCTTAGGCCTGACTGGGTACTATAGGAGGTTTGTCAAGGGATATGGATCTATAGTGACCCCCTTGAATGATCTGACCTCAAAGAAAATGCCAAAAAAGGTTCAGTGGACAGCTAGCTGTCAAAAGGCATTTGAAGACCTAAAGCAGGCCATGTGCACTGCCCCCATCTTACAGAGTCCAGACTACACCAAAAAGTTCATTGTCCAAACAGATGCTTCTGAGCTGGGTGTGGGAGCTGTACTGTCTCAACTGAATGATGAAGGTCAAGACCAGCCAGTAGCTTTTATTAGCAGAAGGCTGACCCCTAGAGAGAAACGTTGGTCAGCTATAGGGAGGGAGGCCTTTGCTGTGGTGTGGGCCCTGAAGAAGCTGAGGCCATACTTGTTTGGCACTCACTTCATAGTTCAGACTGACCACAAGCCCCTCCTATGGCTTAAAAAGATAAAAGGTGAGAACCCAAAACTTTTGAGGTGGTCCATTTCCCTACAGGGGATGGACTATACAGTGGAACATAGACATGGGACCCAACATGCCAATGCAGATGGACTCTCAAGGTATTTCCACTTTGAACACGAAGACTCAACTGGTCATGGTTAGTTTAGTGTCCCTGCGTTTGGGGGTTGTGTAGGAGAGTAGGTTCTGCCTCTTATGTTGCCCCCACTTTTTTTCTGATGTTTACACTGTTTTCTGGCTATAGTCTGGCTGGGACCCTGCTAATCAGGGCCCCAGCCTCTCTGTTCTCTCTAAACGATTTGGAGTGCACTCTAGGTGCACTAGTGATTGGATACTGTGGTCCCTTATGAGTCCCTAGTATATGGTACCTTAGGTACCAAGGGCATAGGTACTCCACAGGCCTACCAGGGGCTGCAGCATGTATTATGCCACCCCTGGGAAGCAGACTAAATCTGACACCACAGGCCTGCTACTGCAGCCTGGGTGAGGAAGTGCTAGCACCCCTCACTGAGATATCGGTCCCCTATATCTCTCCTACACACACATATAAACCTATCAGTCACCCCTAAGGCAGGCCCTATCAATCCTGAGGGCAGGGTGCTTGGCTTCTATGTGAGGGGGTGCCTCTGCCTGAGCAGGGCCCCTCTGCAGCTCTCAGAGTCCATTCTCTGGTGCTGTTTGTGGATGCGGTTAAACCATATACTTTTAAGTGCATTATATCCTCGCGGTAAAATGCTAACTTTGGAATGGCTGCATCGAAACATGTCGTGTTTGGTGTCAAACATCTTGGAATACTACCCCCGCCAGTCCTGGCGGCAGGGGTAGCATTCCACCCTTCTAGAGGGATAGACATGTACCTACTGTGGAAACGCGGTAGAATCCTGCAGAGCCCTGGCATCACAAAATGGATGCCACCAGTCACAGACACTGGGCTGCCCTCCGGCTGATGACCAACACTCGCAGTGGAGGAAGCCCAACAATAGATATCCTGTCCCAAGGGGTGTGACCACCTTCCAGACAGGGTTTAGTGTATTGCGGCTGGGTGGGTGCACTCTTAGAGTGCTTTGAAGTCCTGCACTGGGGGAGCAGAAGGCTCCTCTGTGCATATGCCAGTTCAAACCGGCTCAGGGGCTACATGCCCCTGCTCTGGCGCGAAACTGGACAAAGGGAAGTGGGTGTAGCCACCCACTCCCCTGACCCTCCCATAGGTAGGGTCATAGAGCTAGTCCCTCCCTTTCTTTTAGTATAAGAGGGGGAACCTGTGCATAGCACCCTAGATTTTCCCTGGACGACGCTCTGAAGACGAATCCCGGACCTTCGACGTTCCACTACCTTTGGAAGACTGAAGAATCTCCCTTGGAGTCAAGGAGTGACTCCCCTGCTTGGCAGGCACCAAAAACTACAAACGACAGTCGCAAACTACGCCGCTCCCGCCGGAGTCCGAAGTCCCTGCAGCCCAAGAAGTGGATTTCCTGACTTCTCAAAGGCCATCGTGAGTCCCCAGCGAAGCTGAGGCCAGTGGACCCCAAGAGTGACGAGGAACCGCGACCCCTGGGTACCGTGCACTATTGTCGAGTGCAACCCCTTCACAACGTTCCACAAACTTGTGCTTTGGACCACGTGTGGTCCTAGCCTCCAGCAGCAATCCCTCCGAAGATCAGAGGCCTACCACGTCCCGAGTGACCGTGGGCCCCTGTGAGCGAATCCTCCCGAGGCGTCTTCGCGATCCCTTGCCAGCCGGCTTGTGGGTCCCCAGAAGACTTTCTAAAGAAACCAAAGGGCTCCCCTGGTTGCTCCAGGCCTGCCCTGACTTACCCTCGCTGGGTGAGTCCCACAGACCTTGCTGGTCTGCGCCATTGCCTCTTCACACTTTCCCCGAGACTTGCTGTTACCAAGGCTTGTTGGCTCCGATCGAGTCGCCGACACCGCAGTAAGCTGCAGACATCGTGGGACACGCCGAATCCAGCTCCTGGTCATCGTCGACGCCTCCTGGACCTCGTGGCTGAAGAGTCAAGGCAACCGCGAACGACCTGAATCTTGCGACGACGGTGGGCATCCCTCTTCCTTGCCCCGAGTCACTGCCAAGTGACTTTGAACACTGTCCCCTCTGCTTTCAGGTCTTCCATCTTCCGAATCCAGGCTTGGATTCCTCCGGACACTTCTCCTGTCGCCGCAAGCAGCAAGTCTTCACTGGCTCCCATTGAAAACGACGCCGCGACCCGACACCAAAGAACACCTATGCACCCGTCTCCCCTGGGTGAGGTAACTTCAGCACTACGGTGCTCCTGTGGGTGTGGGCCCTAGAACTACTTACCCTGTAAGTGACTTGCTTGTAGCTTCCCTAGAAGTGTCTTAAAACTCTAACTTTCTAAGTGCGACAATTGCGCTGACTCGTACAGGGTTCGCGTCTGTGTTAGACACACTGCGTCCATCTCCTTTGTAACACTATCTAAAACTGTATCCTTCGACTCGTACTGAGTCCGATCGGTGTTCGCCTCGAACACACAAAGGGCCTGTAACACTGAGATCTCCATTGCACTGACTCGCACAAGGTTCGCGTCTATGTTAGACACAGCGCGTCCATCTATCTGTGACCGCGTCCTTCGACTCGTACAAGGACCGATCGGTGTGTTCGCCTCGAACACGCAAGGGACCTTTAACATTGAAATCTCAATCGCGTCTGAGCGCATAGACTCGCACAGGACTCGCACCGGTGCCAGGTCACCGCGTCCGTCCCCTGTGGGTCTCCTACAACTACCTGGGGTGGTTCTTGGGGGTCCCTCGATTCTAGATGCCCTAGACCTAGGTCTAGCAAACTAAGATTGTGATATTCAATTGTGCTAAACTTATTTTGATAATATTTGACTTGTACATATGTTCCTGACTTCTAATCTCATAAAGAGATTAGTAGAGAGTGTTTATTAATAAATACATATATATTTGATATATATACCTGTGTGGTGTCTTTTCATTTGGTGATTCAAGAGATTGTGTGGTAAAACAAGCTGCTTTACATTCCTTCAAGACTTAGCCTGAAGGCTGCTCTCCACAGCTACCACTAGGATAGCTTTCTATAAAGGTTGTCTTAAACCTATCTACCATAAGAGTCGAATTGTTCTGGTGCAAGGTGTCCACTTTAATTAGTGAACAGCATATGCCAGGCCAACTTCTCACAGCGAGGTTAATACAATTGTAGTTCCCCAGTTTCCGGTGGTTCCTGAAATCACTACGCTTTTGACGATGATTTCTTCTACTGCTAAATTCTTTTCTGTTATTGATTTCATCCTATTCATCCAGACAGTAGATATTTGTTTGGGTTTACCCTAGCGGGTAGGAGGGCTGTACAGAGAGTCCTAGTATCTACAGTCAAGCATTAAAAGGTCAGTTGGATTCCTTGTCGCTTTCCCCAGGTAATGCATTAGTGCAGTATGTTGATGATCTCCTCATAACTTCTGACACGGAACAATGTTGTAGGGATAGTACAGTTAAATTGTTGTTGCATTTAGCTCATCATGGACATAAAGTTTCCCTTTCTAAATTTCAATATTGTCGACAGGAGGTCACCTCTTTAGGTCACCTACTGTGGAAGGAGGGTAGGAGGCTGACTCCTGAGCGTATCGGTACTATTGTTAAAATGCCCATTCCACAAACTCAAAAAGATGTGCGTGTTTTTATAGGTATTACTTCCTACTGTCGCAAGTGGATACCTAACTACTCATTACTAATTAAACTTCTGCTTGCATTAACAACGGAAGAAGTGCATGAGCCTTTGCCTTGGACGCCCAAATGTCAGCAGTCTTTTGAGCAATTGAAAACTGCACTTTGTTCGGCTCCAGTACTTGGCACCCCTAATTACAACAAACCATTTGTGCTCTATGTCCACGAGATGGCTGGTTGCGCACTCTCTGTTCTAACCCAGCAATTTGGGGATAAACAGAGACCTTGTGCTTATTTTTCTGCTGTGCTTGACCCTGTCGCAAGAGCCCTCCCGAGCTGTCTGAGAGCGGTCGCAGCTGTGGCCACTTAGATCAGATAATCGGCTGGACTTGTACTCGATACTGACCTCACAGTTATGGTACCCCATGCTGTGGACATGCTTTTGAATAAGACAAAGACACAGCACCTCACCAGTGCACGTCTTACTGGCTATGAATTGACATTGTTTGCTAAACACATTACGATCAAAAGATGTGCCACTCTGCATCCAGTCACGTTACTACCCCTCCCTTCTGAGAATGATGCAGTTGACAAACATGACTGTATTTTCCAGTCAGAAGAAGAGACGAAAGGACGGGTAGACCTGACTGATGTTCCCTTATCTGACCCTCAAGGGGAACTATATGTCGATGGCTCTTGTTTTAAATTACCAGATGGCACCACCACTGCAGCTTATGCTATCACTACGTTGCGTACAGTAGTAGAGACATCACGGGTTCCCTATCAGTCGCCTCAAGCTGCTGAGCTTGCTGCCCTTATTCGAGCTTGTGAGTTGAGTGAAGGGTTGGTTGTCAATATTTATACTGACAGCCAGTACGCATTCGGGGTTGCACATAATTTTGGCCGACTCTGGGCTGAGAGAGGGTTCCTTACTTCTCATGGCACCAAAATTCAGCATGGGCACCTTATATTGAGGCTTTTGTCTGCTTTAACGCTCCCCAAGAAATTGGCTATAGTTAAGTGTAGCGCCCATAGGAAGGTCACTGATGATGTGGGTAGGGGAAATGCTTTTTCTGATCAGACAGCTAAGGAAACGGTTTGAACAAAGATGAAAAGAATGTTTGTAGCAGGTCCAGCTAGGTGGGTTCCTGAAGTTGTCAGGTTTGAAGATACTCTTGAAAGTGTAAAGGAGATACAGAGTGAAGCCACGATAGAAGAATTAGCAGAATGGCAGGAAGGTACAGCACAGTTGAATGAAGAAGGGTGTTGGATTGATAAATCAGGGAATCAAAGATGGATGTTATCGGATGCATATGTTCTTCCTGTGGTTTCTATGGCACATGGTCCGGCTCATATTAGTGCAAAAGGCATTTGTAAGTTGCTAGATCCTGTATGGCAGAATGACAATATCTCCAAGACAGTCACGCATCTGGTGAAATATTGCATGGTTTGCATGATGCATAATCCTGGGAAGGGTACCCCTACACTGTTGCAGGGATTCTGCTCATACACAGAACTATGCACAAGAAAACAGGACCTCAGTAAATAGGGGTGTACCTCCTATCACCTTAGTACCCAAAATCCCAACCGACTAGCAATAGTGTCTCATTCGGTCTCCTACAAATATCAAGAAGCTACGAATGTTTAGACAACCCAGAACACGAGCACTCCCGACTCACCTCAGAGTCGCGGGAACAAGACACTCTTTCGCTCTCACGTACTTGTCCACAATAAAAATAATCAGTCACTAAATAAGTTCAAAATGTGTATTTTGACTATAGTGATTCATAAAACAGTATGCGAACCACAACTAGCAGCAAAATGCATAAGGCAAGAATCATTAGCATTGTTACACCATAGAATAGAAAAGGAGTCATCATTTTATAAAGACTGTGAAAAAGGCAAAATAACTGGGTCTAATCACCCTCCCCTTGGTAGTAAGAAGTTATTTTATATAACAGAAGATCTCTAGGCGTTATTAGCAGACCCCTACCTGAAAGCCTAAACGCAAAGGTTTACATCATAGGAACAGCAGAGCTCAGCTCCATGGAATGGCTTTCTTCGAGTGTGTTTCAAAAACATGCAACAACGCCATATCAAAGCGCGATTCTTCCATACTGCAGCTGTTGGTAACATGTTTTGTCTAGGTAATAGGGACTGACCAGAACAGAATAACAAGAGACATTGTTGACCGACCTTGCACATTATGTTCAGACAGAATTGAAGGGAAAGCTGAGAACGTGAAAAACAATCTGTTATCATGTACAGGGAAGAGGCAAAGTGTCGCGAAAACAAACTCTTAGCAGAGGCGTGCGCAAAAGCAGCAGCATAGGGCAAGCAAAACTCATGCTAACTTAGCAATGTCGACAATGTATCTAAGGGCTACATAACCCCATATAACACCCTCCCCCTGGTAAGTCAGTAGGACATAGACAGAAGAACAAAAACAGAGTTAAAAAGTCAGGCATTGTTTAAAATATTGGTGAGGGACTTTCTAATTAAAAAAAAAAAAAAAAATCGGAGAGAAAGGGGAAGAAAAAAAAGGGAAAGTCCGAAGAAAAAGCTAAAGGCACTTTGAGCTTGAAAAAAGAGTCTGTATTCTAGACAGCGGAGTAGGGATGACCCAAGTAGTCAATCCATGAAGGTTTGGGTGCAAAGGAATGCAATTCCCTCCAATAGGTCATCTTTGTCATTGGTAGAACAAAGCGATGACATCCAATTTAGTAAGTCGAAGGAACAATCATGTTCCTCACAAGCAGGAGCATCCAAAAGTAGAAAAGGCAAACTTGCGTGATATTCAATGAAACTTCGTTGTAGGAAAGTCTGCGCAGACGCACAGATATCCCATTGATCCAAGATTCCAAGTAAAGCTGCACGCGTCATTTGACCATCCACAGAACAAGCCTCGTCATGCGTCTCTAAGGGACCCATCAACCGGCTGAAATCAGGGATTGGACACCACGTGTTCGATAAGTAAAGTTCCATCGCCCAGGAGAAATGACATCTTTTGCAATGAAGCACTGGCTGCACGCAAGTAAAGTAGGCAAAGCGGAATGTCAAGTCGTAACTCACGCCAAGCGTTGCTAAAGGCAAGCATCCAAAAGCCTCATACAGGCGATCACGGCACAGTTGTAGCTGGGCCGGCATGTGCAGAGCCACAAAGTGAGCAGCCATTATGAAGCACAAGGAGGAGAAGCAGGACACCAGCAGCCAGCGCCAATATTAAGGGAAACCCTCTGAAAACGCTGGAAAATATAGAATGAATAAAAGCCGGTATTACCCCGAATATAGTTTGAAAGGAAGAGACCAGGCCAGATCCCACACATTTAAAAAAATGGGCAAGGCCTGACGTATCAGATGCATTAAATATTTGGTGAATTAGTTCCCCAAAATGAAGTGGGAGGTTAGTGTTAAGAAGCGACTGTATCTCACTCGAGGTCCGAGCCACCTGCAATCTGAATGTTTCACGGGCAGAAGTGAGGGCCACCTCCTGTTGGAATAAAAGGGCTTTGAGCCTGCTCAACTTGTTGAACTCTGTTTTCAAAGTCGGAATGGAAGGCCAAAGCGAAGAATCTAAACTCCCTTGCGGGGGCGGGAAAAGGACATTGCGACAGCAAATTACGCGCTGGGAAAAGTTACCAAATATGGGACACCCGCCCGCAAACCACAGCAGTCTTGATTGTTTAAAATGAGATAGCTGCCGTTAGTCAGCAATGTAAAGACGGGCGTGACGGATGGTACTGGGGTCCCTTTTAAAAAGCAAGCAAGATTGGGCGCTGACACGTTACACTCGCCGTGCAACTTAACGTGTTTGCACACAAGAGAGTGACCCACTACCGAATCACACTCCTCCCCTGTGAGGAAAACTTCTTTATCCTCCCTCAAACACCGATAAGTAAAGGGCAGGACCCATAATTCATGCAGAAAAGCACTGCCAAGCGGTTCAAAGCGGCCAACAGGAAAGTGTTGCATACATGATTTAAATTGAAAAAGGCAAAGTGATAACGCCATGAATTAACCAAACAGCAGAGTCCGTTTCCGCTACGGAGAACGGCAAAGGCTCCAATTGTTCAATATGTAACAGCGTGTATACAGCATCTTTCATGGACATAAACTTCTGTTTATCAGTCAGGTTAAAAGGCAAAAATAAAGCAGTGGCATTCAAATAATCCCAAGGCACTTTACCCATTTTCAGTGTCTGCAACGTCCAAGCAAATTGCATGACCGACCTTAACTGATGCTGACCATGATATAACACAGAAACATCACTTTGCACAATATCTATTACAGAAGAAACAATATTGTCTAAGGTGTAAATGCGTGAAGAAAGCGTGTTAATGCTGTTGTCCACAAGTTTGCCTGGTCAATTTGACGCAGACGGAAGGCGGCTTCCATCTGTGAAAGTTTCCAAATTTCATTATAAGAGGCATAAAGTAATTGCTTGGCCCTTGGATTACGTGGACCTAGGACAAAATCGGCCAAATCTATATCATTCGATAGGATCGAAAGGTGCTGTTTGACAGATGCAAGGGTAGAGTGTTCTAGCCACTGCTGGCACAATTTACCTACAGAGTATGTAGTCACAGAATGATGAGGTGGATAACGAGGATCAGGCTTAGTCTGAAGGAAACCAGGTGTAACATTATAGAAACGCAACTGGCATGCATTAGCATTAGTTTGCCACAACAACCATCCTAATGAATCAACCTCGGATACATTAAAGGAGGCATTTTGAAGGAGAGCCTGCAAAGCCTCAATGGTGTAGTTATTATGTAACCGCCAATTGTCATATTCAGCTAATGAAGGAATGGAGGGGGTAATTAGGTTTTTGACAGTTGCAAGACCATAACAGGATGTTTGGTAAATTGTTCTATTTAAAAACAGCAATTGAGTCGGGATCAGGCAGGCACAATGTAACGCCTCAGTGCCCTGAACCTGCCATGGCTTTGTGCCCCAGTTTGATTTTAAATCTATAGTCTGTTTCCAATACTCATAACTGTGTGTGGCCAACTGTGTTCTAAACGAGTTGGCATAAATTAATTTAGTGTGAGATAACAGGTACTTAGATGTAGGGGACTTCTGAAGCCGAAAAAAATAGGATTCAGGATTAGTCAAATCATAATCTGAAAAATAGGTGAATTTATTTCAAAGAGTTTTAGAACTCCCTTCTAAGGGAGTTGGACAATGTTCCCATTGGGTGAAATTAAAAACAGGTCTCATCGTGTTCGTTTTGTGTAAAAAATGATGCCCATAATGTTGATAGCAAAAGAGATCACCATAATTGGCAGAATTTAAATACAAATCTTCAGCATCAAAGGCAGCATAATATTTTAAATCTGAAAACAATGCATGAACTGCCTGCACATCCCAATCATCCGAATGTATGTCCCGTGTCACCACATCTAATGAGACGCGAAACACGTGTGGAACTCGTAGGACCTCATTCGGGCCATGAATTTCGTAAGCTACTTTGTCCCAAACTATGCCATCAGGAACTGGGAAAGCTGAAATGTTCACAAAAGACTGGTCACGTTTCATGACGTGGGACGATGTGCGAGGAGCCAAAGTTCCATCGACCATTTTTACTGCAGAGCGTTCAGGGAGATAATGGCCATTTATAAGTAAAAAGAACAGTCACAAAACCAATTGACATGAAGAGGAATATCAGGATAAGCACCAACCAAATGTAGGTCCATGGGGGAATGAAGTATGTCTTTTTGAACCAGGAGTAAAAAATACGCAACTTAGACTTAGGTGCATCAGACAAACTGGATGATGAGGAGGACAAGGCAGAAGAAAGGTGTGCCGGTTCTCCATCACAGGCACTCACTGGACTTGCAAGCAAAGGTGAAAGCGTCGAATCGTCCATTTGTACTCGTGGGCTAGATGGCATCTCACTCACGGAATCAATTCCCGGAAAAGGGCACACAATATCCATTGCAGAAGAGGATTGTCGCAAAGGCTGAAGATCAATTACAGTGTCCATCATATGAGCAGGCATTCTTGTAGCAGCAGGTGACGACAAAGTTAACGGTGCTAAGGATATTGCGTTGCACGAAACTGGAGGTGTCACACTATTCAGAATCGGCCACACGGTGTAACTTGACATTGTCCACTGAGATGTATCTGTTGTCTTTGCGACCTAGCAATGGTGGTAGAATGACAGTACGAGTACCCTTCAGTCCAAGTACTGAAACCGAAGCACGGTAAGAGGGACCAAATTCTTTTTTGTTTTCAATCTTCTCCCGCACCAGATCTCCAACTTTAGGAAGCCAACCGGTAACAGGAATCAGTTGTGCATCAGCAGGCGAAGATGGCAAATGCTCAGTTGCCAGAGTATCATGTGTCTTTTGCAGATCCTGTAACAGCAGAATGATTATCTACGTCAATCTTAGAGGCAGCCGCCACAATATCCAGACCATCAAGGTCTGGAACAAACATGTGAAAGCCAAAGAGCATTTCGTAAGGGGTCCGCCCACCCAGAGATCTTCTAGGGAGATTATTTAGTGCACGTTGGACCCCATACAAGGACAGCCAGTAACCAAGACTCTAGCTGTCAAGGATTGCTTTAAGTCACGGTTCATTCGCTCCACAACTGAATTGCCCTCAGGCCTGTATGGAGACGAAAGCTGCACCTGTACCCCCAACGACTTCATCGCATCCTTGTAAGCCTTAGAGGCAAACGCTGGACCTTGGTCAGAATGGAAGGTACCACAGGCAAACATCCCGATAAAGACAAGCAAATCCCTGATGACATTTCGAGCGTCAGCACTACGTTGTGGCCAGACCCACAGGAATAGAGCGCATGAATCAACCGCAACCAAGATATACTTGAATGCAGTATCAGAAGAAAGAGGAGCGCAGTGATCAAGATAGACACAGCCAAAAGGTCTATTAGAAATACATAGCTGTGTTTGTGGCGGACGTGGGACTGTAGAAGGCTTGATTTGTTGACAAACATCACAGCAAAGAACATAGTTACGAGTCTGTTTATATAAACTACGCCACCAGTAACGTTGCTGAAGAATAGAGACTGTTGCCGACACACCAGCATGTGCCGAAGCAATGCCTTCGTGTGCGGCCCTGATCAAAGCTTGTCTGCGGTCAGAGTTGGGAATCGGCCGATCCCCAACTGAAGGAATGGTAGCATAAGGAACCTGTTCGGGAGTTACATGATAAGAGTATTTGGAAGGGAAACCCGCAGGATAATTACCTCCCTCCCTAGTTGCAGCGACCGCTGCCAGAATCTCATTATCAATCTTAGTCATAGATCTTGTAACTGCTGCTACGGAACACTTGGCTACTGCAGACTTGGCTGCTTCATCAGCCAAAGTATTACCAAGAGCATGCGTTCCGACACGTTGGTGGCCAAGAGTGTGAATAACATGTGTGAGAGGCAGACGTTGTTTAAGATCTGCAACTCGAACCCAAAGCGTTTTATGCTTAATTGCGCTGCCTTTAGAATCGCGGTAATCATTTTGAGACCAAAAGAATAAGTTGTCATTAAACGACTGGACACAATAGTAAGAATCGTAAACAATAAGAGTATTCACAAGTGGATCAGCAAACTCGAGAGCAAGTACAAGAGCACGCAGCTCCGCCAATTGCGCTGTACAGTCACCTAGTGCCTGAGTATGCACAATGGATGACTTAAACTCTCCATCTTCAATGGAGCCAGCCACAATAGCGCAAGCCGCTGAATAAGCATGTTTGGAACCTGTGGCCGGCTGCGCCGAGCCATCGGTATAAATGATACATTTGTATTCACTCAGAGGAAGAAGCGACAAAGGAGGCGGATGAACAAATTCATACTGTAAAAACTCCTGAGTCTGAAGAGATGGATCAAAGACAAATGTGACATCCGAAGACGTCAAAGAAGTAGCCCACTGAATCCAACATGGGTGTAATGCCTTCGAGTTAGGTACACTTGCTTTAGTCACCGCTTCCAAAGCAGGGAAGGGATTGACCATAAGAATGCGTTTGCCCTGCGCCAGTGAGCGTTCCTTTAGAATCGCCATCTGCACTGCAGTCAAGATTTTCACAACAGAGGAAAAACACATTTCAGCCGCAGTGTACAAGTGTGATTTGTATGCAATAGGTATTGTGTCTCCCTCATTGAACGTTAAGTACGTGAAACCCACTGCCCCTGAAACAATACGTATTACCAGGTTGGTGGTGTTATCACGAGTCATTAAGAAGTTAGTCGAAAGCAAATCCGCCTGCAAAGACTGCAGAACGGAAGTATGTTCCGGAAGCCAGCTGGCAGAAGAAAACGTAGGTTGTATCAACGCATAAAGCGGTTTGATACGCTGGGCATAATCGGGAATGTAAGTCCTCCCGAAGTTTAAAAAACCCAGCAAGGATTGTAACTTTTTCAAAGAAGAAGGTGGTTGCAAATGTGCACATTTCTCTTGGAAGTGAGGTGCTAGACCCTTTCCCTCGTTATTGAGCTCATAGCCTAAAAAGAGCACTGCCAGATGGGCAATGTGTGACTTTGCAAAATTAAACTTATAACCGAAATCGGCAAAAGATAAGATTATGTGGTCGACTCTGTCAAGATGCGGGGCGAGGTCGTCGTCAGTCAAATAGATGTCATCAACGTACGACAAGGCCTCAGGGTCAATGTCATGCAACAAAGACATAATGCGCACCGCAAATGCCCCGGGGCTATTCTTATACCCCATAGGCAATCGTGTAAATTTTTTCTGATTTCCGACGGCACTGAATGCTGTCAGGTCATCACTCGCACAGTCGAGATTGTGACTGTAGAAACCATTGGAAATGTCAAGTGTCTTTTGTATTTTTTACGAACAATATTATTCACCAGCGCCGAGCTGTGTGTGTTTTGTACCGCAAAGGTGCGGCAATGGCTGTCCATCAGGTTTAGGGACAGTAAAGAGAGGATTATTCATAGGTGATACACATGACTCAATGACCCCCTGATACTCCAATTGTCTCAGAATGTCACAAACCGAAGCCTTCGCTTCTCGTTTGATGGGATATTGAGGTTGAGGTTGTGGCATAGAGCGCAATGGTATTTCATGAGCTGGCGAATCAACTTCCCAACCCACCTGATTGCGATACACCGCTCGGGCTAAGGCCAAAGCCCATTCCTCTGCGAAAGCCTGCGCTTGTTCCTCAGGGACACAACGTGAAAAACTCGGAAGTATCACATCTTCCCCTCTAGAAGAGGCTAACACAAAGGGTGGAGGCCAATCCTCTCCGCCAATAAAATGTCATATGTAGCTGTTAAGATTCTCCCAGAAAAAAACCTTAATGGGACGCAGTATATCACCTTCAATTTGGAAAAGGACTTCGTATAGTCTATCCGGGGGGGGGCAACCCGGGTATCTGCAGTCTCAATAGTAACAAATGTGTCAGTTGCTGTCACATCCAGATGGGGACGTAGAACCTCCCTGACTATGGTAACTTCCGCCGCGCTGTCGAGCAGAGTCACTGCCCAAGTCCAATCCAGGAGTTGCGTCCTCACCGTCTGTGGCATATCTTGCTGGTAATGCGGCAACCTTTTTCTTTTGAAAAGGAGGTTGGGTAGGAGCGAAATCACCCTGCTTGTCCTTGACTTCAAACTGTCGAGGCTGTTCACGAAGTTGTGACGCAGGTAGACTTCTACCCCGATCCTGGCGATCACCTCCACCGGCTTGTGAGCCTGATGTTTCCTGTAAAGAACGAGGAGAACGCTGGTCAGGAACCTGAAATCTATCTGGAGACTTCATTTTAGCTCGGTCGGGCAAGTCATAAGTACGTTCAGAAGCATCAGGGGTCGGTGAACTGGCACGCGAACCCTGCTTCTGCTGTTGGGAACCCTGTTTCTTATTTCTTTGCCAATTCTTTTTAGGAAAGAAAGGGCGCCCATCCTTGTCAGGCTGGGCTTTCTGTTGATTTTGAGACTGCGTTTGTGTTTGAGTCGTACGCTTATTTTCCAGACTATTGCGGGCCTATGGTTTTATAAGCCTTCGCCATAATCTTTGGTAATTCTCGTGGTCTGTCAGCCTCCGCGACCGCTTCCAAGCGGTTTGCTACTTGAAAGCTAACGGCATCGCCCTTGACATTCGCAAGGATCATAGCAACCACGGCGAACACTCCCACCAGTCTCATCCCCAGCTCAACAGCCGCTTCTGCTCCGTGTTCATCTTGAACGCGTTTAATCACAGAGGGGAGTACGGTCATGGAGGGGGAGCCGAAACACACAGAATATACCGCTGCAAACAGCCTGCCCCAGGTGTTACAATCAGCCAATTTGGGAATTAAGTCTTTAGGTAAACTAATAGTTAAGATCCTGTGTTTCTCCACAGGAGTAGTATTAGGAAAGACAGCTTCTATCTGTCCAAATTTCTCGGCAAGCCAATAAGGAAATTCATCCTTATTCTGTGGGCGCTTGCCCATGACAGAATTAACTATAACGGGACTGATGGTCACGCCACCAGGACCCGTAGGTTGTACAGCAGGGCCAGGTGGTCCCACCTGGACGGTGCGTGTTACGTACTGTATTACAGCTCTATATACGCGTACCAACGATGTGTGTAAGACGCGGAGCTCTGCCAGAGTCGCAGTTGTAAAAGCACGTGGGTGTGGGGTAAACCCAGCCAAAACGGGCCATGTGGCCCCATCTATAGATAAAGGGCCTAAACGGACTGCCGTTAATGGGTGAGTGTGAGAAGTTGGCCTGGTATATGCTGTTCACCAATTAAAGTGGACACCTTGCACCAGAACAATTCGACTCTTATGGTAGATAGGTTTAAGACAACCTTTATAGAAAGCTATCCTAGTGGTAGCTGTGGAGAGCAGCCTTCAGGCTAAGTCTTGAAGGAATGTAAAGCAGCTTGTTTTACCACACAATCTCTTGAATCACCAAATGAAAAGACACCACACAGGTATATATATCAAATATATATGTATTTATTAATAAACACTCTCTACTAATCTCTTTATGAGATTAGAAGTCAGGAACATATGTACAAGTCAAATATTATCAGGATAAGTTTAGCACAATTGAATATTACAATCTTAGTTTGCTAGACCTAGGTCTAGGGCATCTAGAATCGAGGGACCCCCAAGAACCACCCCAGGTAGTTGTAGGAGACCCACAGGGGACGGACGCGGTGACCTGGCACCGATGCGAATCCTGTACGAGTCTATGCACTCAGACGCGATTGAGATATCAATGTTCAAGGTCCCTTGCATGTTCGAGGCGAACACACCGATCGGACTCAGTACGAGTCGAAGGATACGGTTTACAGATAGGATTTGCAAGGGAGTTGGACGCGGTGTGTCTAACACAGACGCGAACCATGTACGAGTCAGTGCGAGAATCGCACGGGGAAAGTAAGAGTTTTACGATACTTCTGGTGAACCTACAAGCAAGTCACTTACAGGGTAAGTAGTTCGAGGGGCCCACACCTACAGGAGCACTGTAGTGCTGGAGTTACCTCACCCAGGGAAGCCAGGTGCACAGGTGTCCTTTGGTGTCGGGTCGCGGCGTCGTTTTCAATGGCGAACAAAGAAGACTTGCTGCTTGTGATGGTTTGAAGAAGTGTCCGGTGGAATCCAAGCCTGGATTCGGTGGAAGGATGACCTGAAAGCAGAAGGGACAGTGTTCAAAGTCACTTGGCAGTGACTCGGGGCAAGGAAGATGAATGCCCACCGTCGTCGCAGGATTCAGGTCGTTCACGGTTGCCTTGACTCTTCAGCCACGGGGTCCAGGAGGCGTCGATGACGACCAGGAGCTGGATTCGGCGTGTCCCACGATGTCTGCGGCTTACTGCGGTGTCGGCAACTCGATCGGAGCCAACAAGCCTTGGTAACAGCAAGTCTCGGGGAAAGTGTGAAGAGGCAATGGCGCAGACCAGCAAGGTCTGTGGAACTCACCCAGCGAGGGTAAGTCAGGGCAGGCCTGGAGCAACCAGGGGAGCCCTTTGGTTTCTTTGGAAAGTCTTCTGGGGACCCACAAGCC
Organism: Calotriton arnoldi; assembly: GCA_963921515.1. NCBI lineage: Eukaryota > Metazoa > Chordata > Amphibia > Caudata > Salamandridae > Calotriton > Calotriton arnoldi. The sequence continues at coordinate 283,619 of CAWUFW010013349.1, read as the reverse complement.
GGCTGGCAAGGGATCGCGAAGACGCCTCAAGAGGATTCTCTCACAGGGGCCCACGGTCACTCGGGACGTGGTAGGCCTCTGATCTTAGGAGGGATTCCTGCTGGAGGCTGGGACCACACGTGGTCCAAAGCACAAGTTCGTGGAACGTTGTGAGGGGTTGCACTCGACAATAGTGCACGGTACCCAGGGGTCGCGGTTCCTCGTTACTCTTGGGGTCCACTGGCCTCAGCTTCGCTGGGGACTCACGATGGCCTTTGAGAAGTCAGGACATCCACTTCTTGGGCTGCAGGGACTTCGGACTCCGGCGGGAGCGGCGTAGTTTGCGACCGTCGTTTGTAGTTTTTGGTGCCTGGCAAGCAGGGGAGTCACTCCTTGACTCCAAGGGTGATTCTTCAGTCTTCCAAAGGTAGTAGAACGTCGAAGGTCCGGGATTCTTCTGGTAGAGCGTCGTCCAGGGAAATCTAGGGTGCAATGCACAGGTTCCCCCTCTTATACTAAAAGGAGGGGAGGGACTAGCTCTATGACCCTACCTATGGGAGGGTCAGGGGAGTGGGTGGCTACACCCACTTCCCTTTGTCCAGTTTCGCGCCAGAGCAGGGACAGGTAGCCCCTGAGCCGGTTTGAACTGGCATATGCACAGAGGAGCCTTCTGCTCCCCCAGTGCAGGACTTCAAAGCACTCTAAGAGTGCACCCACCCAGCCCCAATACACTAAACCCTGTCTGGAAGGTGGTCACACCCCCTTGGGAAAGGATATCTATTGTTGGGCTTCCTCCACTGCGAGTGTTGGTCATCAGCAGGAGGGCAGCCCACTGTCTGTGACTGGTGGCATCCATTTTGTGATGCCAGGGCTCTGTCGGATTCTACCGCGTTTCCACAGTAGGTACATGTCTATCCCTCTAGAAGGGTGGAATGCTACCCCCGCCGCCAGGACTGGCGGGGGGGTAGTATTCCAAGGTGTTTGACACCAACCACGACATGTTTCGATGCAGCCATTCCAAAGTTAGCATTTTACCGCGAGGATATAATGCACTTAAAAGTATATGGTTTAACCGCATCCACAAACAGCACCAGAGAATGGACTCTGAGAGCTGCAGAGGGGCCCTGCTCAGGCAGAGGCACCCCCTCACATAGAAGCCAAGCACCCTGCCCTCAGGATTGATAGGGCCTGCCTTAGGGGTGACTGATAGGGTTATATGTGTGTGTAGGAGAGATATAGGGAACCTATATCTCAGTGAGGAGTGCTAGCACTTCCTCACTCAGGCTGCAGTAGCAGGCCTGTGGTGTCAGATTTAGTCTGCTTCCCAGGGGTGGCATAATACATGCTGCAGCCCCTGGTAGGCCTGTGAAGTATCTATGCCCTTGGTACCTAAGGTACCATATACTAGGGACTCATAAGGTACCACAGTATCCAATCACTAGTGCACCTAGAGTGCACTCCAAATCGTTTAGAGAGAACCGAGAGGCTGGGGCCCTGATTAGCAGGGGCCCAGCCAGACTATAGCCAGAAACCAGTGTAAACATCAGAAAAAAAGTGGGGGCAACATAAGAGGCAGATCCTACTCTCCTACAGTGAGGAAGGGCGCCATTAAACCAAATACGGTGGGGGCGTGACCTGACGCCGATGTAGACGGTAGCGGACCTCGGAGCTCCTCCGTGGCCTCCCTCCGTTCTAAACTATCCTGATGTTCTAAGGGGGCCCTTATTTGGCCATACTGCATCGGAATACCTGGTGCCCTGGTGGCGGAACTGATGACGCGCTGAGAGGCGGTGCGGCGGAGACGGCTCCACTTCTCAGCGCGGCTCGTCTCATGACTGCGGGGACCTAAGATGGCGGCGGCGGTCAGATGCGGGCTTCGCTGATCGGAACCCAGCATATTGCCCACGACTCCCGGAGAGGAGTTTGAGCCCGGTTGCGGTGGAGAGCCCTGCGGTCACCCACGCATGTGGGGGGCTGGTGGAGGAGCGGTTACGGCTGACCTGGGTGCCGTGAGTGGAGGCTAAAATGGCGGCCCCGCGCCTGGTCTGAGCAGCTTAGAGGAGGTGAGAGGGGCTGGATCTTGTGACGCCGAGCGGGCGGCTCTGGAGTGCTCACAGGCCCCGGCAAGGGGTGAACTTGGCCGGACACCGGCGGTTGAGTGTGGGGATCGGCCCTGGCTGGCTCAGTGCGCAGGATTGAGTGTGGGGCAGGTGGGGCCCCGGACGGCGCCTGCGACTTACTGAGCTGCGGGGGTCGTTGGGACTGGCTGAGAGGAGCCGGATCGGCGCAGTCTGTTGGAAATACGGGACTTGCCCCGGGCTGCCGGGGGGTGTGAGTGTGCCTTAGACTGCTTGGAGACGGGCCTGAGAGGAACCGGACCGGCGCCGTCTGCTGGAGATACGACGGCTGCCCTGGGCTGCCAGAGGCTGTGAGTGTGCCTCGGGCTGCTTAGAGGCGGGACGCCTGGTCGGTCTCCCTCCTGGGTGATTGCACCTGGGTGGTCTGTGGAATCGCAGACGGAAGAGCAGAGAAGACGCCTGCGGCGGTGAGACTGGCCATTGCTGGGAGCCTGGGTCTGCGCAGGCAGCCTAGCATCGGCAGGGGCCTCTGAGGGCGGCGGTGCTGGGGGTGCGGCTGATCTCGGCACCCGACGGCCATATCACCGAGGAGAGGGCGTTGGGGCGGCGGAGCGCTGAGACCCCGCGCTGGGACCCCGCACTGAGAAGTGATATTAAAGAGGCGGCACAGAGGGCTGGAGGAGAGTCCTGGTGAGCGACTGTGGAGGTGGGGAACCCGGCGTTGTGCTGGGGACCACTAACAAGGAGCACATTTCATCGCGCGCTCTGGGTCTGAAGTGGACGCAGACACGGCAGAACTGAGGGGGCACTAGAGAGGACGCACTGCAGGCGGGGCCTGTTTAGGGGCCTGTGAGTGGACCTAAGTGCGGGGACAAGGAGGCTAGGCGAGGAGCAAGCAACACTAGACGGCCGCTTGGGACACTGACGAGCCTTCGGGGATCGGGACGCCAGCCCTCCTCCTACTGGGGAAACGAGTGGTGCAGTGCCCTGCTGAGATGGGGCGGGTGTCCAGGAAGAAGGGATTTGCGGCCCTCCAGATGGATGGGGCAAGTCAACAATCTGAAGAGGAGGAAGAGGTGCCGGGGCGCTCGGAAGCTGTCGCGCCGGGGGGACCTACGCTGACCGATATCCTGCAGGCTATTACCTCGTCCAGGGAAACCCTTGAGGCAAAAATCGACGCCATTGGTGTGGATCTCTCCCTGCTTAAAGATGACCACAGGAAATTGAAAGACAGAGTATCGGCGGCGGAGAAAACAATGGAGGAAGTGCCGGCCGCTGTGACAATCCTGCAGAGATCCCTGACGCAGGTGGAAGCCAAGGTTCGGATCTTGGAACTCCGGGCAGAGGACAGTGAGGGGAGATCCCGCAGGAATAACCTCCGCTTGGTGGGGGTCCCGGAACGGGCAGAAGGGGATGACGCTGTCCGATTTCTGGAGGAATGGCTCAGATCTGAAGTGGCCCCAGAAGGGCTGTCCCCATTCTTTGCTCTGGAACGAGCTCATAGGGTGCCGGCGCGACCTCCTAAACCGGGTGCTCCTCCGCGGCCGATGGTGGTGAGACTGTTGCACTATCGGGACAGGGATCACCTCTTGCACTGTGCTAGAGAAAAGCAACAGCTCCAGATTGACAATTCCAGGGTAATGATATTTCCGGATTTCACTAGGGAGGTTCAGAGGCAGCGCGCCTCCTTCATTGCGTTTAAACGGAAACTCCGCCAGCTTGGTCTACAATATGCCATGCTCTTCCCGGCCCGGCTGCGGGTGGTGGACACCACTGGCACACACTTTTTCACTGCGCCACAGGAGGCCTGGCAATGGCTTGAAACACGACGGACGCGCTCCAGGCGAAGTTCTGCTGCGAGCCCCGTGGAGCGTGGCTCCCCTGCACACTCGAGTCCGGTGGGGGCACCTTTGATGCCGACTCTCCGCCTTGAACGGGACAGAGCGGTACAGGCGGTTGCAGTGATCAGTCGGGGTGCGGTGAGCCCGAGTGCTGCTGTCTCTGGCAGTCCCCTGGGGGCTCCGAGACTTCTATCTCCTGTAGCCCGACAGCGAGTTCTGACATCGAACTACCTGTGATCACTCCGCAGACGGCGGACCTGTTTGGCTGAGCGGGCGACGGCTGCTTGCATGGACTGAACTAATGGTCTGGGTTGGGTTTGCTTACTGTGTGTTTTTGGACCTGCGGTGAGAGAGGGGCGATGTCTATTGCTTAGTATTGATTGGGGGCCCCCTATTGGTGCTGTAACGGGGGAGGGGACCTGGCGGGGCTTTGGGTCCTGAGGATTCAGCGCACGTCTCACTGTTGCTGGGTGCACAGTTAACGGTTGTATTAGTTTGGATGGGAACTAGTTTCAGGGAACCTGTCCTGGGGAAAGGGAGTTGGGGGGTTAAAGGGGTATTGGGGGGGAGGGAGAATTCGGGGCCAAGCATGCCGCTGTAGGAAGTAGGGACAATGGACTACGAATTGCCACCCTATGGGACCCGCCGTAGGTATCCGTTGTTTGTCCTGGAATATAAGGGGGATGCATAATATGACACGTCGCCATAAGGTCCATGCCTATCTTAAGAGGAGAGGGGTACAGATTGCGTTGTTGCAAGAAACACATTTGACCAAGCAGGAGGGTTTAGCTTTACAGCGCAGATGGCGAGGGCAGGTGTTCTGTACGACATACTCGGCTTACGCACGAGGTGCTCTGATCTGGGTCAGGGCTGGAATCCCGTTTCAAAGTACTGGCCAACTGGTGGACCCTGAGGGCAGATTTGTAGTAGTGTCAGGGCGCTTAGATGGTAGAGACATAGTGTTGGGAAGCATTTATGCACCTAACATCGACCAGGTATCATTTTTTGCCCATCTCTCTGCGAAATTGGCCCCTCTGTTGGTGGGATCTGTGCTCTTGGGGGGCGATTTCAATTGCATTACTGATGTCCATTTAGATCGGTCACACCCCCCCTTGGTGGATGCTCCGGTACACAGACTGGCGGCGGCACGAAGGGTCTGGCAGCAGCGTTGGGGGTTAACGGATACATGGAGGGCCCATCACCCGACTGACAGGGATTACTCTTACTTCTCCTCATTACATGACTTGCATGTTCGCCTGGACTCAGTCCTTTGCTCTCCGGATGTCCATGGGGGAATGATGCATAGCGAGTATTTGGCCAGAACGTCCTCGGACCATAACCCCCTGCTGGTGCAGTTGCATTGGACACGGGATCGCCCGGCCATTCCCACATGGCGGCTGCGGCCAGACACGCTGGACGACCCAGTGTTTAAGGACACTATAGGGTCGGCCATTGAGGATTACTTTAGGACCAATGCAAACACGGCATCCACTCTGCTTGTGGAATGGGACGCCTTTAAGGCGGTGATCCGAGGGCGCTGTATAGGAGAGATGGTGGGAGTCCGCAAGGTACTGCTGCAAGATGTGGCAGCTGCGGAGCAACACTTGCGTGTGTCAGAGCGAGAGCGCCCAGAGCGCCCAGATACACATGCTACGCTGCTTGTGGCCAAGGAGGAGTTCGCGATTCAGCTCGAGCGCTTGCGTTGTTTTGATTTTAAGGCGTACACAGACAAGATGCATGCGGAGCGGGATAAATCTGGTGCCCTGCTGGCCTGGTTAGCCAATCCGGCGCGCAGAGGGACGGCGATAACGGAACTGCGGGGACAGAGGGGCGAGGTGGTTTATACTCAGAGAGGAATAAACGACCAATTTTTGCAATTCTACTCCGAGTTGTATCGCACCAAACTGGGCCCTGGCCTCCCTGGGGACGAGAGGTTCCTTTCGGATGCGGCTCTCCCCAAGGTTAGCTCTGACGAGGCGATTGCTCTTGGTAGGGACATTGAGGCGGGTGAAATACGCAGCGCCATAAAACACATGGCCAGGAACAAAACCCCGGGAACGGATGGGCTGCCGGTGGAATTTTATGCGACCTACGCAGACACTCTGGTGCCCTGCTTGGTGGAGCTGTATAATAGAGCGTATCATGAGGGTGTTCTCCCTGTGTCCACCCGTGAGGCCATCATAGTTCCTCTTCTCAAACCGGGCAGGCCTGCGTGGGACCGCTCCTCGTATAGGCCTCTCACGATGCTCAATATGGACTATAAGGTATTGAGTCGGGTGCTGGCAAGCAGGCTAATGCCCCACATGACGACACTGGTGCACGGAGATCAGGCGGGCTTTGTTCCGACACGGAACACCGCCATGAATGTTCGTCGGCTCATCCGCATCCTGGGGGCTGACACGTATGATAAGGAGGAGGCCTGCATTTTCGCGGTCGATATGGAGAAGGCCTTTGATAGCCTCGAATGGCCCTATCTTACTGGTGCACTGCGGGAGTTTGGGCTCGGGCAGCGGTTCGTCCGATGGACAGCGCTGCTGTACAGTGAATCTACCGCCAGGGTCAGGACGGGGGCTTAATTTCTGCTGCCTGTGCGGTGGCCCGAGGTACGAGGCAGGGATGTCCGCTGTCCCCGTTGTTGTTTGCTCTGGCAATGGAACCAATGGCTGCGCATGCCAGGTCGGGCAGTTATTATGCGGGGCTTTTGGTGGCGGAACAGGAACACCATATTGCGCTATATGCGGACGACTTGCTCATGTTCCTGCCTGACCTTCGGGATGCGCTCCAGGGGGCGAAACAGCTCTTGGAGACTTTGGGGAGAGTATCGGGACTTCGCGTGAATTGGGCCAAGTCGTGCTTGTTTCCTACCAAAGCAGGCGGGCGCGATAGGCAGACTGTGGGGGCGATACCGTGGGAGCCTTGTTGCCTCTCCTACCTGGGAACCCGGATTTATCATGACAGTGCTGACCTGATGGAGGGTAATGTGGGGCAAGCGTTGCGTAGCGCCAAAACTAATTTTGAGTTTTGGGGATCCCTCCCGCTCTCTGTTGCGGGTAGGGTTGCCTTGGTGAAGATGGTCACCTTACCACGGTTCCTTTATTATTTTGGAAGGCTCCCCATTTGGATACCAACCAGGTTCTTTACGCAGCTGAATTCTTTAATCACGGGGTTCCTGTGGGGCACGGGGAGACGGAGGGTCGCGCTGCTCACTCTGAAACGACCCAGGATGGAGGGGGGCCTTGCGCTGCCAGATCTGGAGGTCTATTATCACGCTGCGCAATTCCAATGGTTTACGCAGTGGGTGGCGGGCCACATTCGACATCCGGAGGCTATGGGGGGATTGGATCCTAACTGGGGCCTGCTGTCCTGTGTTCTGCTGCGGGTGCATCCGGGAGGTGAGGCGCTGCCGTCGGATTTGGCCGTGGTACGGCGGTGCTGGATGCGTATGGCCAGGAAGCTACGGGTCAGGATCCTGTATGCGCCTGAAATCCCGCTGACAATGTGCGCGGTGTTGCCTCATGGGGGTGACTGGAGCAAACTGCAGTCCTGGGCGGAGCTGGGCATACTCACTTTGGGGGATCTATATGAGGAGGGCAACCTCTTACCGTTTAATGATCTCCTGGAGCGTCATGATCTCCCGCGTGGGGATTTCCTTTTCCATGCGGCCCTGGCTGCGGCAGTGAGGAAGCATTGGCGGGGGGCTATTGGAACCGGCTACGTCCCTTGCGTGTCAATACGTGGTGATGGCTGCGGGTGCTTTTAAAGCGGTGACCTGTCTTTATCGCCGGATTACTCAGGACCTGCGTCAGCCCCTGACAGGGCTGCGGCTCAAATGGGAGACGGACCTGGGGGAGCCCTTCTCGGATGGAGCATGGGGGGCGGTACTTGAGAGGCCATGGAAGAGTTCCCGAAATGCGCGCTTCCAGCTCATTCAATTTTATGTCTTACATAGGGCTTACTTAACGCCCAACAAACTGAACGACTATTTTGGGGGTCGTCTGCCTGCCCTCGTTGTGCTCTAGTGGGGGCAGGGTTCCTGCATATGTTCTGGAGCTGCCCGCAGTTGGAGGACTACTGGCGGGAAATAATGGCTGCCTTAACTACTGTGACGGAGAGAGAGCTGGCATTGACGCCAGGGGTTTGTTTACTGCATGAGTATCCCCACACTGCGAAAACCAAGGTCACCAGTAAGTTCATTGACCTGGGATTAGTGCTCGCGAAAAGGGAGCTCACTAGCCGGTGGAAGACGAGGCAGGGACCTTCCCTTGAGCGATGGAGAAGGGAGCTTGTAAAGTGGGCGGAGAGTGAGGGTAATTGCAGGATGGGTATGGCTAGACGCACGGGGCACGAGCACTCAATGGAACTGGCCAGGGCATGGATGGCGCTTGTGGAATTGACTAAGCATCCACCTGGGGCTGAGGAAAGTGTGCTGACTGAGACGGGGGGCACTCAAGACACCTTATATTGTGAGCTCTAACTGACAGGGAGGGATGGTGCGCCCGCTGGCGGGGCTGCGGGGGATCGCCTCAGGTGATTCTGCCCTATCACGCTTGCGGATTTGTGTGATGGGATACCGGGCGGACCATGGGAACGGCCTGGGAATACCTGGAACCTTTAATTAGTGGCTAGCGGCATGCTTGGGAGGATGGGTGGAGCTAAAGGGGTTTAGAGGGGTAGTTGGGGTGGGGGGGTTGTTGGGGCTGGGTGCTTTATCCCTTTTGTTTTTTTTTCTTCTGCCTATGATGACCCTGCACTCTGAACGGTACTATACATGGGGTTGCTAGGGACTGTATAATTGCATACAGCGGGGGCTGAGGGAGGACGCAGTAGTGGGGCAGGAGACTCAAGGGGAATCGTTGAGCGGCACTCTGAGGGAGGCTGCAGTTATGGCACTAATAGCACTTGTAATATATTGCTCCCCGAATCCTTAATGTATGCTGTCACTGAAGCTTTTTGTTTGCTTTCTCAGAAAACTAATAAAATTCTGTTTAAAAAAAAAAATTAAACCAAATACGGTGTTGCCAAGCTGTAAGCGGAATCTCAAGAGCTCTATAAGGCTGATACTGCTGAGGAACGGCAGTGGCAATATATGTGTGAAACATATCATCAGTTCCATCCACCGCCGGTAAGGTGACCCAAGAGTAAAAAACTTCAAACTGGTGAGCTGGATCGGCTTCCACCACGAAAATAAGCGCGGCCCCAGCATCAGGGACTGCATAACGAGTCAAGTGCGCCCTCAGCGCGGCTCTGCTATGAGCCGGAATATCCACAGAAATTACAGAGAAGCTGTAGAACAACTTAAAGAGTGGCAGCGCAAACACGGGTTATAGGAAAAGAAATACCTTTTAAAACTTCAAGCTTGAATAAACCTATAAAAATGTCAATATAGGAGGTTACTCCGTCACAGCTGTCTCCGGAAACAGAAGTCAGGGTATTGTGGACCAGCACGAGCACTACTCAAGCGTCTTGCAGATAAGAACCAGACCAAACGTTGGCGGCGCCATGTTGCGGGGATTCTGCTCATACACAGAACTATGCAGAAGAAAACAGGACCTCAGTAAATAGGGGTGTACCTCCTATCACCTTAGTACCCAAAATCCCAACCGACTAGCAATAGTGTCTCATTCGGACTCCTCCAAATATCAAGAATCTACGAATGTTTAGACAACCCAGAACACGAGCACTCCCGACTCACCTCAGAGTCGCGGGAACAAGACACTCTTTCGCTCTCACGTACTTGTCCACAATGAAAATAATCAGTCACTAAATAAGTTCAAAATGTTTATTTTGACTATAGTGATTCATAAAACAGTATGCGAACCACAACTAGCAGCAAAATGCATAAGGCAAGAATCATTAGCATTGTTACAATACCATAGAATACAAAAGGAGTCGTCATTTTATAAACTGTGAAAAAGGCAAAATAACTGGGTCTAATCACCCTCCCCTTGGTAGTAAGAAGTTATTTTATATAACAGAAGATCTCTAGGCGTTATTAGCAGACCCCTACCTGAAAGCCTAAACGCAAAGGTTTACATCATAGGAACAGCAGAGCTCAGCTCCATGGAACAGCTTTCTTCGAGTGTGTTTCAAAAACATGCAACAACGCCATATCAAAGCTCGATTCTTCCATACTGCAGCTGTTGGTAACATGTTTTGCTAGGTAATAGGGACTGACCAGAACAAAATAACAAGAGACATTGTTGACCGACCTTGCACATTATGTTCAGACAGAATTGAAGGGAAAGCTGAGAACGTGAAAAACAATCTGTTATCATGTACAGGGCAGAGGCAAAGTGTCGCGAAAACAAACTCTTAGCAGAGGCGTGCGCAAAAGCAGCAGCATGGGGCAAGCAAAACTCATGCTAACTTAGCAATGTCGACAATGTATCTAAGGGCTACATAACCCCATATAACAACACCACCTGGTAATTTTGCACCACCCACTTTTCCTTCTGAAGTCCTTCAAATGGACTATATTGAATTAGGAAGTTGCAATAATCTTAAGTATGTTTTGGTGGTTGTATGTGCATTCAGTAAATGGGTTGAGGCTTACCCCACTAAAGATAATACAGCCATTATGACTGCAAAGGTACTCCTGAGGGAGTTCTTTCCTCGTTTCGGCTTGCCCTGAGTCATCTGGAGTGATAACGAAAGTCATTTCAATGCAAAAGTGATTCAATTAATTTGGGAGGGTCTCCATGTGAAGCAAAAATTCCATGCTGCCAATCATCCACAGTCAGCGGGTTTGGTTGAGAAGTACAATGGTACTCTCAAACTGAAATTGGCAAAAAGACAACAGGGTTAAAATGGCCAGATGCTTTATCGTTAACACTCTTGTTGACAAGAACGACAGCACATTCTAGGACAGGATTGTCTCCTTACGAGGTCGTGTTTGGGCGCCCGGCAAATGTCTGGGGCGTCCTGCGTCCTCATAGGTTTTCAGATATTGAGTACCCTGTGTTGCTTGATTACCTTGGCCAGTTAACCAAAAGTTTACGTTCTATTCAACAACAGGTGCGGGAGTCCCTACCTCCTATACCAGAGGGACCTGGCCATGATATTCAGCCTGGAGACTATGTTCTCCTGAAGAATTTTCAGCGCAAGAAAAGTCTGGAGCCGCGCTGAAAGGGACCTGAACAGGTTCTGTTGGTGACACGGACAGCTGTAAAAGTTGCTGGGCGAAAGAACTGGGTGCATGCCACCCACTGCAGAAGGATTCCTTTACCTCTACCCTACGATCAGTGGGTTAAGGACGGCATCGGGACTCAGAGTGCGAGCAGGTGCCCAGGTTTGTCCCATTCAGTGATGCCCAGCTAACATGGACGCAGATGGATAAAGAAAATGAGAATGTGTTGAACGAGGCTGTTCCTCCAGAAATACGAGCTATCCAAGAGCCTTTGTTCACTGATCACACGGTGCCTGGGGCTACCAGGTACAATTTGCACCCTCGGCTGAGGGATACGGATTCTAAGGAGAAAAGAGATTAGGGATGGACTGCATAAGATAGGTTGTACTGAATTGTGGTACCAACGGAATTAGCTGAAACTAGTGTAGAATGTTTTGCTCACTTTTAGTTGTTTTGAACATTAGTTAGGAAAGACTGAAGTATACCCTGAAGGTATACCATCTTGATCGACGTGGGATACGAGCTTAGGACAGAGCAAGCTCCACCGCATATACATATACTCGTCCACCACAATTTACAGAAGTAAAGGAAGTTTTTGGTTTTGGCTATCCAGGTCCTTGTCTATATTATAGAAAATCATTGGGAATGGGTTATCCAGGTTGTGATAACAATACCTATTGTGATAATCTCTATATGCTGAAGCAGAATGTCACACTGGTGGGTTGGCATTATAAAGAACTGGTATTCACCCGGGAGGCTGGTTATTATCCTGCTTGCTGCCCCATTGTGAATAGTACTGACACGTCCTTGTATATTAACTGCTCCGGAATAGTGCTGTACAAAAATACAATGCCTTTAGTGAATGATAAATATCTGAGTACTTTTGGAATGAACACCAGATATGCTGCAGTAGATTATGACGGGCCGATTTATGCACATCCAGGGTTTTACTTCTTGTCTAATGGTACCTATTCCAATGTTCATAATGGTACAGACGATGTAGCTCTTGGGATGGTGTTGCCTTTAGGCGTGCCTTGTAAATATGCTAAACCAAATATTTGTTGGGTTAAAAGGACTTTAACCAAAGAATTCTGTGATGGAGTGACCGATATAGAGGTCAATAATTATAGTAATGGGATCACTTTTGGATACATTCTCTCTTCCATATTTACACTGCTATGGCCAGGGGTGAAAAAACCAGAGTATTTTGGATGCAAGCTGCAAATTTTGTCTAATACCACACTAGCAGCTTTGCATGACATCACCACCCAATTGGAGAGATTGCGAATATATTCAGAACAGACCAGGTATGCAGTGGACTTTATTCTAGCCAAGAGTGGTGGTGTATGCGCGGTAGTGGGCGATCAGTGTGTAGTCGGGATCAAGAATATGGAAAAGAATATCACTAAACACATATTAGACATCCTCGAGAATGTCAAGGGAATGGAAAGTGGGAATTGGAGTTGGTCTTTATTTGGCAGTTGGGGCTGGATTCTCGAGAAGGTGATTTACATGATTGTGATATTGGTGCTTTGTTGTGCCCTTATCCAGTGCCTCCCCTTTTGTTGTTCTTATTGCACCACTATTCTCACCCCTAAAAGGAAAATATCGATTCATGATACCAACGCTGCAATTATGGTACAGAAAGAAATAGACAACCTCATGAATAAAGATGAGGGCGTTTTTGAGACTTCTTCCCTCCTTACAGTCTCCTTTCCTGATACAGAGAGTATGGAATGCTCATAAGGAGTTTTATTCCTGGTCTCCTGTTTTTCTGATTTTATATTGTTCTTGTTGCTGTCAGAAAATGTTTTAGCTCATGCTAAAAGGAGGGTCTGTTAGAATAGAAATATTCATGTTAGCGCATTGCCCTATGTAAGTTAGCATTCGCAGCACCATTTTCTATTCAGGCGCCATTTTGAATCCTGATCGAAACTAATCCTTTGCTATTTTCGAGAAAAGGCCCCTGTTATGTTTTGTTTCTGCAGTGTTGGGTTTTGCTTCACTAATGAATAGACTGTTCATATTAGTGCATACCTTTCGCACTAGATAAAGGCCCTCTCCCACTTGTATGGTGGCGGGTGCAGGGTGAAACAACCTTGGGTTGTATTAGGTAGTGTGAGATATGAGAACCAAAATTATTTTTTTTGTATTTCACTGTCCAGCTGCATCTGCTTGGAAAATTCTACTGTGGGTGTGCCTTCGCCCGATCATGAAATCTACATAATGTATCTTTATGCTTTGTTGATTTCAGTCCCTCTGCAGCACTCCTAGCGACTGGGCTCCGCTCTGAGTGTATTCTGAATAAACAGTTATTGGTTTGTATTCTCTACTGTCTGACCGACTCTTTATTTAGTATGGAAGGCTGAGAGGTGGTCATTAGTGACCCGGGTGACCCTAATTGGGCCACTTCCTTCAGTATCAGACACACCTGAGGAAAATCCCATGTTTCCAATTAAGGTAGGAGGTAAAGAGATCGATTTCCTAATAGACAGTGGCACAACCTTATCAGCAGTAAGAAACAAGTTGGGTCCTAGTAGTGGTGAAACACTCACTACTATAGCAGTAAATCGAATGATGATGCATGAAGAATTGTCAGAACTCCTACCAGTTTCTGTTGATGACTTCACAATGACCCATCAGTTTCTCCTGTCACCAGATGTTACCATCAATTTGCTGGGGAGAGACCTCCACTGTAAATTGCATGTAACATTATATTTTTCACAAAAAAGGATTTACTTACAAGTACCTGAGGACAGGTTAGAATTGGCTAATAGAGCACCTACTGCTTGCAAATTAAGTAAGGATTCTGTGTTATGTGCACCACATCTTGTCTCTCCAACACGTTACCAATGGACACCGTCACACGGAGGTTTTTATAATAACCTCTTTCGAGAACTGTTTAAATACAGCCCTGACATCGAGAGTGACTTGGCCACACATTTAGTGCAGTTAACATTAGTACCTGGGCCTGCACACTGTCCTGCAGCATTTTTCACAGGGCCAGTGCCTGAATGGTACGTCTACATGGCAGACAAACATTTTTACTGGACAATGGAGTTGCTCGAAGACACATTATATGTAGGAAAAGAAGGGTGTGCAGTGAGCATTTAGCTAGGAAGAGAGGTTATTTCAAGTGCCAGCTTCTGAACCACATGTGTCTATAGCTGTAGCACCAGGTTACTACCCTAAAGATTTGGGCTCCATGGTCAAACTCATTCAGGACTTACCAAGAACTAAGGATTTTACATTTCCTTTAGGAATTGTGTCTGTGTTGGGAGATGGAGAAGGGTGGTGTTGGACGTTGTGTATGAACAGAAATGACAGGACTGCAGTTTTTGACAAGCTTGAAGGGAATATGGCTTTACAGCTGACAAAAAACAAGGTTCTAAAGCAAGTGAACTCAGAGGTATGGGCAAAACACAAAAATGAGGCAGGATTATTGAAAACATGCCCTCCCCATAGAGTGACACTTAAAGAAAATGCAGAATTACCGGATGTCCGTCAGTACAGACTGTCACCTCAGGCAGAGGAGGGAATAAAGCCTGTGATTGAATCTCTCTTGCAACAGGGTATCATTAAAAAGACCACTAGCCCCTGTAATAGTCCTATCATTCCATTGCCCATGGGCAATACTCGGCAGTATAGGTTCATACAGGATTTACTACTGATAAACAACATTGTGGTTCCCTTAGCACCTGTTGTGCCTGACGCTAATACTATATTATCTTCTATACCTGTAGAGGCAGAGTACTTTTCAGTCATAGATCTCTCCTCTGCGTTTTTCACTATTAGAGTCCATCCAGAGTGCGAGTACCTTTTTGCCTTCACAGTAAAAGATACCCGGTATACTTTCACAAGACTAATTCAAGGCTTCACTGAGAGTCCCATGGTCTATGCGCAGGCAGGAAGAGAGACCTGGACAGCCTACACCTGGAAGGTGGTAGGGTCATCTTGCAGTATGCTGCTGATCTCCTTGTGGCATCTCCATCACTTGAGGCCTGTGAAAAAGACACTGTAGCTCTGCTGAACTACCTCCAGGAGAGAGGACACAAAGTTTCATTGTCAAAATGTCAGTGTTGTCAAAAAGAGGTGACTTACCTGGGTTATGTGGTATCCAAAGGCACACGCTGCATATCACCTGACAGAATAAAAATGATTCGGGGCATGCAGCCCCCGTCCACCAAGAAAGGAATGCTGCAATTCCTGTGGAGGATGAACTACTGCCGCCAGTGGACCCCTGAGTACAGATCCTATGATGCCATCTTACGACAATGGACACTACAAGATGCGCCCAACACATTGTATGGACTAATGAACCTTCGGACTGTTTCAAGAAACTGAAAGAGACTTTGTGTACTGCACCAGCCCTGGGGCTGCCTGATTACAAACTGCCCTTCCATCTCTATGTGTCAGAGCAAAATGGCATTGCAAATGGTGTGCTGACACAGCAGCATGGCTCAGGAAAAAGACATGTGACTTTGCCTGCAGCAGTGACTGGGCATCTGGCTTGTTCGAGAGCAGTGGCCGCAGCAGCTGTGATGGTAGAGAGGACGGCTCCCATTGTGTTGGACTACCCTTGTATTGTCTATGTGCCGCATTCGGTACAGTTGTTGTGGTCATCTGCAGCAAAACACATTTTTCAACGGCCAGGCACACAGGTTATGAGGTTACTTTGTTGTCTAACACTAATATTACCATTAAAAGTTGCCCACCTGTTAATTTGGCAACATTATTACCTCCAATAGGTGATTCAGATGAGACCCCTGACCATGACTGTGTTGAGGTTGTAGAGACATGCACCACACCCAGACCAGATTTGCAGCAAACACCATTAGAAAAGCAGACTATGAGAGGTCACTAGTGGTTCCTCCAGCAGACTGACAGACACAGATTACAGAGCAGGATATGCTATAACAACAGTAGACACCATAGTTGAAAGTGCAGCTGTATGCTATAACCAGAGCATGCATCCTAGCTGAGGGAAAAACTGTTAACATTTACACTGACTCACGTTATGCCTTTGGAGTTGTCCACGATTTTGGCCAGCGGTGGGAGTTTTATGGTTTCATAACAGGAGCAGGTCGCCCCATTCAAAATGGCCCCGTAGTAAAAAATTAGCTACGGGCAATACTACTACCCAACAGAATAGCAGTAATAAAATGTGAAGCCCACACAGGAGCTAATACTAAGATAGCCAGAGGTAACGCCATGGCTGACACAGCAGCAAGAGAGAGCACGTTACAGCCAGTGCAGATGGTGCCTTTAATGGCAAAAAGCATTAAAAAAAATACAGCTCATTCAGAGACAATTGTTGCTGGCTGATCTGAAGGAAGCACAATGGTCTGCAACACCAGATGAAGAGAAAGTGTGGATTGATGCTGGATATGTGCAGAATGATGAGGGATTGTGGGTCAGCTAGGATGAGAGGCCTTTGGCCCCACGCAGTATGTTCCTGCCCCTTACAAGGCTTGCCGATGGACCCACTCACATGGCACAAGAGGGGATAAATTCTTTGATTAGACAAGAATGGTTTGCACCTGGGATAACAGCTGTCACTGCACAATTAAAAATTTGCGAACATTCGTGACAAGAATTTTCAATTCTATTAAGGACACGGAGGCGAGGATTATGCTTCTCATTCTTTGCTCTTTATTTTCACAGCAGCCAATAAAAACACTTTATCATAAAAAACTACAATACCCATGAGCACCAAGTGCCCCATAACAACCATAGAGACTATCCCTACATAAAGCATAACTGAGGTAACCACTCCCTCTTTCTGTGAATGATTCTAGAACAGTTAAGTCCAATATAGTAAGAACTCAAGCTTGCAAAAACTTTTCTCTGTGACGGAGAAGTCCTTCACGAAAAAACAAGGCATCCTGAAGCCCAACGTGTAAACATCTGAACCTGGGATTGATTCCCCGATATTAGAAGAACCGGTGGGTAACCATCTCGTCGCTCGGGAGGGATATACACTCCACCTCTTCCAGTGTTGAATTGTTTCACGCATTACTTGCCATCCGTTCCTGTAACAGAGAGAAAAATTCCGTAATACCGGTAACCTCATCTGATATCATAATCATCATAATCAGAAAAAAAAAGGGGGGGGGAGATAGTATATACAGTACAATCAAGATGCAATATTACAAGAATAGCTGCATTGAGAACAATATATAACTCTGGGTAGGATAATCCTCGCCTCCGTGTCCTTAATAGAATTGAAAATTCTTGTCACGAATGTTCGCAAATTTTTTATTCTATGTCAGGACCGGAGGCTCCGATTATGCTTGTTCAAAGCTTAGCCACCACTACTGACGCTACATCAAGAATAGGTTTATAATCAAGGCTCCCCGTTTTGCATTTTTACTGATTTTTACAGATAAATACAGACAGAAAACATTAATTTTCTTGTCTGTATTTATTTTTAAATGTGGATAAAAACAGAAATTGGGTTGCTTTTTGAGCAATTCTAAATACTGTCTGCCATGACTGCCAGGCTAATAGATGTGTGAATTGATAGATAAGGGGTTAAAAAAGAAAGAACGTTAGTAAAGAGGCTTTAACAACAGTACATATGCACAAGGTTGATACTGAAATTTGCATATAAGTGCACTGATTTAACTTCTGCGGGTGTTTACAGCACTAAAACCTGGCAGACATTCAAGCATGAGTGCATATTTATCGGTTAAATAAATGTGGAAATATACTAATTTCAGCTTAATTTTGCCACAAAACCCAAAATAAATATGGATAAATACAGATAGAATCAGCAAAAAATAAATATGGATAAATACAGACGGAAATGGCCAAAAAATAAATACCATAAAACTGGGAGCCCTATTTATAATAGAATGACTTAAAAGTGGTCTCAGTGGACCAGTCAGCCGCATTCATTATATCAGAGAGACTTACTCCCAGAGAAAAAGACTTGGATGCCATAGCCCCTCGAACAGAGTGGGTACCAAATTTCGATACGTCAATGCCCGCCTCGCTCATGAGCCAACGCACCCATCTAGACAAGGTGGCTGGGGTCACTGGGCGAAAGGGCTTCTGTAAAGCAATAAACAACTGACCATTCATATCTGAACGAAATTCAGCTGTACTTACCTCATACGCTTTTACACATTGAACCACACACAGTTTCGGATTGTCCGAGAAAGCTGGATAAGACACTGTTAGTATTACATTTGGTACGTTTAGAGATAACAAATGTGACTCCTTCAGGAGAGAATCTACGCCCCGCTAGATCCAACGGTCTGATGTCAGAGACTCTCTTGCAAGAAACTAAACATAACAGCATGGCCAGCTTGGCAGAAAGTTGTTTTCGTGAAAGGTACTTGTTGGCGGGCCAGGTTTCCAAGAACCGCAAGACCACAGAGACGTCCCATAGAACCGAGTATTTAGGGCAAGGTGGTTTTACCATCCGAATACCTCTAAGCAGTTTGCATACCAGGGGCTGCTCACCAACTGGTTTGCCATCTACCTGAACATGCCCTGCCGAGATGGCAGACCGGAAGTTATGTATTGTTGTAGCGGGATCGACGTCCCGTTGAGAACACCAGCTACACCATCCGTTCCATGCTGATGAATACCGCTTGTGGGTGTTGGCGGACCATGCTTCCTTAATGAACCTGTGAGCGTCTCTCGAAAGACCTGGGATCTTCCATCTATCCCTGAAACACGCCATGCCACCAGAAGAAGTTGCCCTGACTCTATCAAGGGATGTGGAGCCTTCTGAGGATCCCGCAACAGGTTCCATTTCTTTGGAAGGAGGATCGGCACAGCGCAAGACATTTCCAGGAGGATCGGGAACCAAGCTTGCGCCCTCCACAAATGGGTGATCAAGATTAACTCCGCTTGCTGACGTCTGGTCTGAGCCAGGACCCTGGGTATCATCAGAAACGGAGGGAAGGCATAGCACAGGGCCAGGGGCCAACTCTGCAGAAACGCGTCCGAGGCTATCGCCTCCGGATCTGGACGCCAACTGTAGAATTCTGGGAGTTACCTGCTGAGACGTGATGCGAACAGGTCCAACCGGCATGGTCCTCATAGTTGGTTCAGTGATCGGAAAACCCGTGGGTGAAGCCTCCAATCGCTGAAATCCGGCAGATAACGAGAGTGCCAGTCGGCCACCTCGTTGCTGCGTCCCGGGAGGTATTCCGCTATGACTGATATTCTGTGGATCAAGCAGTAATGCCAAAAATCCTTGGCGATCTCCGCTAGAACTCGGGACCTCGTCCCTCCCAACTTGTTGACATAGCGGACCGCAGACACGCTGTCCATGCGGAGCAGTATGCAGCAGTCTGTTTTCTGGGGAGAAAGACTGCGGATCGCAAACGAGCCTGCCAGCAGCTGCAAGCAATTGATGTGCAAGGAGAATTCCTCTTGAGACCATCGGCCCCCTGTGGATATCGGACTGCAACGGGCTCCCCAACCCCAACGGCTGGCGTCCGATTCGATCACTACCTCGGGACTGGATCCGAATATGGCTCTGTCATTCCACGACTCCATGTGATCTAGCCAACACAGCATCTCCCACCCCGCTTCCTCAGAGAGAGGAATTCGTTCTTCATATCCGAGGCCTTTGCGGAGATGTCGAATCTTTAATCTCTGGAGTGCACAGTAGTGAAGGGGATCCGGAAAAATGGCTTGAATCGAAGAGGCCAGTAGCCCAACTATCCGGGCCACTGACCTCAAGGATACAATCTGCTTGCTCAAAATCAACCTCAACTCTTTCTTGATTGCTCTGATCTTCTGAGCTGGGAGGAAAAGCTGGCAGCTCCGGGAGTCGATCTGGAAACCCAGGAACTCGATAGATTGTGTGGGCGACAGTATAGACTTCTGTGGATTCACCACGAATCCCAGGCTTTAAATTAGAGTGATGGCCCATTCCAGATCTGTGACCACTAGTTGAGGGCAGCGAGCCATGATAATGATGTCGTCCAAGTAGACGATTAACTGGACCCCGCGTGCCCTCAAGGATTCTACCACCGGGCGGAGAAGCTTCATGAAGCACCATGGTGCTGACGAAAGCCCGAAGGGAAGGACTTTGTATTCGTAACAAACGTCATGCCAAATGAATTGAAGAAAGCGACGGTGCGGGCGTAGATGAGAACGGATAGGTACGCGTCCTTTAGATCTAGACGGACCATCCAATCTCCTTCTTGCAAGAGGTCGCGCAAAAGATGGATGCCCTCCATCTTGAAATGACGGTAGATTATCCACCCGTTGAATTCTTTCAGATTTAGGACCAACCTGGACCCGCCCCCTTTTTTCTGAACCAGGAAGACATTGCTGGTAAAACCCTGGGGATGGAGTTGTGTGGCGACTATGGCTCCTTTCTTCAGAAGAGAGTTTATCTCGTCTGTGATACAAATCTGTTCTTGATGGGAAAAATATATTGGAGGGGGGATAGAGCCCTGAGTAGGGGTATCGTACAGCTCTAGTTTGTAACCTTGTACCGTCTCCAAGATCCATGCATCTTGTGAGATCGTCTGCCAGGCCTGTAGGAAAAATTGGATTCATCCCCCCAGCGTTACTTCAATATCAGTCTCAATATCAGTCTCACCTGCATTTCCGGCATCTTGTTGGTTACCCTGATTGCCGCCGAACCTGCCCCTTCGGAATCTGTTCTTTGCCCTCCGGGTGGGATAGAAGGAGGAATTGCCGGAGTTGGGGTCTTGGTACCCTCCTCTTTGCTGATGGTAGTGGCCGCGTGGGGCGCCTTGATTGAATCCCCAGCCGAACGACCGCCCTATGTATCGTCCGGCCCTGGTGAAAACCGGACGGATGTCGCGTTTGAGTGACTCTTGCGCTTTGTCCAAGCCACTGAAGGTGGCTACGAACTTGGTCAATTCTTTCAGAAATGGTTGTCCGAATAAGAGACCCTGAGCCACGGGCCCTGACTTAGAGGAGGAAAGTTCTGCCAGCTTGGGGTCAACCTTGAGGAGGATGGAACGTCTCCGCTCGCTTGACATGGCGAAGTTTTCGCTGCAAAGTTGGCACACCGCCCTTTGCGCCCATCCGATCAATTCATCAGGGTCTATTGCCGTCGCGGACTCCTTTGCCTTGAAACCCATATCGAAGATCTTGGTTAGGGGCCCGACAAATCCAATAATTTATCTTGGCATGACCGCCAAGCCCGGTCAATGCCTTTCTTGGGATCTTTAGCGTACTTCTTTAAATATGTTAGCATGGTGGGGTCCACCTCGGGGGTTTCCGCCACCTTCGCCGCCAAATCCGGTCTCGGGCATTCCGACGGTAATCGTGCCCTGACGTCCTTATCAAAAGGCCGTCGGAGGTGCGACTGGACATAATCCGCTACCTCCTGCGGCGGGAGCCATGCGGTCGAATTAGGGTGGACAATGTCCGCCGGCTCAAAGGTGAGGAGCTTGGGCTGAGAGGGGGTATCTAAGTGACGCTCCTTCCTAACTTTCTTGGCAGGTCTAGGGGCTTCCTCCTGCTCTGACTCTTGCTCTGAGGAAGTGTCCCCATCCTCCCCTTGGAGGGAATCTGCGGGGTCATCAGGAATGGTATATGCGTGATCCTTTGCCATGGACCTGGCCAAACGCGCAAAATCCTCCGCATGAGGGTTGAACCCCGTCTTGCCACTGGGCTTGGGGCGAGAGCCCGCGGAGGGAAGCCATCCTTGCTGTAGCGCGTAGTTGCTTAGGTGGCACTTTAGGGGTGCAATCGCTCTTACTAGGGCTGAATTAACAGACTGCTGAACCCCTGCATCTAGGGCCTCCACGAGGTCCTGCTCTAAAGAACCGGCTGGTTCAGCTTCAAAATACTCCTCTTTATAAAAGAACTCGGCCATGATGAGTAAATTTGAGCGAGTAATTTGAACAATCGATGGATCCACTGAATGGAAAATCACGGGGGAGATGTACAGCCCCAGGCAAGCCAATAAACACAGTAATTATTATTATTTGGTGGAGGGAGGGCTTGCCAACCTCTCTAGGCAAAGCCTATGCTCTTTTCTGCAGCCCTCAGAAAACCACGGGCGTCACCGGGAGTGTTTTACGAGCGTTTAGGAATTCAAATCGGAGCTTAGTTCCCGCTCTGAGGTGCCGATATGAAACCTGACGGCAAACTTGTCAAAATGGCCAACGCGCATGCGCGGAACCGGCCGCTCGTACTAATTGAAAGAGGACTGCGCGATCGATCGACGCGCGTCCTTGCTCCCACACTCCCTCTCCACCTGAAAACTGCCCTGGGCATGACGCGCCCGGCAGGGGAGGCAGTGCGCTCCCAAGCGGAGTGCGAACCCGACGCTTCAAGCGGGAACGGACCCTTCAGAGAGATTTAAATTGTTTTACCGTTGATAAGAGGAAACGCGCTGAGGAGCGCTCGCACCCAAACAATGAAAATATACAATTCAGTACACACAATTAAATATACAGCGCTGACACAATCAATATCGTAACGCGCTAACACGTGACACCCAAACCCATACACTACAATACCACAATGATAGAGTAATAAGGGAAAAGGCACTTAATTGGCTGCGGAGCAGCAAAGAAAGAGGAAGTGGTTACCTCAGTTATGCCTTATATAGGGATAGTCTCTATGGTTGTTATGGGGCACTTGGTGCTCATGGGTACTGTAGTTTTTTTATGATAAAGTGTTTTTATTTGCTGCTGTGAAAATAAAGTGCAAAGAATGAGAAGCATAATCGGAGCCTCCGGTCCTGACATAGAATTCTGCTCCCAATGTCTTGTCTGTGTCCAGCAGGCTAATGGTTGGTCCCCTGCTACCCATGATCACTTGCCAGTACCACAGGGTCGCTTTATCAACGTCCAAACAGATTTTGCCTATATGCCCCCAGTGAATGGATGCAAATATTTGCTGGTGTGTGTGGATCAATTTTCAAAATGGGTGGAGGTGTTTCCCACAAGGAAGAATGATGCAGCAACAGTTGTGCGATGCTTGATGAAAGATATCATACCCAGGTTTGGGGTTCCCCAGGGCATAAATAGTGACAGAGGGGGTGAATTTGTGGCGGCAGTTGTGCACAAGATGTGTGCCTGTTTGAGAATAGAGTGGAAACTGCATGACCCTTACCACCCCCAAAGTTCAGGCCAGGTGGAGAGAATGAACGCCACAATAAAACATAAATTAGCCAAAACAACTGATGCAACAGGCCTGAAATGGCCAGATGCGCTGCATTTAGTGCTGCATGCCAGAAGAGCGATGCCGTCTAGAACAATGCTCTTGTCCCCTTTACGAGGTACTGATGGGGCAGCCTATGTTGGTGGGGTTGAGGTTGCCTCTCACAGCATCCCAAGCAGCACTGCTGTGGACGGATGAAAATATTCCGGACTACGCTGTACAGTTGTCAGCAGTCTTGAGGCATCACCATCTCCAGGTGAAGGAAGCTTTGCCCCATCCTTCCTCAGAACAATCACACTCTTTTAAACCTGCAGACATGGTCATGGTGAGAAAAATAAAAGATGTTTCTCTAAGTTGTATGTGGACCAGACCCCACATTGTGCTCCTGGTGATGTGGACAGTGGTAAAGGTGCAGGGACGTCCTAAGTGGCTGCACGGAACACGATGCAGAGCTGCACCAACAACGCCTGAGGCAGAGGTACCTATAACGGATGAGCACCGGTCGCCCGTGGAGCAGCACGACATACTGGACAAGGGGGGGAGAGAGACCAGACCATGCCTAACAGAAATTCTGAGGGCCCATCATCAAGTGTCACAGGGACGGTGACACCAACAGATGCTGTTGAGTGAAGCACGCAACGCAGTCTCGGAAAAAGGTGATAGTCTGCACCTGTCGAAAAATAGACTGAAGAAGACACCAGAGGGCAGGTCCGTGAAACCACCCCTGAACAAGACGACTACGGACCAGCAGTAGAAGCACAGGACAGCGCACTGCGAGCGTTTTCATTACTGACACTTACAGAAAGTGCTCTGGAACTAAATAACAGAAAGACACTCCATTCCTATACTTAGCACTTTCAAGAAAATACATCGCATAGAGCAAACAATATTTTCTAGAACCCTACTTATGTGTATGCTACCTGTATTGCAACAACCTGCTGAACATTCCCTCATTGCAGTACATGAGAAAGTAACCCAGACTTTAGGTCTTGAAAACTGCTGGATTTGTAGGGAGTTATCCAGACACCCCAGCAACTCCATTGGCCTATATGAGACACTTGTGCGTGTACAACATTATGACCAAGGAAAAGGATGCCTCATATCCAATGTAATTTGGGATTGTGGAGAAGGAAGAATTGGATGGTGCCCACGTTGTACCATACTGCCAAACATTCAAGCCCAATACCAAGTGTCACCTACGGTGGAAAACAGTGTGAAGAAAAAGGCATTTCCTGTATGTATAAAGCATCATGTTTCAGGAAGTAACACAGCTTTCCGATACTTAGGACATTAAAAAAAGTAGCAAATGTCCCAACATATTGGAATTTGATAATACCACGGGTAATTTGAATATAAGGGACAGACAGTTAGTAAGTAGGAACTGTACAGCTAAGGTACAAGGGAAACAAGTGAGTACACTTTACATTACTGGAACATCACTGTAGATGGAGAGACACTGCTAGTAACACCTGATGGTCTTCTATACGATCCATTAATTGAGCAAAAGAATGATTATGCTAGTCCACCCAATGTGATTTCTAAAATATTAGAATATCCCTTATGGTCAGCTTGCTGCTCTTACATGGCACCGTGGGCAAAAATTACGCTTATAAATTCTGCATGGATAGATTACAAATGGTGTGATCAATTTAAAAAACACTTTTCCTGAAGGGGTAGGACTACCTCTCAGTAAATATCACACATTGGACACATAGTTACAGGGCGGTATGTATTTTATTTGTTGCACTCAAGTATACAAGGTGCTTCCCGGCACTGAGAAGGCCGGGGAAGCACCAAACATTTCAGTCATGCCGCATATTGCAGCCCATGAGCCATTAAATTTGGGGCGTTTCGCTCGTAGGTATATGAGAGATATACATGCACCTATTCTGGAGGCTAGACATGGTCTATTCTTTAAGCTAATGCGTATATTTATTCCTGGATATGGGGTATATGATTTAGAATTGGCCCTTGTTAATATATTTGCTGAGCTAGCTATAGCATTCAATGCAACAAGAGATGCACTTCAACAGTTGCAGATGGAAATTAATTCAATGGCTGCCATGACTATTCAACACAGAATTGCACTTGACCTCCTGACACTACAACAAGAAAGACTGTGTGTTTTACTGAATTTCTCTTGCTGTTATTTTCTAAATAACAGTGGAAACATAGCAAGGGACGTGGCACAAATTAAGCATGCGGTTCAAATATTCTGTGGAGCAGAGCAAATGGCAGCTTTTGATCATGAGTCCTGGCTGTGGTCATGGCTACCAACTGGAGAACTTAGTTCTAGCACTACTGGGGATCTTTATAGCAATAGTGATACTATTGTGTTGTGTTCAGTGTTGTTGCTTAATGGGACAGCACTTGTGTATAGTAAGAGCATCCATTCAATTTCTGCAGTTAAAGTGCTACCTCCTACAGAGCAGGAGCTAGCCCGCAGATATCTTATAATACAACTGGACGCAGAGGAAGCACACAAAGAAACGTTTCAACTAATGGATAGAGATATATAACATATAAATGCATTGAGTACTAGTATATCATTTTGTCTATATTAAATAATGAATATCTCTTAGATGTGTCTACACGCCAATATATGCATGTTATTTAAACACTGTGTAGTGGCATAATGCCATTCAAAGATATGTACTTTATTGATACATTGTATACATATATATATATATATATATATATATATATTTACAATGGTATATGATATGACTATCCTAAAGGGGGGATAGTGTGGAAAAAATATATATCCATGTGTATGTATCACACAGATGTGGGAATCAATTCCAATTCTCCCCCGCACTATCTCAGGCCCACTGAGCTATCTGTATCTGTCTCTGACCAAACTGCTTGCTCTGTCCTCCGCAGTGCCTCCCTCTCCTTTACAAATCTACTCCAGCCTGACCCAAGGGCCTTTACTGCCCTCTCTGACCCCTCCTTGGCTAACAGCTGTCAACACAAACCACACTCTGAGGCCTCCCGTCTCTTACAAGTTTAGCTCAACCTATTTTTTCTGTTCCCTTGTTTGCTTATTCTGCAATAAATATTTTTTGCACTGTCTTATGCTTGCATGGCAATTCTATTTTCTATATAATTACCTGTATATGGACTGTGCCCCCTTCTGGGGTTTTTGCTGGTGACAGCACTTTCTAACATATATAAACACCCCCACAAGAAGTACTCAGGGCAGAAGAAGCTTGTTCCAAGACGTAACACTGGGATGTGCATCTGCCTTGGCATGCCAATATGCATTGGTACCTGCAAATACATTTCATCTGTTTCGGAGCCTTGCCTGGTGTCTGTGTTTTCTTTGCGTCACTCTGAGGAGGGTTGGAAAATGTATTTCCCTAACAATGGGTGCCTGCTGCTGGGATCTGTGTGGAAACACCACAACGTGTACAAAGGCAGATTACATTTGTTTCCTTCCTTTGCTTTATGATGCATCATACAGGTGAGCAGGCAGCCAAATCACTGCACTGTCCCAAAGCGCCAAGGAGACGGATGTCAATCCGACTGAGCACTAGTCTGTGCACAAGGGTTTGGCTCAGTTACCTGCAGGTTTGGAAAATGCTACCTTGAGCAAACACCTGGGAATCTAAAGCACCCGTACTGTTGGAAAACCTTTGAGAGCTCTGAATTATACCAATGTAGCAACATTTCCACCTGCATGACTGTACGTTGTGAATGGGGAAATGCCTCCCCATAATTACAACTACACATTGTTTCTCCTTGAATTACACTTGCCCTTGTCAGCAGGAAGTAATTTCCAGGATGGGAATGTATTGAGAAAAGTTATGGGTGTTTACAAAATTTCTATAGCACCCTCCCTGAAACACCCGCACTGTCCACTATTGGACATGAGCAAATCGTTTTACGAGTGCAAGGGTAACTGTGTGTAGGAGAGTAGGATCTGCCTCTTATGTTGCCCCCACTTTTTTTCTGATGTTTACACTGGTTTCTGGCTATAGTCAGGCTGGGTCCCTGCTAATCAGGGCCCCAGCCTCTCTGTTCTCTCTAAACGATTTGGAGTGCACTCTAGGTGCACTAGTGATTGGATACTGTGGTACCTTATGAGTCCCTAGTATATGGTACCTTAGGTACCAAGGGCATAGGTACTTTACAGGCCTACCAGGGGCTGCAGCATGTATTATGCCACCCCTGGGAAGCAGACTAAATCTGACACCACAGGCCTGCTACTGCAGCCTGAGTGAGGAAGTGCTAGCACCCCTCACTGAGATATCGGTTCCCTATATCTCTCCTACACACACATATATAAACCTATCAGTCACCCCTAAGGCAGGCCCTATCAATCCTGAGGGCAGGGTGCTTGGCTTCTATGTGAGGGGGTGCCTCTGCCTGAGCAGGGCCCCTCTGCAGCTCTCAGAGTCCATTCTCTGGTGCTGTTTGTGGATGCGGTTAAACCATATACTTTTAAGTGCATTATATCCTCGCGGTAAAATGCTAACTTTGGAATGGCTGCATCGAAACATGTCGTGTTTGGTGTCAAACATCTTGGAATACTACCCCCGCCAGTCCTGGCGGCGGGGTAGCATTCCACCCTTCTAGAGGGATAGACATGTACCTACTGTGGAAACGCGGTAGAATCCTGCAGAGCCCTGGCATCACAAAATGGATGCCACCAGTCACAGACACTGGGCTGCCCTCCTGCTGATGACCAACACTCGCAGTGGATGAAGCCCAACAATAGATATCCTGTCCCAAGGGGTGTGACCACCTTCCAGACAGGGTTTAGTGTATTGGGGCTGGGTGGGTGCACTCTTAGAGTGCTTTGAAGTCCTGCACTGGGGGAGCAGAAGGCTCCTCTGTGCATATGCCAGTTCAAACCGGCTCAGGGGCTACCTGTCCCTGCTCTGGCGCGAAACTGGACAAAGGGAAGTGGGTGTAGCCACCCACCCCCCTGACCCTCCCATAGGTAGGGTCATAGAGCTAGTCCCTCCCTTTCTTTTAGTATTGCACCCTAGTTTTCCCTGGACGACGCTCTGAAGACGAATCCCGGACCTTCGACGTTCCACTACCTTTGGAAGACTGAAGAATCTCCCTTGGAGTCAAGGAGTGACTCCCCTGCTTGGCAGGCACCAAAAACTACAAACGACGGTCGCAAACTACGCCGCTCCCGCCGGAGTCCGAAGTCCCTGCAGCCCAAGAAGTGGCTTTCCTGACTTCTCAAAGGCCATCGTGAGTCCCCAGCGAAGCTGAGGCCAGTTGACCTCAAGAGTAACGAGGAACCGCGACCCCGGGGTACTGTGCACTATTGTCGAGTGCAACCCCTTCACAACGTTCCACAAACTTGTGCTTTGGACCACGTGTGGTCCCAGCCTCCAGCAGGAATCCCTCCGAAGATCAGAGGCCTACCACGTCCTGAGTGACCGTGGGCCCCTGTGAGCGAATCCTCCCGAGGCGTCTTCGCGATCCCTTGCCCGCCGGCTTGTGGGTCCCCAGAAGACTTTCTAAAGAAACCAAAGGGCTCCCCTGGTTGCTCCAGGCCTGCCCTGACTTACCCTCGCTGGGTGAGTCCCACAGACCTTGCTGGTCTGAGCCATTGTCTCTTCACACTTTCCCCGAGACTTGCTGTTACCAAGGCTTGTTGGCTCCGATCGAGTCGCTGACACTGCAGTAAGCTGCAGACATCATTTGACACGCCGAATCCAGCTCCTGGTCGTCGTTGACGCCTCCTGGACCTTGTGGCTGAAGAGTCAAGGCAACCGCGAACGACCTGAATCTTGCAGCAACGGTGGGCATCCATCTTCCTTGCCCGAGTCACTGCCAAGTGACTTTGAACACTGTCCCCTCTGCTTTCAGGTCTTCCATCTTCCGAATCCAGGAGTGGATTCCTCCGGACACTTCTCCTGTCGCCGCAAGCAGCAAGTCTTCACTGGCTCCCATTGAAAACGACGCCGCGACCCGACACCAAAGAACACCTATGCACCCGGCTCCCCTGGGTGAGGTAACTTCAGCACTACGGTGCTCCTGTGGGTGTGGGCCCTAGAACTACTTACCCTGTAAGTGACTTGCTTGTAGCTTCCCTAGAAGGGTCCTAACACTCTAACTTTCTAAGTGCGACAATTGCGCTGACTCGTACAGGGTTCGCGTCTGTGTTAGACACACCGCGTCCATCTCCTTTGTAACACTATTTAAAACTGTATCCTTCGACTCGTACTGAGTCCGATCGGTGTTCGCCTCGAACACACAAAGGGCCTGTAACTCTGAGATCTCCATTGCACTGACTCGCACAAGGTTCGCGTCTGTGTTAGACACAGCGCGTCCATCTCCCTTGCATCTCTATCTGTGACCGCGTCCTTCGACTCGTACAAGGACCGATCGGTGTGTTCGCCTCGAACACGCAAGGGACCTTTAACATTGAAATCTCAATCGCGTCTGAGCGCATAGACTCGCACAGGACTCGCACCGGTGCCAGGTCACCGCGTCCGTCCCCTGTGGGTCTCCTACAACTACCTGGGGTGGTTCTTGGGGGTCCCTCGATTCTAGATGCCCTAGACCTAGGTCTAGCAAACTAAGATTGTGATATTCGATTGTGCTAAACTTATTTTGATAATATTTGACTTGTACATATGTTCCTGACTTCCTGAGTGTTTATTAATAAATACATATATATTTGATATATATACCTGTGTGTTGTCTTTTCATTTGGTGATTCAAGAGATTGTGTGGTAAAACAAGCTGCTTTACATTCCTTCAAGACTTAGCCTGAAGGCTGCTCTCCACAGCTACCACTAGGATAGCTTTCTATAAAGGTTGTCTTAAACCTATCTACCATAAGAGTCGAATTGTTCTGGTGCAAGGTGTCCACTTTAATTAGTGAACAGCATATACCAGGCCAACTTCTCACACTGGTTACCTGGTAAATACGTAGAACATGTGTTAGACTTGGCATCTTTTGGCGTGTTTCCCCTGACTTTTTGCTTTCTGACCTCCCGGTTTTGACTCTGTTTTTGCTGGTGTAATGATTCTGCGCACTTCCCTCACTGCGGTCCAGTGGGAAAGTGCAAGTGCTCCTGTATAAAATGCGTTATGGATTGGTGTTTCCATGATTGGCCTATTTGGTTTATGTGTCAGTCCCTTGTAAAGTGCACTGCGAGTGCCAGGGCCTATAGACCAAATGCTATTGGTGGGCTGCAGCACTGGATTGTGCCA
Source organism: Calotriton arnoldi (assembly GCA_963921515.1). Taxonomy (NCBI): domain Eukaryota; kingdom Metazoa; phylum Chordata; class Amphibia; order Caudata; family Salamandridae; genus Calotriton; species Calotriton arnoldi. The sequence continues at coordinate 253,287 of CAWUFW010013349.1, read as the reverse complement.
CCCACGCAAACAGCCCGTAAAGTGTAACTCGGGCCTGCCACCGCAGAGCCTGTGCGCAGCCTGGGGCTGCCATGACGACTTGGCAAGTACACACACTTGCAAGTCCCTAAACCTTCCCTTTGCTACATGTTAGTCACCCCTAAGGTAGGCCCTAGGTACCCCTGTGGGCAGGGTGCGTTGTACGCGAAAGGTAGGACATGCCCGGGTGTGTGTGGCATGTCCTAATAGTGAATCACAGCCTAGTTCGTTTTTCACTATTGCAAGGCTACCTGTTCCCCCTAGGCCAGAACGGGCAGTTTTGATTATTACAGCTTATAATCCTAACTGACCCCGGGAACATGGTAGAAATTCGAGTTTAGTATGCCTGGACTCAGAATGATAAAATGCAGCTTTTAGTGAAGTTGGTTTTAACATTCTGTGTTTGAAAATACCACTTTTAGAAAGTGGGTATTGTCTTGTCTAACCAGCCAAGCCTGCCTCTGCGAGGTTGTGTATTCCTTGTCTGGAATGTGAGTGGCTGGGGGATGCCAGGAGACAGGGTGAGTCAGCACAGGGCTGAATAGCAAGATCTACATGTAGATGGGTGGGAGGGGTCGCACCTGGGCCCTGAATAGGACAGTGTCTTCCCTCCACAATGCTGGCTCCACCTCCTGTGGTGCGTCTGATGTCCCTGGCCTACTCACTGAAAGAAGGGACGGAGACTTGTCAACAAAGTGCTCCAGAACTGGTTTGGACTAGGCAAAGGCCTCTCTGCCTTCAGAGAACAAAGGAATTTGGGATATAAATATTGGGGCCCTGACCCCATGAATTTAGATCTCGCTGGAATCAAGGAACCTGCCAAGACGAAGAGCTGGAAGAGCTGCTAGGAGGAGTACTGCCCCTTTGCTGTGTTGTTGCTTTGTTGGGTTGGCCTGCAGCTGCTGCTTCTGCCTTGGGCAGTGAAAGGACTGGACTGAACTTTCTACAAACTTGTGCTGAGTATCTCCAAGGGCCGGGAACCGAGCTGGCCTCCTGTTAAGAAGTCTCAGGGACTGCAAAGACTTCACAAGCCTCTGGGTACCGCTTCTGGAACGCTGTTTCAGTTGTCACAGAGGAAGGGAACTGCAACCGACTCAGTCAACCGAATCCATCCCTGGCCGGTGACCTGTTTGCACCGCAGACCGCATCGCAACCCTGGTCTCACCGTGGGCGACGTCCGACGCCGCCAACATCGAGCCGCTGCTTGCACCGTGACCTGTGGGCACCGCAGTTCGCTTCGCATCGCATCGCTTCACTGAACCAACCGGACCCGACCGACGAGGTCGCTGCAACTGGCTCAAGAGTCGTGACCGCACCGCATTTGGGGCACCGCTCGCACGTTTGCGACACACCGCTCCGACTCGCACCGCTGTCCGACGCCAGCTCCTGCACTCCGGCTAGGTCGCCTGCATTGCAAACTGTCAGCACCGCATCGAGCATCGTCTCACCCTGCCTTGGACTCACCGACTCCGTCTGCCCGACGCTCATCGAGCCGCTGCCTGCACCACATCGAGGGACACCGCACCTTGCATCGCTCCGTCTTGCACCGCAACCGCGACGAACACCGACCGGCTCGTACACTCCGTACCAGCCACAACGAGAAAGGTACTGTAACCGAGTCTGTTCATGACTCTGCTGGCCCGTATCGACGCGGTCGGCTGGAACGGTTAGACTCTGTGGTTCTCAGCATCACGGTAGGCTCGGACGGAGCTACCGACTCGTACGAACTTTGCTTTTGTGCTATTCCTGCAAAGAAGAAGTTAACGTATCAAGTATTCATTCGTAAAGTACAGTATTGTGGATTTTTGTCGTAATTGGTCTTGTCTTGAGTATATAAAATATTGGTTATTTTTCTAAACTGGTGTGGTGTCCGTTTGTAGTGCTTACACTGTATTACTGTTGGTTATGTGCAAATGCTTTACACACTGCCTCTGAATTAAGCCTGACTGCTCGTGCCAAGCTACCACGAGGGTGAGCAGGGGTTACTTCACGAGTGTAACAACCCTTACCCTGACTAGGAAGAAGGGTCCCTACTTGGACAAAGGTGCAAGCCCTTGCCAACTAGAGATCCCATTTCTAACATGTTGAAATAGTACTGTGAATAGGACCTTTAACAAATAACTAAAGACCAGTCCCTTCAGGGGACATGGCTGCCCTTTAGTTTAATGTGGATTCAACTCAAAAGAAGCCGCACTTCTGAGCTATTACTTTTGGGGTACTTAGCTCGTCAGACGGTAGTTGTTTAGCATTTTAAAAAATATAAAACATGCTGAATTGAGACATTTTTAGATCACACATGCAAAATGGCATTCTTAGCCAAATACAGCAACTTTTTAAACACATTCAATGTGCAATATATTCACATGCAAATTAGCACAGCTAATTATGTGCCATTACGTAAAAGTGCAAAAGCCCCTATTTGCACTCTTTAGCACTGATACAAATTATGGCCACTGAATGTTGATACTGTACTGTTTGTATCAGTGTTTTAGTGTGTATCAAATGGAAAGTTGCTTTTTAATTTAAAATGTTGCCAAGTTAATCTTTCATGACTGGGGAACTGGATTCAAGTTTCAGCGTCCTCTTCCCGCGATAACGAAAAAAACTAGGAACACGTTTAAAACTCACGCCGTTGTCTGTGGCACTGCCCCCAAAGGGTTCTTCACATTACCGCGCTTGGAAAGTCCCCGGGCCGGATCAAAGGAGATTGAAGTTAACAAAAGGAAGCTTGGGAGAAAAGTTCAGCACACTGCAACAAAAGTCCCCCATACGGTGCAGAAAAGCAGAGACTAGGGGTTGTGACTGAGCAGTTACACCACCAACGGATGTCCAGATGCCACACTTCACAGGAAATAGTCATCAAGTGGGAGGGAACCTGGTAGCCCATTGGCTACCATCACATCCTACCCTAAGGGCATTTTCTGGGCATAAGTAGGGCACCCCAGGCACCCTGAACTCAGATCTCGAGTGGACTGGAAGAAAGACTGAAGGACTGCCCTGCTGCACGGTGGAACCAGCAAAGAAAGGCTGCACCTGCGTGGATTACACCTGCTGAACCTGGTGGCTAGCAAAGAAAAGGGACTGTGCCTGCTGTTGGACTGCAAAATGCGTCTAGTCGACTTCTTCTAGCATTGTGCGAGTTAGGTTAGCATTTGCGGCACCATTTTGTATTCAGTCGCCATTTTGTACCATGATCGAAATTAAGCTTCTGTTTCATACTGCCTGTCTCAGCAGAAAACAGCCTTGAATGTTTTCCTTCCTAATTCAAGGTTGAGCTTCGCTGCACTAATGAATAGACCTATCTGTCAGTGCATGACTTTCCCATTAGGTAGGCCTGCTCCCACTCAGAAGAGACGGGCAGAGTAACCTTGAAACTAAGATAGCATGTACTCGGTCCCAGGATGGTAGCTCGTCTTTCTGTACCACCTTTGTTCATCAGTTCTCAGACTGGAAAATTCCAGTCAGGGCGGGTCTTTAGGGGTGCTGGAGATTTATATCTTGTCTTCCCACATTGGCGGGGGTCAGTCCCTCGGCAGCTATCTAAGGAGGCTGGTCGGACCGGACTCCGCTCAAGTGTATGACTAACAAATAACTTTGGTTTGTATTCTCTACTGTCTGACCGACTCTTCATTTGTATGGAAGGCTGAGAGGTGGTCGCGAGTGACCCGGGTGGCCCTAATCGGGTCACTTCCTTCACCGCCGTGTGCTGCTCGAGGAGAAGTCGTCCCAATAACCCAGCCAAAGCCAAGTGACTCCAAGGGTCAGTGAGCTGGCCTCCTGTTTCCAGCACAGGGACACAATAGCTGAGAAGCCTGCTGAGGCCAGGTGGTGGCCCAAAATCTCCAACTTGCCGCCGTGCAGCACCAGGCACCAAGACCAGACCCACATAGATTACACCCGAATTCCCTGAGCCTGGAAGTGGTCAGAGTGCAGCTGGGACCCTCAGACAGAATAAGAGTTATTGATCCAGGAAGGATTGGCCTGTGACTGATACGGGCCGGCTGGTAGTTCAGTGGCGACTGGACTTCTGCCAACACCCAGAGGACTTTGAGGGATGTCGACCCTGTGACGAGGACTGCCTCACCCCCTTCCTGGACCAAAGAGTAGTTGCAGCAAGACCCCCGTGTACTGCGTTGCATCCAAAGCATCCTTTGAGCATCTTCAGCATCCTTTATCTGTTGTATCAGGACCACTTCCATATGAAATCCCTGCAAAGGATAAAAGTGCTTGGAGCTGACTGAAGACTGCATTTCCTGCTGAGGCAGCTGTTTCAGAGGACCTTGCTGGTCCCCCTGACTGGCTCCCTCCTTACTAGAGTTGGTCGCCTACAGTGAATCCCAAGTGACTGCATTCCAGCTAGCCCACACTTTTCAGTGAAAAAGTTTCCTGGTGTCAAATTTGTTGAATTTGCCAATGTTTGTTTGGGGTTGAGTGAAATAACCTGATTTACCTTATAAATTCTATATCTCCAGAACTCTCCAGTGGACCTTTTTAGTTATGGTGGCTAAAAATAAATTAAAATAGTCTACTTTTATAAATTGGGGTTGGGTGTGTTGTCGATTTGTTCAGTTGCTTTGGTGATGTTTAAATGCTTTACACTTGTTCCTTTGTGAAAGCCTTGCTGATGAGAGCCACAGCTACCCAGGGTTGAGCTGAAGTTTTGACAAACGAAACCCAAGGGTCCTAAAGGGGTTGGTACATATATTACACAGTGAGGTTTCCATTTCCTCACAATATCTTTCATAGATCCACATGTGAACCACCCTCTTCCCCGGTAAAGGCTCACCTGTTACAATTATTCCTTCACATGAGCAATATATTGAACTCTGAACAATGGGAGCCTCAAGGGTGTGGTCTAGACTGATTGCCTCTGACTGATTTTAATGATGGTGTGACTAGGATACTTAAAAGTCTTAGGGGTATGTTTTATAAATGGGGTTCATATTTTAAGTTACTCTGGGACTCTCCGCTCAAGAAGGGTTATGATTCAAGCATGTGAATCTATGAAAGATGCCAATTCTGGAGAACCATAGTTACATTGCTGCAAACCCTTTTTGGTGGCCTTTGGGTAGGCAACTAAGATTTAATTGGTTTTTAACTGGAAAGTTCAACAGTATAAGTGAATTTCTGTCAAAGCTAGTCATTTTTTCTCACGTTTCCTTTTCTTTTTTCTCCATACAAGTCTGACCCCTCCTCCCCTTGAAGCCCATGTAAATCTATTAATTTTGCCTAGACAAACTGTAGAGGTGTACAATTAATCAAATAAGCTAATGTGAGGAAATGGGGGAATTATATGGTGTGGTAGTGCAACCTCACTGTGTAATGCACTTACCAACCCCCTTAGGACCCTTGGGTTTCGTCTGTCAAACCCTCAGCTAAATCCTGGGTAGCTGTAATTTCTAGGTCATTGCTCCCTGCATAGCTCCCAATTTCATGCGTTACTCCATGTTGTCCCTCAGGGCTCTCCATTGAGCCCTACCTTGTACATCAAGCCTTCGGCACAGGTTATAAAATCACCTGGGTTGCACTGGCATCGTATGCTGACGATTCCCAGCATGTGCTTTCACTCTTGGAAAATCCATTGCAAGCATGGCCAAATTTCAAAAAGGAATGCGTGCTGTTGAAGAGTGGATGAACAACAATTGTCCGTGCCTCAACACGAACAAGACTGAAATACTCCTACTAGGCAAATAAGCCAAGTCCTGGGGCGACCACTGGTGGCTTTTCTCCCTTGGGTTTCCCCCAAACCCAACTCTAACATTAACCGCCCACTGAAATCTTCTAGGGCTGCCCGAGAGGGTCAGAAAGATGGTGAGCAGAGCCCACTCCGCCCGCAGCGCTCATCTCACCCCCCCCAGTGTATACCGCCCACCGCCCTCTGCCTACCACAACCCTCCTGGCAGGCCTAGCTTCAGCATTAAGCAAGTACTTCGCCCCACAGTGGGGGCATGTCATTGCAAGCATTTTCCAGCATGGCCCACAGGGGTAGGGGGGGTTCAAAGTGCTCACGGTAGCTGTGACTGTCTGTGACTCACGGGAGCGGCCGGCATTAGGCTGGTGAGGCTTGTGTTCACTGCATCCAATTTGGTTGCTGCCATCTGAAGACATTTGACAGTTTTAATGTTTAGTTGTGGATTTAGTGGATTCAGGCTGGCAACTACTGCCTGCCGCGCACTCCTAGCCCGAGGCAGTCAGCGCGGAGAAGGATTCTCCTTTGCTGCAGTACTTGGGGGCAAATACATAAAACATGAATTAAGGTTTCTTTTCCTTGTCCGCATAAGCGGCAGCTTGTGTAAAGAGAGAGAGCGGCGCCAGGACGGAAGCCGAGCTAGAAAATTCGACTCACCCATTCTTAGGGCGACAAACCATGCTTTAATCCATATTGGATAAGTGCAGGTGATGTAACTAATTTTCCCTCCTTGTCGTCTGTCGAAATCCCCCCCTCCACCCAGCCCCACAACTCTTACCTGCACGGGCCGCGGCTGAAATCCTCCAGTTTTGAAATTTTTTGGGCCCTGGAAGATGTTAGTTTCTTGAAGACCTGATGGGAGAGGTGTTTGCTCCGGGCTTCGGTTAGTGCGAATTCCCTCAGTTTGTCATCAAGATGTTGTCTGTATGATGATCTCTGTCTGGATTGCTCGAGTTTGCACCAGATTAGGCCATGTATGGAGTCAGATGATGCCAGTCTGAGCCTGGGCAGAAGTTGAGGAAACAGCTGGCTCTAGCCCAGTGCTGTTTTATGATGTTACACTCGCGCTGGTAATGCTCTCTTTGGAAGACGCAGAGTGGCTTTGTAGATTCTGGTGACCAGTTTGTCCACTGACCTAGCTTCCCTTCCCAGGGTGATTTCACTCCCGTAGGTTAATGTTGGGACGGGTTTCGCTTTCATCACCCGAAGGAGCGGGTCACGGCTGGGGCTTTGTAGCTTCAGGGCAATGGATGAGAGAGCGAACATAAGGATAGGGCCCTTGATGTTTATGGAGCGTAAGTGAGGGGTAAAAGATCATTTGTTGTCTAGAAGGATTCCCAGGTACTTATAGTGCTTGCTGTGCTGGAGCCAGATGCCTTTAAGATGCCACCTGTTAGCCAAGTTTGGTTTTAGGCTGAATGAGATCGTCATGGTTTTTGCTTGGTTGATTTCGAGCATGTTTCCTACTGTATAGTCATGTAGAGTGGCCAATAGCCAATGGAGTCTGATCTTTGTCTGGCTGAGGAGCACCAGATCGTCTGCATATACAGACGAGTCATTCTTTGGCCTCCTAACGTCGGTGGATGGGGATTTGCTTCATCATGGTGTATTGACATGTCGGTTATAAATAAGTTAAAATGCAGCGGGGCCAGCACGCAGCCTTGCTTCAACCCAGAGTTTGTGGGGATCCTCCTTGAGATGCAGAGGCTGTCTCCTAATTTAATCTGTACCCAGGTGTTGCTGAACAGCTGCCCTATTGCTCTCAAGACGTCTGGCAAACCCCTGCCCCACAATTTGCACCATAGAGGCCGTCTAGGTATGCTGTTGAATGCAGCTTTAAAGTTCACAAAGCAGGAGTCAAAGGCTCTTTCGCCTTGGATTGCTTTGTCACACATAAGGGCCAGAGCTATCAGGTTTGAAGAAGTGCCACATTTGTCTCTGAAGCTGCATTGGTTCTTAGGCACGGTCCGATGGTCTTCTGTCCAGGCTCTAAGATCGTCAAGTAGGAGCTGGCGTACATTTTGGCATCGTTATCGATTAAGGCAATGAGCCATTAGTGGTGAGGATCAGATTTCGTGCCTCCTTTGAAGATTGGTTGAATGATGGATTCTCTCCAAGAGTCTGGCCGCTAAACAATATTTGAACAGTGGTGTTGATACCTTGGACCAGAGAGCAGGCCCGTCTTTTCTCAGCCTTCCCAGTTTTAGTGCGATACATTATTCCATTTTGCTGCATGTATTGGAAAGGTTTAAAGAGCTGGGTGTATCGCTAGCCTTCTGAGGTGCAGGTAGATCACTTGGCAAGCTGCTGGGGTTGGAGGGTGGGGTTCAGATTGTGATGAGAAATAAGCTGACAAGAATGAAACCCACGCTGGTTCAGAGATGTTTGCGTTAGTCCCTCTCCTGCTGCCTATTGTAGCTTTGTTGATAAATGACCAGAATTTTTTGTGTCCCTTCCCTAGCATGTTACTAGCAATTGTAGCCAGAAGTTCAATTTTTTTACCTTTTGGCACGTTAGTTTGCTCTCCTGAATAGAGATCTTGATTTGCTCAGACTGTGACTCACGGCTATTGAGGGGGGTTACTTGACAAAAGCTCGCAATTTGTGGTTGAAATCTCTTTTCAACAACTTCAAGACTTCTGTCAATCTGAATTTTGTAGAAATCAGGTCACGTGGCTTAGCACCTGATGTTGGTTTTGCTCGGAATTCCTGCAGAATTTGTTTGACAAAGCATGTCCATTGTCTGATGGTGGAGTTGCACTGGGCTGTGTCTTCGTTGAGTTGGGCTCTTATCCGTGAGAACTTCCTGGCTGATTTTGTTGTCCCATTTCAGCTGTTTTAAGTTTTCTGTCCGCAAGCAGAGGCTGGTAGGTGGAGCTGCTTCCATTTTTAAAGGACTAATAGTGAGGTTGATGTGCTGCAGCCGGTGGTTGCTGTCGAGACGCGCACCTAAAGAGATGTCTCCAATATGTTTGAAGAGTCCCACCGTGCTGAGGCTGAAATCTATGTAAGAGATGGTCTTGCCCACAGTTCTTGTCCAACCGGGATGTATACCGCCGCAGAAGTGGCCACTGATGAGCCTCAGGCCTAGTGAGCCACATTCGTTTAAAAAGAGTTCTGCTAAGGTGTTCCGCCAAGTGGCAGTGGGGGGGGGGGGGGGTTTGAACTTGAAGATCATATTCAATGTCCAGGCTTTTGACACTGCGGCCAATTAGTCCCCCAAAGAGGTTGGTGTTGAAATCACCAGAGAGTAGGATGTTTGTAGAGAGGTATTTTAGTTTGAGATCTGTTAGTATTGATACCAGATTTTTCAGTGTCCCCTTCTTCCTGGATTTGAACGGATTAATATAGGTTTGATCAGAAGCAAGTGGACTTTACTGTGTTGGAGGATATTTCTGTGAATTACTTGAGCCCAAGTGCGATCTCTTCCGCTGTGTGATGTAGTAGTGTAGAAACATAGATGGAGAGGCCGCCGTTGCCTGTTGACTTTTATGGTTGGTTTCTGAAACTCGACGGAGCCTGTTAGAGGGACAGTTGATTGGGCCCAGGGCTCTTGTAGCATAAGGAAGTCAAAGTCCTTCCAAAATGGTACAGGTTCGTCATTTTCAAGGTTTTGCAAGAGCCAGTGTGTTCCATAGACTGGAGTTGTCCCTGCACAGGCACTGCCCATCTTGAATTAGGTTACTTTGTCATAGGGTGTTTTCTGGTTTGAAGAGCGGTTGACGACCAACGCCAGTTGGAATGATTTAACTTAGTCTTGCTGGAGTCATGTCCTCCTTGTTGATTTTCGTTCCCATTCAGGCATTTATCGTAAGAGACGTGACGGAAAATTTGAGTGTTGGTGCAGAAGTACTGTTGGATATCCTTTGGCCCTCGCTCGCTCTATTTTTATGCTCCAACTTTCGAAGACTGAATTTTGCCAAGATCGTTTCCAAACATTGGGGAAGAAAGGAATTAAACCTGGGTGGGTTCTGGTTCAAGCCTTCTTCGTAGCTTTAAAAATTTGATAGCCAGCATGTCAGCTGATCTTATGTGCTTTAGTTTTGGGATCGACTGTAGCAGAAGAATCATATTGCCCCTGTTTGAGATGTCATGTGCCTCCCTTGAATTGTATTCAGGAGTAAAGACCAGCTGATTGGGCCCGGGTAGGGCTGGCAGTCTATTGACACAACCCTGGGCTCTCAGGATTTGAGTCGGAGAGTCGGGTGATTGGTTGAAGTCGTTGTGTTTTTCGCTGTGAGATGCTCTGTTGATTCTGGATCAGAGAATCGCGCGATTGGATGGAGTCGTCATGTTTTTCACTGTAAAGTGCTCTGTTGGATGGCTCGGAGCGCGGACTTGCGTGGGTATCTGTTTTGCTGTAGATCGTTTTTTCCTCAGACAACCCTTTTTGACCTGTTTGAATTGTTTGGGCAAACAGTGGGGGCAGGTATGCCTGGGGGAGATTGAGATGGCTCTTCTTGAGTCGTTGAGGGGTCTTATCCCTGGGACTGCTTGTTGCCCAGTTTTGAAGGCCGGTTGCTGCGGGCAACTGCTGCTGCGACTGGGCAAATTTGGCCAGTCAATTCTGCAGTGTCCGGTCTACAAGTGGAAAATTTGGAGGTGATTCTGGGGGCGGCACTGTAGAGTCCAATGAGACATTTTATTTGATTTTGACTTGGTGAAGTTAAGATAAAACAAATCCTGCTTAATTATAAATGGTGCTTTATAGATTTTGTTCCTTTGTTTCCTTAGACGTTTGCAGGAGCATTTGAGTAGTCTTGCCTGCTGTGTGGCACTGGGCTGTGAGGAGGGACCAATAGACTGAAGAGGCGGCTGTGTACATGTCGTTTGAGCATGGAGAGCAGGTAGGTTTGTAGAGTTGTTGAGCATAGCATGCTCTCGTGTCTGCATTTAAGTTTGTAGAAGGGCATTAATCACTGGATGCTCCACCAATCAAGGATGTAAAAATTACAGGTAAACGGATTGAATCAATCGATTCTCATTGAAGGACTCACAAAATCTTGCAAAAGATTTCTTATCTCCACTCAAAAGAATGAGAGATTATGTTGTCATCTTATGGAAATGAAGCCCCTAAAACCTCAAGCCCCACAGGAATCCACAAAGAGGAAAGAACCCAAGGGATATCACGATTCGCTCTGGGCCACCACTCATGGCACCCTGCAGAGGCCGGTGGAGGCAATGTCCTTCCAAGCCAATAAAATGGACATACAGATCAGCCTCCAAAATACCTTGGCTCTGTACGTAGCCAGAATTGACGAAGAAAAGATTACAAATCTAAACTACCTGATAAAACGGGTTCAGGCGGATGCTGAGGGTCCCCGCCAGACATTTAATTGCTCTCTGGTCTTTGATAATTTAAGCTCACTCCAAGAGGTGATGATAAAGCTAGTGGGGGAGTTGAAAGAAGCAATCAACGCAGACCCTCAAAAGTACAAAGGTGGGGCCCCAGAAGACGGGGAAAAACTGAAAATAGATACCTGGCCGGTCTAAGACGGCACAAAAGTTGAAATGGCAGTTGAGGCTGGACACCTGCAGCAATCGGCCTTAATAGATAGCAAAGCTGAAGGCAACTGTTTGCGCACATCATTTAATAACAGCATTCTCTGGGACAAATCTGCCTCTTCAGCTGGACTTGACAGGCCACACTCCGAAGATGGAGTCCAAACGTAAACGATCAAAAAGGAGGAAGGGTCATAACAAAAATCTAATTCTGAATCACAACATGGTGCTGTACCCCTCGTTTCAAACCAGGAAATGCTCAGATCTCACTAGCCCACCCAAGGATCAACATCAGCCCAGCTGCCTGGAAGCGGTGCCTGAAGGTGCAGGCCAAACCTCTGAACCTAACCCCTTGCCTCAAAAGACTAACACCATGGAATCTTCTAAAGCGAGCACCCCCACAAGATGTTGTGGACCTAGCCATGACAGCGAATAGGGATCCCCTACAACTCACAATACAATAGTCAAGCAAGACCGGCCTAAACCAGCCTTGTGCACTCCAGGGGGGGGGTCCTAGCATCTGGCCGATTAACCCGCAAGCCAACTGGAACGGGACTACTGAGCAGCAAGACCTATACTGCGGAAATCGATCAAGCAAGTGCCCTACACAACCCACTGGCCCAGTCACAATGAGTCAAAAGGAGTCTCACACACCCCCTCAGCTGCCCCCCAGAACAGCTAGCCTGAGCTCGGACTCCAATTTTTATGAAGGGGGCCTCCTTCCATCTTTCAACCATGAGCCCATCAACAAAAGGGGGACGACAGTTACTTTTCACAGTGTTGTGGGAGCAGCACACGATCGGCTTACTCCACCTGCCCCTATTGAAACTAATCCTATACCCTTTGCCTCTTCAACCAGGGACATTAGAACACCTGCTAGAGCACAAGATGGATGCCCAGACATTATGCAATCTCAAACTGCAACTGCCAGCATGCTATTTTATCCGGAATATAAGTCTGAAGGTCCATTTGATATATTAAATCGTGGCAATATACTTAAACTAATCCGAGACATGGGCACCCTCTGAGTTACATCGCAAGAGATTGCATCTATTGAGTTCATCGCTCCTGGGTCTGGCCAGAACAATGAAACAACTGAGGTAACCCGGAGATTTACGAAGCTAGCCATGAAAGTTCTGGGATACACTGATACCTTTAAACATTGGGGGATCATCATCACCTCACCAAAGGAACCAGGATACCGGTACATTTTCGAAAGTCTGATAAATGAGGTCACAACAGCTCAGCGCAGACTGGTCTACTCGGTCCTCAAAGGCGCACTATGTAAAACTCTGGCACCTTTAAGTGAGTAAATGATGGGTGGCCATGAAAAACAAGCTGCTTGCACTGAAGGGCCGGAAAATTGTGCCTGGCTGTCTGGAACCCTCACCTCAACCCGACTGCTACGCTGACATAGTAGCCATTTAACTGGACCCTCTGACCGGCCGCTCAAAATATGCTCCTGAAACATCAATGAATTGGCTAATAAACTGGGTGACCGGGACATTCTCTTATATCTACGTTCCTTTAAAATTGTCTTATTACAAGAGATTTGGATACAGAAGGCTCACCATCTGGAGGGCTACACAAATCACTTAATTCCTGCTACTAAACAACAGAAGTATGGCCGCAGCAGTGGTGGCCTTGCAATATGCGTATCCACTACTGGTGCTATTCATTCCTGGGAACAAAACTACGACGCTGCAGGGCTACAAGTAGTGGGCCTATCTCTCAAAACAACTAATGGCCAGCCAAAGAGAATAACCTTGATAAATATTTATATCTGCCCTAATCCAAGTTCATGGGCAGCTCTCTAAGAAGCTGATCAATATTATCTTAAACCTGAGACCAGAGAATGCCGCTATGGACATGATATCAGGCGATTCCAATATGTGGCTAATGAGCATACTACCCTCAATTGAGATAACGGAGGTGCAAGATGGCGATTGGGCAATTCCATCTCAGGATCCCCCCCGGGTGGCACAATGAGGGCAAGAGAGGACAGGCACTTCAAGGAAACTGGATCATCTTGGCCTAACAGCACTAAATGGTCGAATACTCCAAGATAAACCACCGGGCCCCTCATATTTAACAAGCACTGGGGCTTCCTTAATTGACTACACCTTTGTCAGTCTTCCCCTAATGAACATTACTTTGGCAAAAAAATGGACAGTGATCACCACCCTCAAGAGCTTTGCCTCAACATCGGGATAGACATGTATGATGTTGCAGCAGATCAAGGATTTGATTGTGAAACAATGAACTCAAACGCATCAAGTGTACCACTAACTCCCTCTAAAGCCTGGCCTCAGAAGCCAAACTACTAGTAGCTAACACTTACAAGCTAGAGGGAGACTTGGTTACATGTTGGGCAAGGTTCACTGAAAAATTGGCACACCAGCACGCAAAGCCGGTACAAGGAAAAACAACTAATTTTAAGACACAAATGTTGTATTCCACACAAGGACACAACAAGAAGAAAACTAAGATTCTTGTGGCCCGAGGTGCTAGAACAAAAAAACTGACATTGTTTCTGGAGCAGGAGAAACTTGGGGCAATCAAATGCTTCAAGTACCTAGGAGTCCACTTTCATGTCAATGGTAGATACAGGAACCAGATGAATGAAATAAAGAAGAAAGGCATTGCACTATTTTTCGCTCTCAGATATGTATACACAAACCTGAAAGGACATGCTTACGCCCATCCTTCAGGTGGCCCAAGCAAAGATTCTCCCGACCTTACCCTATGGGAGTGAGGTTCTTAAAGGGCAGGACAGTGCAACTTGACAGAATGCTTGTGAAAATATATAGAACCATTTTTTAGCTTCCCTCATAAATCACCAGTTTAAAATAAGATTGGAATTTGGCATATGCAGGCAGGCTTTGGCATGGAAAGCAGCCTTTGCAATAAAATGTCAAGCTCAGGGATACAAAAGGCACTCTGGGTCACCACATATGGACTGAATTAGAAACAAAGCAAAGGTCGGCAGAAAAGTGCTCTGTCTCAAGCTCTTAGCACGCTTGGTTTAATAATCATTTGGGACTTAACTATTAGGCATTTAAAAGGGTGGCATAAATCAGTACAAAACAGCTCACTAATAGAAGACCAGGCCTGCCTTTCTCTACGTAAACATGGCTGGATGACGTTGCACACCTATAAACATTGGAAACCACAGTGCTACTTAAAAGAACTTTACAGCAACTGGACAAAGGCAGTTTATGAAACTAATGATGGAGGTAATCCTGATCCCAGTAATCCTGATCCCAATTTATTATCCAGCCTGGAAAAGGGGTGAAGAACAGGCAATGTGTTGGCTCTGCAAACATCAAAAAGAGGGCATATAGTACCCCCACCCTTTTGGAGGACAGGAGGGAGCGGTTACGACAGGGATGGGTTGCCAGGGGCACAAGATCCTGCAGGGAAGGAGTGCTGGCCTGTTTTGAACCATTGAATACCATTCTAAACTGTGCTCTGGTTAAATGTATTTATCGTTTTTCAAAAAAGGTTGAGGCCTTGGATTATGCAGCTGAAGAGCTGGGAGGTGATTAGGCTGTTAACGCGCCTGGTACTGGGCATCTGAATGTACTTTTTTCTGAAACTGTTTTTAACAGGTGATGGGCAATACCATCTGGTCAGGACGCTTAGACGTCTAGACAGAGCACAAACCCTTGTAGTGATTAAGGAGACACTTTTAAAATCATCTTAGTACTATAATCATATCTGCCTTTAAGGTTTACAGCACAAGGCTACATTAACCATTGTAGCCAAATTTACTGCACTTTATTATTGGCTGGCTTCCTCGCTAAGGTGTTACCTGTCCGTCTTTTATGCACATATTTTACAATGTATTACTTTATGTAATTTTGGATGTTAGTTTATTTGTAACATTGAAAGGGTTTTTACTAATCAAGCAATAAAGGCTACTTACAATTGGTACAGCCAAACTTGTATGTCTGCAGTACATGGGGTACCCATGGTGTGTAGGTTAAGAGTGCCCCCCCAGGGACTTCCAACACTTGTGCCACCAGAGTAGGACACGGTAAACCATGGCCCTCAATCTGCCACTGCAGACTAGGTCAGTTGAAACTGCTAACTTTGCCATTTAAGGTGATGGCAAAGCCAAAAGTTCACTTTTTAATACAAGTTACCCCTAAGGTAGGCCTAACAAGCCCCAAGGCAGGATGTTGTATAATAAAAAGGTAGAACATGTACTTTTTACATGTTCCAGCAGTAAAAACTAAATTGTTTCTGTGGAAAGGCTAGTAACTCCATTGGCAAGTAGTTACAGGCACCTCAGCCCTGCTAACTTCTGAATGGAAATACTAAAGCTGGTACTGAATATTATTTATGTAGACAGGCTGCAACTAGGGACAGGAAAGGGGAAGCCACTTGTCAAACTGGTTTCCCAGGGCTGCGTATACCCCTTGGTAACCACACCCGAGTTGGCCTAGTGCTCTGGGCGCTCAGGAGGTTCTGCCATCTTGGGAGTGGGCAGAAGTGTATCCTGGGATAGTCAGAAGCCACATTTCACAGGAAGGTATCAGTAGAGGGAACTTGGTAATCCATTGACCACCCACAGCATCCTACCCGGAGGACATTTTATGTGCATAAATAGGGCACCCATGT
This sequence comes from Calotriton arnoldi, assembly GCA_963921515.1. NCBI lineage: Eukaryota > Metazoa > Chordata > Amphibia > Caudata > Salamandridae > Calotriton > Calotriton arnoldi. The sequence continues at coordinate 237,453 of CAWUFW010013349.1, read as the reverse complement.
CACCCAGAACTCAGATATCGACTGGAAGCATAAACAAGGGAGGACTGCCCTGTGCAACGGGTTAGCAGCAAAGCAAGGCTGAAGCCTTGTGGACTGCACCTGCTGACTAGCAGAGAAACCCCTGCCTACCATGTCCGAGGACAAGTCATCTCCACAGCCCAGCCAAGAGACGAATGGGTGATCTGTAGCCAAGCGGCAACTGCACTTCTGCCAGCACTAAGAGGACTTCGAGGGGCATGGGCATTGTAGCCACAGCAACACCCCCGCCAACAGCATAGCATCTTCAGCGCTTGCATCAGGACCACTTAAATAGAAAAACCATTCAAAGCCTAAAAATGGCAGGAGCTGATTTAAGACGGATTTACATGTTGAGGGAACTGTTTGAGGACCTTGGTATTCCCCAACTGGCTTCCCACTGGATTGTCACTAAAGTGACTGTTTTACAGCTAGCTTAAAGTTTTCAGATGAAAATTTTTAAAGTGCCAATTTGTTGGATTTGCCAATGCTTGTTTGCTTGGAAATTCTACATCTTTGGCATCTTTAGTTGTGGCGTCTAAAAATACATAAAACTAGTCTATTTTTATAAACTAACTTAGGATTTCTTTGGTGTTGCATCGATTCTTACATTTTTCAGTGCTTTTCAAATGCTTTACACTTGTTCCTGTGTGTAAGCCTTTCTGCTCAAAGCCACAGCTACCCAGGGTTGAGCTGAAGGTTTGACAAATGAACTCTGAAGGGGTTGGTAAGTATTACATAGCGAGGTTGCACAACCATACAATACACCCCATTTCTGCACAAAGGGTAAATGGGGAACACTTGGGAGATGGGGGTTCCTATTTTTAGACTGGCTGGCACTCAGGCGGTTATCGATTGCCAAATCAATCATGTCACTTATAAAGCGCACTATATACCCGCGAGGGTCTCAAGGCGCCTGGGTCATGTAGCCCCTTTGGGTTGCAATAAGCTTGGTACGCAACAGGAGGGGTTCGGACACATTCTAATTTAGCATTTCCAATGCACTACCCTATTTCTCAGCCTATACTTCCCTCAATATATCTTCTAGCCCAACTTTGACTCATCTCAAACTTCTTTCTACTACTTTTTCCAATTCACTACCCTATCTCACCCTATACATCTATCAATATATCCTCTACACCCACTCTCTCATTTATCGCAAACGCCATACCACTATGTTCCCCAAAATAACCCTCTTGACTCTCTCCTACTCTACCCCTCCTTGTATCTTCTGACACCTCCTTTACTGTACCAATGCCCAAGACAAACCTTTCTAAACTCTTCCCTCTGACTCTTCCCCTCCAAAAACCCTTTTTACTCATCAAAAGCCTCCTCCTACTGCTATGACCTACAAAAAGAAATCCTTCACTCTTCTATCCCACAACTATCCTTTTCAATCAAAATAACAGACTAGCATGTTCACTTCACTAATTCCATATTCCACTATACTAATTCACCACTAATCCTTTATGGGTTCCAGAGTAGCGTGCTACTCGCCAACAAAGCACTTCAACACCCACCAGGGGTAACAGGCGCTATATGAATGCAAACCTTTCTTTCCCTTCTATCCCTCCACTATCCTTCTCACTCCAAATAACTGACTAATATCCACCACTCAAATTACTTTCATATTTCACTATACTAATTCAACACTAATCCTCTATGGGTCCCGGAGTAGCGTGCTACTCGCCGAAAAAGCGCTTCGACGCCTCGTCAGGGGTAGTAAGCACTATACAAATGCAATTACAATACAATTAGAAGTGGGAAGAATGATGCATCCTGGGATAGCCAGGTGCCACACTTAGCAGGAAATGCTCACCAGGAAGGATACCTGGTAGTCCATTGGCTACTAACAACCTATCCCAAGGGCTTTTCCGGAGCATAAATAGGGTAGTGGACACCCAGATCTGGACTGAAAGGACTGCCCTACTGCACTTAGAACCCAGCGAAGAGAGGCTGCACCGACTTGGACTGCATCTGCTGGACCTGGTGGCTAGCAGAGAAGGGACTGTTTTGCTTGTGGAGTAGTAGTCTCTGGAGCCTGGCTGAAGAAAGGGACGAGTCAGTTGGCTGACCTCATTGGCAGCACAGTGCCACAACAGTTGAAGCCTGCTGGAGCAAGTTGATAGCCCGTCTTTGCATCGCTGACAAACCACCCACTGCAGCCCCAGAGACGAGGGCCCGATATTGAAAGTTGCAGCAAACACGACTGGACCTGGAAGACTCTCATAGTACATATTGGACGCCCAGAAGGAGAGTTAATACCCAGGACGACTGTGCAGTAACTTCAGTATTGGGTGTCTGCTAGCCCAGTAACGACTGGACTTCTACCAGGACCTAGTTGACTTGAGATATCAAACTGTATGGCCAGGAACGCCTCACCTTGCTCGTGGACAGAGGCGCAGTTGGAGAAAGACCCCATAGTATAGGAATTTATAGCAGTGATAAAAGTGACTGGAAGTCTCGATATCCATCTGGCTCGTCTCCACCAGAGGGATTACTTTAAGTCAAAGAAATAATTAATGATGCACGATTCAAAATGGTTACCGACACGTTTTTAAAAAGGACTACAATTGCCTCAGTACCGGTGTGAACTATTTGCACCTAGCTATGACCAGCCACAAAGTGATCCAGAGAGCCAAACAGACATCCGGCCAGCTGCTTTACCCACTCCTCTGCCAGTCTCCTCCCGATACACGTACACAAACTGAGCGGGGCCAGCACTCACTCCGTGCCCACAGGCCGGATCATTTCTGCTCTTTGGTTTGCTTTCAAGTACAATACACAAACTACAATGACCAGACACGGAGTTGGCGTCTAAGCCAGGGCCATTTTGAGCGAAACGTTATAGGAAAGTGATGGTACCACTTTAAAGGGAACCTTCTTTCAGCACTAACTCCCCTTGTGCAGCAGACAGCGTCTGTACCAAGGTTTTATTTATATTGCGGCCGGAAACAGGTGTCCAAGGGGGGGAAGAGGCACTCCCAACTATTACCTGGCAGTCATGCTTTTTGATTGCAGTTTTTCCCTTTAAAAAGAAATGCAATGTTTATGAACAGTGCCAGTTTAATAAAATGTGATACGGGCTGCTGGGTACCGCGATTTTTTTTTTACATGGGGGGGTTTAAAAAGATGAATCTCGACTGATGAAAGGGCTGCAATGGGCTTGCTATGCTGCAGTTTCAGGCCCTGAACGCTCCGTATTCAAGTTGACGCCCCCCAATTATGCGGAGCACTAGCACGAGTGTCTCTTTCTACAGCGGGGTATGCTTACGCTCCATTTCCCTCCTTGTATTCGGCCATCCTTCCATTTCTAGTCTCGTACCGATCGGATAGTTCAAAAACCTCTTTAAAACCCTATCCCGTAGGAAGCCTGGGCATCGACCTACCCCTGCCACAAACAGCATTCATAGATTAACCAGGCACTACGCTCAACTTATGTTTACGAGTAACCGTCGCCGATATATACACACGGTCATTTGCGATGATCTGCGCTACTTTCCAGTTAGACCAGCTGTGCGGCAGGCCAGTTTGATGAGGTTATTACAAATATGGTACTTTATACATCAATCTGTATTTGCAATGGGCATAGCCCATCCTGTACCTTTACAAATGAATAAAATTAGTTTTGAAAAAACCCTATCCCTGCAATCTAACACTACCTAATATCCAGCATATCTGAACACCCAACCACCAGCCAATAATCATACTAGGCACTAATGTTTTCAGCTAGCCGCCAAATAACTAGAGTTCATGCATGCACTTTGAGAACACGCGATTGATCGCAATAACCAACATTGTTGAACTTGACGAATAGTAAGTAGTTGAACGGGTCCGGGGTAGTAAGTAATATATAGATGCAACGAGGGCCTGTACCAACCCAGTAGGCTGCACTAACTAGTGGGGAAACCAGAGCACGGCAGCGCCCCCACCGTAGACACATTGGCTTCCTGCAGCGACTTGACCAGGAGGGGGGTGCGAGGAAAGCATTCCTAGGGGAGTAGAGGCACCGGAGTGCAGCTAATGCTGCCACCGACAATCTACCAAAGGCCGAGTGGAAGAGGGGTGCATTAGCCACGCGCAATACTTGGGAATAAGGACTGCACGCAAGTTCAACAGTTAACATGGATGCACTCGTGACATACAGTACATGCAAAGACCTCCCCAGTCACGTGCACCTTACTTCTGCCAATGTAAGTGGGGATGGAATACAATACCCACATGCCAGTTGGAGGGATTTAGTTACACCATCCAGCGAGCCCGGATTTAGAAACTTGGGTGACCTCCCTAAAGGGTAAAGCACATCTGAGCGATGGGGCACCAAGTGCTGCCAAGAGCTAAGAAAACGGAGCCTCTACAGCAACTGGCAGAGGCTCACTGCAATGGGCCAAGTGAAAGGTGCCCCCACGCCCTGCAGCCGGGGATGTCAGCCAAGCGACAGTTTTAATAGCTCCTGCTATTTGTGGTGCCCAAGAAGCGGGAACCCCCCAAGTTAGGAACAGCACCCCAACGATTTCAGCACGTCGGCTTCTGAACCCTCCACTGCCCAGTCGCAAAGGGTATTTAATATTGGGGGGGTGGGGGGCAGCCTCAGCGGTGACTACCTGCCGCCGCTTAGCAGCTGCACAGCAATGTTTGCGAGGCCCCATGTCCATGTAGGGGCACGTGTCGCTGCCACCAGCACACACTTGTAAGGGTAGAGGTCGGCCATTCATTTAACCCGCGAGGAACCCCCAATAACCCGCCCCCTTGGTTCCATGGAGTGAAAAGCTGAACCGGGGTGTATATTGGTGGCACTCACCTCCGGTTCTAAGCAGGGGGACTCGTGCCCTCGGTCTGCAGGGCACTTGAGCCGCGGACACGAATTAACGAGACCATCTCCAAGGGGGCCCACGCTTGTACATTGCAACTCGGGGGACATGGATGGTCCACAAGACACCCTAAACCAACCACGCACATATGACCCCAACACCTACTCGGCGAACAGTAAAAATATAATGCATGTGCAAAACCCCACACCCAACCGCAGGGCTGCAACCAAACACTGCGCTCCGTTAACGGCGTAAATAGAATGGAAATCACTCTGTAATTGTAATCCAGACCGTCTTTAATAGGGCTTCATGAAGCCAAAAACAATTGGGTACACAATATTCCTAACCACTTCGAACACTGAATATGCACTTCTTCCAGTAAAAAAAGGACATTAAGAACCTTTCACGGAAAGCTTCAAGAATCAGAGGCGTTACTTTACAGTAAAACAAGGTCTTTCGGCTGCTCCAGGGCGGTACCCCACGTCCGTGGATGTACCCCGCTACTCTAAGGAATGTTAACACGTGAAGTCAATAATGCACTTTTCAATAGATTCCACAGCTTGCTTAGTTTCCGCTCAAGTAAACGTTGCATTTCTGAAGAATGGACCAGCTCGCGAAGGGCACGGACAAAAACAACTGAAGATTCTCTATGCTGGGCATCGGACTGGTCAACAAGTGCAGGATGGAGGTGCAGTAAAACCAATCAGCGAAGCTCCAAAAAGTCTTTATAAATACAGCCATTGGAAAGAGGTCGAGGCGATGAGGGTGCCTGAAAACTAGAAGCAAACAAAGGTCACGATATGAAGCTCCATCTACACTCACAGCGGCCAGAAGCGCGCATCTCGGCTCACAACTTACTTTAGTTATCGTAATATCCGCCGCTCCTGCCGCCGCCACCACCGCCGCCGCCTCCGTAGTAGTCTCGGGAGCCACCTCCGTATCCGCCGCTCCTTCCATAGCTGTCTCCACCTCCTAGAGGGGGGGGGAGGAAGCACAACACGTTAGTACACCACATAATGAAGGCTGCTGAGACAAGACCCCGAGTAAACCAGCCCATAATCAACCCCCTTCCTGGTGGAGCCCAGCAATACCCAGCATTGGGGGGGGGGGCAATAGGTGCCCAGGAGAAACCCCCCAAAAACACCAACACCCACCTCGAGAGTATCCGCGGCCGCCGCCGCCGGACCCTCCTCGGTATCCACCACCGCCACCACCACCTCGGCCTCCGCCGGAGGACTTGCCGGCCAGGTCGACGCGGATCTGCCGCCCGTCGAGGTTCTCTCCGTTCATGCCGTGCAGCGCGTCCTTGGCATCATCGACGTTCCTGAAGGTGACGAAGCCGAAACCTCGGGATCTGCCGGTCTCTCGGTCCTTTACCACGACGGCTGCGAAGAGACAAGAGTTACACAGATCTGCATGTATGGGGGCGCAGCAACAAACAATAAGACGCCATCACCACCCATGGTCCCCCCCACCACCTGCGGTCCCCCCCCCCCACACTCACCATCGTTCACTTCTCCGAATTTGCAGAAGGCCTGCTCCAAGCTGTGCTCGTTGGTGTCGAAGCTCAAGCCCCCGACGAACAGCTTCCCTTCATCAGAAGACATGGTTGATTCTGCGGGAGAGAGAGAGCAGGTTAGAGTCGGGGTCACCGCTGCAGGCCTGGGCGCGCACACCCCGGGAGCTGCACTGCGCGGGAGCAGGGAAGGTCTGGAAAAAAGGCGGGGCGCGCCGGCGGCCATCTTGGAGTCAGGCGGCCAGGCACGCAGCGCAGGCCGCCGGCGGCAGCCATCTCAGCCTTCAACGAGCCGGGACTTGACGCAGCCCGGCGCCCCCGAACCGACGGGGACACCCCAACATGGAGGCGCCATCCAAACGAACCCGTCCTAAGATGGGTGTCATTACAATCCACAGGCGTTGGCGCGGAACGGCCAGCCGTACAAATCAAAACATCGATGCTTAAACAGGCGGGAGCCGCCGACATTCGGCACATGAACCCGCCCAGGAGCGCCCTTAGAGCGGGCGATCTCACACCGGCCCCCGCAAAACACCCTTTCCCGCCATCTTTCGACCTCCCCGGTCGAAGTCCCTCCCGGAGGCCAATAATCACCCCAGACACAACCCCACCGAACCGGCATCACCACAGGTAAGTAGAGGAGGAGCTGCCTCTCCCGCTCCCCCGGGCCTCCACCACGGCGTCCCCAGACACTCCCTCCCGCTCCCCGGGTCTCCGTCACGGTACCCACAAAACACCCCTTCACCGGGCCCAAGAGCCGACCCTAGGCCCCGCAGCCTCCTTACCGGGTTCAGAACACGGGAGCCAAGTCAAGCTGTGGAATCTCAGGAAGTGAAGGACCGAGCAGTCGCGCGCTGCCCTTTTATAGGCCGAGCCCAGGCCACGCCTCGTGACGCTGTTTCCCGCCGCCGTAGGGGCGCATGCGGGGAAGGGCGTGAGTGACCGTTGGCGGCGTGACGCGACTTCCCGCCCTCGCAAAGGGGCGTGGCCGCTGCGCGCGCCTCCCCCGGGGACAATGGGAATGGCGCGGCGTGACGCACAAAGCGTTCCAGCTCCCCCCCCCCTAAACAGTTCACATCAGAAACCGCCCCTCTAACAAAGGGTACCCCCAAAAACTGCTCACCGAAGAAACCATCCCTCTTACAAAGGGTACCAGGGACCCCCCAAAAACTGCTCACGGAAGAAACAATCCCTCTTACAAAGTATCTGCGCCCCCCAAAAACAACTCACATCAGAAACCGCCCCTCTAACAAAGGGTACCAGGGTCCCCCCCAAAACAGCTCACCTCATAAACAATCCCTCTAACAAAGGGTTCCAGCGCCCCCCATAAACAGTTCACGTCAGAAACCATCCCTCTTACAAAGGGTACTAGCGCCCCTCAAAAAACAGCTCACATCAAAGGGTCCCCCCAAAACAGCTCACATCAGACACCATTCCTCTTACAAAGGGTTCCCCAACAACAGCTCATATCAGAAATCATCCCTCTTACAAAGGGTACCAGGGTCCCCCCAAAAACTGCTCACCGAAGAAACAATCCCTCTTACAAAGGGTACCAGCGCCCCCCAAAAATAGCTCACCTCAAAACCATCCATCTTACAAAGGGTAGCAGGACCCCCCAAAAACAGCTCACCTCAAAAACCATCCATCTTACAAAGGGTACCAGCGCCCCCCAAAAATAGCTCGCCTCAGAAACCATCCCTCTTACAAAGGGTACCAGCGCCCCCTCCACCCGAAAACAGCTCACTTTAGAAACCACTCCTATTACAAAGGGTACCAGCGCCCCCAAAAACAGTTCACCTCATAAACCACCCCTCTTACAAAGAGTACCAGTTTCCTCAAAAACAGTTCAGCTCAGAAGCCATCCCTCTTACAAATGCTACCAACGGCCCCCAAAAACATCTCTCCTCAAAAACCATCCATCTTACCCGTAAATAAAAGCGGGCTCCCCCACCCGTGCAAACTACAGCAAAACACCTACCTCGGGGGCACCCCACAACAGGGTAAAAACCCCACAGCACCCTAATATCACGATCCCCCCAACCACCACACAGCGTGATATGTGTGACCACGTGGAGATGCCAGAAGTCATGGGCTGATCCTCTGAGAAGCGCTGCAAAAATGGGTTACCTCAACCTGGTCTAAAGGGGCGAAGCCGAACACCCCTCCACACATGAGCCGAACACCCCTCTACATACATGGTCCTCACCTGAGCTCCAGTACACCAGAAGCCCTGCCAGACCCCCTCCAGATGACATGCAGAGACCTCTATTTATCCATCCCAGCCCCTTCAGCAGTGGTGGGTTAGTTTCCCAGGCTGTACATGTCCTTGGAGCCTGGGCCCTCTCTCAGTGACATGCAGAGACCTCTATTTATCCATCCCATCCATCCCAGCCCCTCCGGCAGTGGTGGGTTAGTTGTCTATGCTGTACATGTCCATGGAGCCTGGGTCCTCTCCCAGTGACCTGCAGAGACCTCTGTTTATAAATCCCAGCTCCTCCGGCAGTGGTGGGTTAGTTTTCCATGCTTTACATGTACATGGAGCCTGGGTCCTCTCTCGGTGACATGTAGAGACCTCTATTTATCCATCCCAGCCCCTCCGGCAGTGGTGGGTTAGTTGTCTATGCTTTACATGTCCATGGAGCCTGGGTCCTCTCCCAGTGACCTGCAGAGACCTCTGTTTATAAATCCCAACCCCTCCGGCAGTGGTGGGTTAGTTTTCCATGTCCATGGAGCCTGGGTCCTCTCCCAGTGACATGCAGAGACCTCTATTTATCCATCCCAGCCCCTCCGGCAGTGGTGGATTACTTGTCTATGCTTTACATGTCCATGGAGCCTGGGTCCTCTCTCGGTGACATGCAGAGACCTCTATTTATCCATCCCAGTCCCTCCGGCAGTGGTGGGTTACTTGTCTATGCTTTACATGTCCATGGAGCCTGGGTCCTCTCCCAGTGACATGCAGAGACCTCTATTTATCCATCCCAGCCCCTCCGGCAGTGGTGGGTTACTTGTCTATGCTTTACATGTCCATGGAGCCTGGGTCCTCTCTCGGTGACATGCAGAGACCTCTATTTATCCATCCCAGCCCCTCCGGCAGTGGTGGGTTAGTTGTCTATGCTGTACATGTCCATGGAGCCTGGGTCCTCTCCCAGTGACCTGCAGAGACCTCTGTTTATAAATCCCAGCCCCTCCGGCAGTGGTGGGTTAGTTTTCCATGATTTACATGTCCATGGAGCCTGGGTCCTCTCTCGGTGACATGCAGAGACCTCTATTTATCCATCCCAGCCCCTCCAGCAGTGGTGGGTTAGTTGTCTATGCTTTACATGTCCATGGAGCCTGGGTCATCTCTTGGTGACATGCAGAGTCCTATAGATTTACAGGATGTACATGTCTCTGGAGCCTGGGTCCTCTCTCTCGGTGACATGCAGAGGCCTATAGATTTACAGGATGTACATGTCCATGGAGCCTGGGTCCTCTCTCTCGGTGAGATGCAGAGTCCGATAGATTTACAGGATGTACATGTCTATGGAGCCTGGGACCTCTCTCTCGGTGACATGCAGAGGCCTATAGATTTACAGGATGTACATGTCCATGGAGCCTGGGTCCTCTCTCTCTGTGAGATGCAGAGTCCGATAGATTTACAGGATGTACATGTCCATGGAGCCTGGGTCCTCTCTCTCAGTGGCATGCAGAGTCCTATAGATTTACAGGCTGTACATGTCTCTGGAGCATGGGTCATCTCTTGGTGACATGCAGAGTCCTATAGATTTACAGGATGTACATGTCTCTGGAGCCTGGGTCCTCTCTCTCGGTGACATGCAGAGGCCTATAGATTTACAGGATGTACATGTCTTTGGAGCCTGGGTCCTCTCTCTCGGTGACATGCAGAGGCCTATAGATTTACAGGCTGTACATGTCCATGGAGCCTGGGTCCTCTCTCTTGGTGACATGCAGAGTGCTATAGATTTACAGGATGTACATGTCTCTGGTGCCTGGGTCCTCTCTCTCGGTGACATGCAGAGGCCTATAGATTTACAGGATGTACATGTCTCTGGAGCCTGGGTCCTCTCTCTCGGTGACATGCAGAGGCCTATAGATTTACAGGATGTACATGTCTCTGGAGCCTGGGTCCTCTCTCTCGGCGACATGCAGAGTCCTATAGATTTACAGGCTGTACATGTCCATGGAGCCTGGGTCCACTCTCTTGGTGACATGCAGAGTCCTATAGATTTACAGGATGTACATGTCTCTGGAGCCTGGGTCCTCTCTCTTGGTGACATGCAGAGGCCTATAGATTTACAGGATGTACATGTCTCTGGAGCCTGCGTCCTCTCTCTCAGTGACATTCAGAGGCCTATAGATTTACAGGATGTACATGTCTCTGGAGCCTGGGTCCTCTCTCTCGGTGACATGCAGAGTCCTATAGATTTACAGGCTGTACATGTCCATGGAGCCTGGGTCCTCTCTCGGTGACATGCAGAGTCCTATAGATTTACAGGCTGTACATGTCCATGGAGCCTGGGTCCTCTCTCTCGGTGACATGCAGAGGCCTATAGATTTACAGGCTGTACATGTCCATGGAGCCTGGGTCCTCTCTCTCTGTGACATGCAGAGTCCTATAGATTTACAGGATGTACATGTCTCTGGAGCCTGGGTCCTCTCTCTCGGTGACATGCAGAGGCCTATAGATTTACAGGCTGTACATGGAGCCTGGGTCCTCTCTCTTGGTGACATGCAGATGCCTATAGCATAGATGCCAACATTTTAGGACAGGGACGTGGGAGATTTAAAATAAAAAATCGGGAGAATGAAAATTCCCCATTGACTTCTATTGTAGAAAATGCAATTTCAGGCGGGAGACAGCTAAAATAAAGCCATTTTTGGCTTGAAAAATCGGTAGTCTGAATCGGGTCTATTGGCATGTATGCTATAGATTTACAGGCTGTACATGTCCATGGAGCCTGGGTCCTCTCTCTTGGTGACATGCAGAGGCCTATTTACATATTCCAGTCCCTCCAGCACAGGTGGATTCGTTTCCAGACTGTACATGCCCAGGCAGGCTGGCTCCTCTCCCTTGGTCCCTCCAGCAGTGGGCGGGTTTGTTTTCCACGCTTTACAGGCCCATGCAGCATGGGTCCTCACTCGGTGACATACAGAAATACGTGGCTGCCCACTACTCTGGACTAGTCTCTTCTGATTCACACCATCCGTGTGTCTCTGCAGATTTCCTCTACACTGGAGACACATCCTCCATTGGTCATATTCCAGCAGACAAGCAACCTTTGAGAATCTGCCCACATTGAGAGGGTGCCCTCAGGGAGGCTCTAAGCCAGACCTCCAGCTTCTCACTCTGTGCTTTCCTATCACTTCTGGTTGTGCTTCCTTCACCCCCGGGCATTGGTGAAGTGTTGAGATCTTTGACTCCATATTCTGCTGCTTAGGCCCTACATTGTGCTGTCTTCGCCCGCCTTGCATCACACGTTTCCTGGGCCTGTGTTGTGTTGCAGGTCATTCGTTGTGATGTTTCCTTTGCCTTTACTGTGTTACAGGCCCTGTATCTTGATGTTTCCTGTCCCTCTATCATGAGTTACCTGTGTTGCACGAGTTACTGTACCTGGACTTTGAGGGTTCCTGTCCCCGTGTCCTGCGGGGTCATGTATTGTGTGGATTGCTGTCCCTGTACCTTGAGAGTTCCTGTCCCCGTGGCCTGCAGGGTCATGTATTGTGTGGATTGCTGTCCCTGTACTTGGAGGGTTCCTGTCCCCGTGTCCTGCGGGGTCATGTATTGTGTGGATTGCTGTCCCTGTACCTTGAGGGTTCCTGTCCCCGTGGCCCGCGGGGTCATGTATTGTGTGGATTGCTGTCCCTGTACTTGGAGGGTTCCTGTCCCCGTGGTCTGCAGGGTCATGTATTGTGTGGATTGCTGTCCCTGTACCTTGAGGGTTCCTGTCCCCGTGGCCTACGGGGTCATGTATTGTGTGGATTGCTGTCCCTGTACCTTGAGGGTTCCTGTCCCCGTGTCCTGCGGGGTCATGTATTGTGTGGATTGCTGTCCCTGTCCTTGGAGGGTTTCTGTCCCTGGGCCTGCAGGGTCATGTATTGTGTGGATTGCTGTCCCTGTACTTGGAGGGTTCCTGTCCCCGTGTCCTGCGGGGTCATGTATTGTGTGGATTGCTGTCCCTGTACCTTGAGAGTTCCTGTCCCCGTGGCCTGCAGGGTCATGTATTGTGTGGATTGCTGTCCCTGTACTTGGAGGGTTCCTGTCCCCGTGTCCTGCGGGGTCATGTATTGTGTGGATTGCTGTCCCTGTACCTTGAGGGTTCCTGTCCCCGTGGCCCGCGGGGTCATGTATTGTGTGGATTGCTGTCCCTGTACTTGGAGGGTTCCTGTCCCCGTGGTCTGCAGGGTCATGTATTGTGTGGATTGCTGTCCCTGTACCTTGAGGGTTCCTGTCCCCGTGGCCTACGGGGTCATGTATTGTGTGGATTGCTGTCCCTGTACCTTGAGGGTTCCTGTCCCCGTGTCCTGCGGGGTCATGTATTGTGTGGATTGCTGTCCCTGTCCTTGGAGGGTTTCTGTCCCTGGGCCTGCAGGGTCATGTATTGTGTGGATTGCTGTCCCTGTACTTGGAGGGTTCCTGTCCCCGTGTCCTGCGGGGTCATGTATTGTGTGGATTGCTGTCCCTGTACCTTGAGGGTTCCTGTCCCCGTGGCCTGCGGGGTCATGTATTGTGTGGATTGCTGTCCTTGTACCTTGAGGGTTCCTGTCCCGTGGCCCGCGGTGTCATGTATTGTGTGGATTGCTGTCCCTGTACTTGGAGGGTTCCTGTCCCCGTGTCCTGCAGGGTCATGTATTGTGTGGATTGCGGTCCCTGTACCTTGAGGGTTCCTGTCCCCGTGTCCTGCGGGGTCATGTATTGTGTGGATTGCTGTCCCTGTACCTTGAGGGTTCCTGTCCCCGTGGCCTGCAGGGTCATGTATTGTGTGGATTGCTGTCCCTGTACCTTGAGGGTTCCTGTCCCCGTGTACTGCGGGGTCATGTATTGTGTGGATTGCTGTCCCTGTACCTTGAGGGTTCCTGTCCCAGTGGCCTGCGGGGTCATGTATTGTGTGGATTGCTGTCCCTGTACCTTGAGGGTTCCTGTCCCCATACCTTGAGGGTTCCTGTCCCCGTGTCCTGCGGGGTCATGTATTGTGTGGATTGCTGTCCCTGTACCTTGAGGGTTCCTGTCCCCGTGGCCTGCAGGGTCATGTATTGTGTGGATTGCTGTCCCTGTACTTGGAGGGTTCCTGTCCCCGTGGCCTGCAGGGTCATGTATTGTGTGGATTGCTGTCCCTGTACTTGGAAGGTTCCTGTCCCCGTGGCCTGCAGGGTCATGTATTGTGTGGATTGCTGTCCCTGTACTTGGAGGGTTTCTGTCCCCGTGTCCTGCAGGGTCATGTATTGTGTGGATTGCTGTCCCTGTACCTTGAGGGTTCCTGTCCCCGTGGCCTGCAGGGTCATGTATTGTGTGGATTGCTGTCCCTGTAGTTGGAGGGTTCCTGTCCCCGTGTCCTGCGGGGTCATGTATTGTGTGGATTGCTGTCCCTGTATCTTGAGGGTTCCTGTCCCCGTGGCCTGCCGGGTCATGTATTGTGTGGATTGCTGTCCCTGTACCTTGAGGGTTCCTGTCCCCGTGTCCTGCGGGGTCATGTATTGTGTGGATTGCTGTCCCTGTACCTTGAGGGTTCCTGTCCCCGTGGCCTGCAGGGTCATGTATTGTGTGGATTGCTGTCCCTGTACTTGGAGGGTTCCTGTCCCCGTGGCCTGCAGGGTCATGTATTGTGTGGATTGCTGTCCCTGTACTTGGAGGGTTCCTGTCCCCGTGGCCTGCAGGGTCATGTATTGTGTGGATTGCTGTCCCTGTACTTGGAGGGTTCCTGTCCCCGTGGCCTGCAGTGTCATGTATTGTGTGGATTGCTGTCCGTGTACTTGGAGGGTTCCTGTCCCCGTGTCCTGCGGTGTCATGTATTGTGTGGATTGCTGTCCCTGTACCTTGAGGGTTCCTGTCCCCGTGGCCCACAGGGTCATGTATTGTGTGGATTGCTGTCCCTGTACCAGTGGTGTAGCAAGGTCAGGTGGTACCCGGTGCGGAAAATTTCTTGTCACCCCCCACAGACCACCGCCCCTCCCATCCCGTCCGGCATGGAAAACTTCAGAAAAGTCAAGACTTCGGAGCAGAAGGGGCCCTCGCCCTTCCCAAGGCCTGCCCGCGGGTGCGCATGAGATGAAGGTTAAAGAGGGCAGCAAGATCCATAACCTAATGGGCTTTTCCGTGGCACGGATGGGCGCCGAGGGCACGCGGCAGATCGTCTTCAGCGGCTGTTGGCGCGTCGTCACCAAGGTGGTCACCTGCGTGGAGATCCTGAAGAGGAAGCTGCCGGGCCTCCAGCAGGCCACCAAGGTGCACTACAGCACCCTGGAGGAGGTCTGGGAGAAGGACGATCCGCGGAGGTCTGGGCACATGGAGAGGCTGGTTGTCTACAAGAACAAGCCCGCCATCTCCATCCTGCTGTCCAAGGACCCCTGGGCTCCCCGGGAGGAGGGACACCAGCCTCTGGAGTGCAGGGAGTGCGTCTGGGATCTGGGCTTCCAGCACGTCACATGGCCAACACCCCTCCGGTGATGGAGAAGCGGCCCCTGGAATGCCCAAGCCAGGTCGGGATGAACAAGATGGTGAAGGTAGAGGCGCGCTCCATGGTCCACATACGCTTAGACTGTATGCTGAGCAGTTACTCTCAAGCAGCCACTCACCTTAGCGGAAATGCCCAGTGTTTGTATAGCGCTTAAAACGGTTTCTAGGCACTTCTGCTGCTGACAGGCAAGAGAACTGGCAAAGCCGCATGAACTAATTAGCCCAGAATCGCAAAGTTGCTCAAGTGGAGAGGCTGGGATTAGAACTCACATTGCCCGGCCCCACACCGGACACCCCCTTTCCTTGAACCTGCCTCTGTTTACTCCATGTTTCTTATTTATCCTTCAAAACGTAATCCCCGCCCTCGCTTCTGTGACCTCTCCCTAGCCCTCTCCCTCCATATCGCTCCAAGGTACCCTAGATATGGCCAGACTTTTCATGTAGACTTCTCTGTAATTAACACTTGCCAACTTGTGAGCAATAAACACAGACCTGCTGCCTGGGTCTGCACAGCCATCGTGTCTGTCTGTGTGTTGTGTCCATGGTATGTAATGCTGCTTCGGCAAAAGTCTATTATGATTTAACCTCTGCTGCCCCGTGGCCAAGAGCCCACACCCTCCCTTTAGACTGCTGCTTCATACTGCACGGCGGTGACACAACACTGGAGGTACGTTGCACGCCGGTGACACATTCCGGGATGGCAATGCACTGACACTTGGCGGTGGCAGAACGCTGGGTGGCATTGCACGGGGGCACACTGCATGGCTGTTACACTGCACAGTTGTGATACTGTGCTCCTGCCCCGCCTCGCACTCACTGTGGACCGCTTCCTGTCACTGCACAGTGGTGACACTGCACACCAATTACTCTGTACAGTGGTGAGAGCACATTTCACGACATTGCACGGGGTAACTGCACGACGATGACACTGCACTGGGGTGACGCGGCGCGGAGGATAGACGGCACAGGTGTGGCACGACCCTGGTGGTACATTGCACAGCGTTGACCGCACGGGGTGTCACACTGCACTGCACTGACAGACGGGTGACATTGCGCGGGGTGACACTGCACGAGAGTGCCCCACCCTCCCTCGAATCCGCTGCCTGACACTGCTGGGGTGAGACTGTAGAATGGTTACACTACACGGTGGTGACAGAATAGTGAACGGCATTGCCTGGGGATAATTAACACTGCACAGCTTTGACAATGAACTGGGGAGACTGTTCCGTGGTGACACAGGACTGAGGGAACACTGAACGGCTGTGACAGTACAGGGGCGCTGTACTGCGGCGACCGAGCACGGTGCTAACGGAACCGGTACTGACATTGTACGGGGTCACGAAGCATACGGTGACACTGCACGGGTGCAACACTGCATTGTCCTTCTGCACCCAGTCCTTGTGGGCTGCTTTCATGACACTGCATGGGAAATCCCCCCCACATCGAAATTATTAAAAGAAGGAAAAATAAGATACTTACAGTTGCAAGTGTTATTTTCTGGTTTATTTACTTAACATTGTGAGCATTGTGGAAAAAAAAAATATTTTAAAAACACATTTTTGCCATTTTGTCACCCCCTCAGTGATGACACCCGGGGCGGCCCGCACCCCCTTCCTACGCCATTGCCCTGTACCTTGAGGGTTCCTGTCCCCGTGGCCTGCAGGGTCATGTATTGTGTGGATTTCTGTCCCTGTACCTTGAGGGTTCCTGTCCCCGTGGCCAGCAGGGTCATGTATTGTGTGGATTGCTGTCCCTGTACTTGGAGGGTTCCTGTCCCCGTGGCCTGCAGGGTCATGTATTGTGTGGATTGCTGTCCCTGTACTTGGAGGGTTCCTGTCCCTGGGCCTGCAGGGTCATGTATTGTGTGGATTGCTGTCCCTGTACTTGGAGGGTTCCTGTCCCCGTGGCCTGCGGGGTCATGTATTGTGTGGATTGCTGTTCCTGTACTTGGAGGGTGTAGGAAGGTGGAATCTGACTATATGGTTGCCCCCACTTTTTTTATGGTGTTTTGCTGGTTTATGACTTAGTTGGACTGGGACCCTGCTATTCAGGGCCCCAGTCTATCTGCTCTCTCTAAACGACATGGAGTGCACTCTAGGTGCACTAGTGATTGGATACTGTGGTGCCTTATGAGTCCCTAGTATATGGTACCTTAGGTGCCAAGGGCATAGGTACTTCACAGGCCTACCAGGGGCTGCAGCATGTGTTATGCCACCCCTGGGAAGCAGTCTAAATCTGACACCACAGGCCTGCTACTGCAGCCTGGGTGAGGTGGTGCTAGCACCCCTCACTGAGATATAGGTTTCCTATATCTCTCCTGCACACACATATAAACCTATCAGTCACCCCTAAGGCAGGCCCTATCAATCCTGAGGGCAGGGTGCTTGGCTTCTATGTGAGGGGTGCCTCTGCCTGAGCAGGGCCCCTCTGCAGCTCTCAGAGTCTATTCTCTGGTGCTGTTTGTGGATGCGGTTAAACCATATACTATTAAGTGCATTATATCCTCGCGGTAAATGCTAACTTTGGAATGGCTGCATCAAAACATGTCGTGTTTGGTGTCAAACATCTTGGAATACTACCCCCCGCCAATCTTGGCGGCGGGGGTAGCATTCCACCCTTCTAGAGGGATAAGACATGTACCTGCTGTGGAAACGCGGTAGAATCCTAAAGAGCCCTGGCATCACAAAATGGATGCCACCAGTCACAGACACTGGGCTGCCCTCCTGCTGATGACCGAAACTCACAGTGGAGGAAGCCCAACAATAGGCATCCTGTCACAGGGAGGTGTAACCACCTCCCAGACAGGGTTTAGTGTATTGGGGCTGGGTGGGTGCACTCTTAGAGTGCTTTGAAGTCCTGCACTGGGGGAGCAGAAGGCTCCTCTGTGCATATGCCAGTTCAAACCAGCTCAGGGGCTACCTGCCCCTGCTCTGGCGCGAAACTGGACAAAGGGAAGTGGGTGTAGCCACCCCCTCCCTTGACCCTCCCATAGGTGGGGTCATAGAGCTAGTCCATCCCCTCTTTTTAGTATAAGAGGGGGAACCTTGCCATTGCAAAGCAGATAACCCCTGGACGACGCTCTACAGAAGAATCCTGGCCCTTCGACGTTCCACTACCTTTGGAAGACAGAAGAATCTCCCTTGGAGTCAAGGAGTGACTCCCCTGCTTGGCAGGCACCAAAAACGACAACGACGGTCGCAAACTACGCCGCTCCCGCCGGAGTCCGAAGTCCCTGCAGCCCAAGAAGTGGATTTCCTGACCTCTCCCAGGCCATCGTGAGTCCCCAGCGAAGCTGAGGCAAGTGGACCCCACGAGTAACGAGGAACCGCGACCCCTGGGTACCGTGCACTATTGTCGAGTGCAACCCCTTCACAACGTTCTACGAACTTGTGCTTTGGACCACGTGTGGTCCCGACCTCCAGCAGGAATCCCTCCGAAGATCAGAGGCCTACACCGTCCCGAGTGACCGTGGGCCCCTGTTGAGTGATTCCGCCCGAGGTGTCTTCGCGATCCCTTGCCAGCCGGCTTGTGGGTCCCCAGAAGACTTCTTAAAGAAACCAAAGGGCTCCCCTGGTTGCTCCAGGCCTGCCCTGACTTACCCTCGCTGGGTGAGTCCCTCAGACCTTGCTGGTCTGCGCCATCGACTTTTCTTCATCTCCCCGAGACTTGCTGCTGCCAAGGCTTGTTGGCTCCTATCGAGTTGCCGACACCGCAGTCAGCTGCAGACGTCGAGGGACACACCGAATCCAGCTCCTGGTCGTCGTCGACACCTCCTGGACCACGTGGCTGAAGAGTCAAGGCACCCGCAACCGACCTGAATCAACCGACGACGGTGGGCATCCATCTTCCTTGCCCCGGGTCACTGCCAAGTGACTTTGAACACTGTCCCCTCTGCTTTCAGGTCATCCTTCTTCAGAATCCAGGCTTGGATTCCACCGGACACTTCTTCAGCTCCCGCAAGCAGCAAGTCTTCTTTGTTCGCCATTGAAAACGACGCCGCGACCCGACACCAAAGGACACCTGTGCACCCGGCTTCCCTGGGTGAGGTAACTCCAGCACTACGGTGCTCCTGTGGGTGTGGGCCCTAGAACTACTTACCCTGTAAGTGACTTGCTTGTAGGTTCTCCCGAAGTATCCTAAAACTCTTTATTTCCAACCGCGACTTGCCCCATTGAAGTTAACGGCGATCCGCGCCTGTGTATCCACACTGCATGCGTCCCCCGTGGGTCCTTTACTTACCTGCCTTGGGTGGTTTTGTGAGGCCCCAGCACTTCTGAAGGCCCTAGGCCTTGTCTCCCTGCAAGTCGTTGTTTCTAAGTCTCTTACTTAGTATATGGTCTGGTACGCCCCTAGGGCCCCAGCCATATTTTGTGCTTAACTTATTGTGAAACGTTGATGTGTGCATATGTTTGTCTTCTAATCTCATAAAGAGATTAGTAGAGAGTTATTTAGAAATAAATACATATATATTTGATATATATACCTGTGTGGTGTCTTTTCATTTGGTGATTCAAGAGATTATATGGTAAAACAAGCTGCTTTACATTCCTCCGAGACTTAGCCTGAAGGCTGCTCTCCACAGCTACCACTAGGATAGCTTTCTTTAAAAGGTTGTCTTAAACCTATCTACCATAAGAGTCGATTTGCCCTGGTGCAAGGTGTCCACTTTAATTAGTGAACAGCATATACCAGGCCAACTTCTCACATTGGTGGGCAGCGTGTGGGATTCCAGCTTGCCATTGTTTTACCAGAAAATCTCTATTTGAATTACTAACTGAAAACCATTATAGGTACTCAAGGTACATATAAAGTCAAGCTTAGTATCAATAAGTTCTACTGAACTTAGAGCTGTGTGCCAAGGGATAGCACACCCTTTCCACAGCTCAAGCTAGGATCAGTAGGCCACAAACTAGTGTAGGTAGTACAACACTGCACAACACTAGAATGTCCTTAAGGGGTGGACCCAGTGGATCCACTCAGCCTCAGTATAAGGACATGGCTTTCTCTGACTTGAGAGCCATGTGTGTTGACAGACACCTGAGACTAGGACAGAGTCCCTCAACACTACACCTGATAGATCTGCTGACAGCAGATGACCTTAGATTGGCTCTAGGAGCTAAAGGGTTTGAATCAGTGGGTGGGTCAGTCATAGTATCTGGGTCAGATGATGAAAATCAGAATGACCAAGACTCTGTGATTGAAGGGCCAGGCTCCAAGGGGCCTGAAAAGGACAGAGGAATTCTCCCTAAGAGAACTGACAGAGAGGAGGAGAGGAACAGATCCCCTTCCAGGGAATCTGACCACTCTTATCACTCTGGCAGAGAATTTGTCCAGCAGAGGAGCTCATACTTTTCCTTAAGAGAGACCTCCTCTGAGAGAAGGTGCAAACTGCTCCAGTATGAGGAAGCCAGAGTGGCCCTCAGAACCAAGCAGTTGGCACTGGATAGGGAAGCCCTGGAGATCCAGAGAGCTTCTAGAAAAGAGGGGTTAGAACCCCCTGGTGGCAGCAACAGTGTCCCTAGAGGCAGAGAATATATTCCTGACCATAGGAACCTGAGCAAGGTTGTTCCTCCCTACCAGAGTGGGGATGATATCCACAAGTGGATAACTGCTATGGAGAGGGCCTGTAGAGTACAGCAGGTCCCCCAAAAGCAGTGGGCAGCAATCTTGTGGCTCTCCTTTTCAGATAAAGGAAGAGACAAGCTCCTCACTGTTAGAGAGGAGGATGCTGATGATTATGAGGTCCTGAAGAGTGCACTGATAGATGGGTTTGGCTTAACCACTGAGCAGTACAGGTTAAAGTTCAGAGATACCCAGAAGGCACAGACTCAGGACTGGACTGACTTTGTTGATTGTGCAACCAAGGCTCTAGAGGGTTGGCTGGTTGGCAGTAGGGTTACTGATTTCAAGGGATTGTATAATCTGATGATGAGAGAACAGATCCTAAATAATTGCCAGAACCAGTTGTTGCATCAGTACCTGGTGGACTCTGATCTGACCTCTCCCCAAGAATTGGGAAAGAAGGCAGACAAATGGGTCAGAACCAGGGTGAGGCAGAAAACCCAGAACCAAGGGGGTGACACTAAGAAGCAAGATCCTAAAGGCTCTGAGAAAGGTGGGGATAAGTCAAAAGACCAGAAGTCTTCACAAGGGCCCCAAAAATCTGCATCTGGTGGGGAGTCACAGTCCAACAAGGGAAAAGGCCAAAAGAAGCCCTGGTGCAAATTCTGTAAACAGAAAGGGCACTGGACTTCTGATTGTACCAAGTCCAAAGACCAAACCACCACCACTCCTGCCCCTAAGGCAACTGTGCCCCCTAGCTCAGCTACTGGTGGAGGTGGTACGCAGAATAAGGGTGTAGTAGGGTTGACCCTGGGTTCTGAAGTGGATTCTGACCTAGTCAGAGTGACCACTCAGGCAATGCTGATTTGTGAGGGAAACATTGACATGTCCTTCCTAGTAAGCCCCAGTAATCTGGGCAAGTACAAACAGCAGCCTTTGATAAATGGCAAACAGGCTTTGGCATTTAGGGACACAGGTGCTAGTGTCACCATGGTGGCAGAGGACCTAGTGGACCCTGGACAGATCATCCTGGGTGAAATGTACCAGGTGACCAATGCAAGCAATGTCCAGACCAACCATAGTCTGGCAGTTGTGAATTTCTCCTGGGGAGGGGTAACTGGCCTCAAGAAGGTTGTAGTCAGTGCAGACCTCCCTGTAGAATGTCTGTTGGGCAATGATCTAGAGACTTCAGCCTGGTCTGAAGTAGAGTTATGGACTCATGCTGAGATGTTGGGCATCCCTGCAGAGGTATTTGCTGTGACCAGGTCACAAGCAAGAATGCATGACACTGAACCAGCTCTGGATCCTGGAACAATGGACCAGATGCTTCCCAAGAGGAGGAGCAGTAGGGTTAAGGCAGTGCCTTCCCCTCTGTCTCAGATCAAGGATTCACTTCCAGAGGGAGGTGAAGCAGAACCTGAAGAAGGAACTGCCCCAGAGGGACTTGAACCTGACCAGGTTGAGTTCTTGGGGGCAGGGGGCCCTTCCAGGGAAGATCTGAGCAAGGAGCAACAGTGCTGCCCCTCTCTTGAACCCCTCAGACAGCAGGCTGCTGCTGAGGCTGCTGGGAGTGCTAGTGGGTCCCATAAAGTTTATTGGGATGAGGGACTCCTATATTCTGAGGGTAGAGACCCAGCCCCTGGAGCCACCAGGAGGTTGGTAATACCTCAGAAGTTTAGGGGTTCCTCTTGACCTTAGCACATGATATCCCTTTGGCAGGTCACTTGGGCCAAAACAAGACCTGGGACAGGCTTGTTCCACATTTTCATTGGCCACATATGTCAGAGGACACAAAGGAGTTTTGTCGCTCCTGTGTCACTTGCCAAGCCAGTGGTAAGGCAGGTGGCACAACAAAGGCCCCCTGATACCACTACCTGTGGTGGGGGTACCCTTTGAAAGGGTAGGGATTGACATTGTTGGTCCCCTTGACCCTCAGACTGCATCTGGGCACAGATTTATCCTGGTGGTAGTGGATCATGCCACCAGGTACCCAGAGGCAATTCCCCTGAGGACCACCACAGCACCTGTGGTGGCAAGAGCCCTCATTGGAGTTTTCTCCAGAGTGGGTTTCCCAAAGGAGGTCATTTCTGACAGAGGTACCAACTTCATGTCAGGATATCTGAAAGCAATGTGGAAGGAGTGTGGTGTAACTTATAAGTTCACCACCCCCTATCACCCACAATGCAATGGTTTAGTTGAACGCTTCAACAAGACCTTGAAAGGAATGATTAAGGGACTCCCAGAGAAGCTTAGGCGGAAATGGGACCTTCTTCTTCCTTGCCTGTTGTTTGCCTACAGAGAGGTTCCACAGAAGGGGGTTGGTTACAGCCCATTTGAGCTTCTGTTTGGGCATCCTGTGAGAGGTCCACTATGTTTGGTAAAAGAGGGCTGGGAGTTACCTCTCAAGCCCCCCAAACAAGATGTGATGGACTATGTACTTGGTCTCCGCTCCCGGATGGCAGAGTACATGAAAAAGGCAACCAAAAACCTGGAGGCCAGCCAAGAATTGCAAAAAGCTTGGCATGACCAAAGGCTGTGCTGACTGTATACCAGCCAGGACAGAAAGTGTGGGTGTTGGAGCCTGTGGCCCCAGCAGCCCTCCAGGACAAGTGGAGTGGCCCCCATACAATAGTTGAACAGAAGGGAGAAGTCACCTATCTGGTGAATCTTGGAACTCCCAGGAGCCCCCTAAGGGTGCTTCATGTCAACAGATTAAAGCCATATGTTGACAGGGCTGACATGGGCTTGCTCATGGCAACTGATGAGGACCAGGAGGAGGAGAGTGACCCTCTCCCTGACCTGCTCTCTCAGAACCCTGATGATGGGTCAGTAGATGGTGTTGCTTTGGCAAGCAGCCTCACTGACCATCAGCAAACTGAGTGCAGACAAGTTCTGCAACAGTTTAGACATATGTTTAGCCTGACCCCTAGTCAGACTACCTGGTGCACCCATGAGGTGGACACTGGGGACAGTCTGCCTGTCAAGAATAAAATCTACAGGCAACCTGACCATGTCAGGGACTGTATCAGGACTGAAGTCCAGAAAATGTTGGAGTTAGGCGTGATTGAGCCTTCAGATAGCCCTTGGGCTAGCCCAGTAGTCCTGGTACCCAAACCTCATACCCAGGGTGGTAAGAAAGAAATGAGGTTTTGTGTAGACTACAGAGGCCTCAATGCAGTCACTAGGACTGATGCCTATCCCATACCAAGGGCAGATGAGCTGATTGATACTTTGGCCTCAGCCAAGTATCTAAGCACATTTGACCTAACAGCTGGCTACTGGCAAATCAGATTAGCTGATGATGCAAAAGCCAAAACAGCATTTTCGACCCCTGGTGGGCACTACCACTTTGTGGTGATGCCCTTTGGATTGAAAAATGCACCTGCCACTTTTCAGAGGTTGGTGAATAAAGTTCTGGCAGGGATGGAAACTTATTGCTCAGCTTATCTAGATGATATTGCTGTCTTTAGTTCCTCCTGGCAGGATCACCTGGTCCACCTCAGAAATGTTTTGGAGGCCCTGCAGAAAGCAGGCCTCACTATCAAGGCCACCAAGTGCCAGATAGGGCAGAGTCAGGTTGTGTACCTGGGCCACCTTGTAGGTGGAGGCCAGGTTCAGCCTTTGCAGAGCAAAATCCAAACCATACTGGAATGGGTTGCTCCAACCACCCAGACACAGGTGAGAGCCTTCTTAGGCCTGACTGGGTACTATAGGAGGTTTGTCAAGGGATATGGATCTATAGTGACCCCCTTGAATGATCTTACCTCTAAGAAAATGCCAAAAAAAGGTTCAGTGGACAGCTAGCTGTCAAAAGGCATTTGAAGACCTAAAGCAGGCCATGTGCACTGCCCCCATCTTACAGAGTCCAGACTACACCAAAAAGTTCATTGTCCAAACAGATGCTTCTGAGCTGGGTGTGGGAGCTGTACTGTCTCAACTGAATGATGAAGGTCAAGACCAGCCAGTAGCTTTTATTAGCAGAAGGCTGACCCCTAGAGAGAAACGTTGGTCAGCTATAGAGAGGGAGGCCTTTGCTGTGGTATGGGCCCTGAAGAAGCTGAGGCCATACTTGTTTGGCACTCACTTCATAGTTCAGACTGACCACAAGCCCCTCCTATGGCTAAAGCAGATGAAAGGTGAAAACCCAAAACTTTTGAGGTGGTCCATTTCCCTACAGGGGATGGACTATACAGTGGAACATAGGCCTGGGACCCAACATGCCAATGCAGATGGACTCTCAAGGTATTTCCACTTTGAACACGAAGACTCAACTGGTCAAGGTTAGTTTAGTGTCCCTACGTTTGGGGGGGTTGTGTAGGAGAGTAGGATCTGCCTCTTATGTTGCCCCCACTTTTTTTCTGATGTTAGCACTGGTTTCTGGCTATAGTCTGGCTGGGTCCCTGCCAATCAGGGCCCCAGCCTCTCTGTTCTCTCTAAACGACATGGAGTGCACTCTAGGTGCACTAGTGATTGGATACTGTGGTGCCTTATGAGTCCCTAGTATATGGTACCTTAGGTGCCAAGGGCATAGGTACTTCACAGGCCTACCAGGGGCTGCAGCATGTGTTATGCCACCCCTGGGAAGCAGTCTAAATCTGACACCACAGGCCTGCTACTGCAGCCTGGGTGAGGTGGTGCTAGCACCCCTCACTGAGATATAGGTTTCCTATATCTCTCTTGCACACACATATAAACCTATCAGTCACCCCTAAGGCAGGCCCTATCAATCCTGAGGGCAGGGTGCTTGGCTTCTATGTGAAGGGGTGCCTCTGCATGAGCAGGGCCCCTCTGCAGTTCTCAGAGTCCATTCTCTGGTGCTGTTTGTGGATGCGGTTAAACCATATACTCTTAAGTGCATTATATCCTCGCGGTAAATGCTAACTTTGGAATGGCTGCATCAAAACATGTCGTGTTTGGTGTCAAACATCTTGGAATACTACCCCCCGCCAATCTTGGCGGCGGGGGTAGCATTCCACCCTTCTAGAGGGATAAGACATGTGCCTGCTGTGGAAACGCGGTAGAATCCTAAAGAGCCCTGGCATCACAAAATGGATGCCACCAGTCACAGACACTGGGCTGCCCTCCTGCTGATGACCGAAACTCACAGTGGAGGAAGCCCAACAATAGGCATCCTGTCACAGGGAGGTGTAACCACCTTCCAGACAGGGTTTAGTGTATTGGGGCTGGGTGGGTGCACTCTTAGAGTGCTTTGAAGTCCTGCACTGGGGGAGCAGAAGGCTCCTCTGTGCATATGCCAGTTCAAACCAGCTCAGGGGCTACCTGCCCCTGCTCTGGCGCGAAACTGGACAAAGGGAAGTGGGTGTAGCCACCCCTCCCTTGACCCTCCCATAGGTGGGGTCATAGAGCTAGTCCATCCCCTCTTTTTAGTATAAGAGGGGGAACCTTGCCATTGCAAAGCAGATAACCCCTGGACGACGCTCTACAGAAGAATCCTGGCCCTTCGACGTTCCACTACCTTTGGAAGACAGAAGAATCTCCCTTGGAGTCAAGGAGTGACTCCCCTGCTTGGCAGGCACCAAAAACGACAACGACGGTCGCAAACTACGCCGCTCCCGCCGGAGTCCGAAGTCCCTGCAGCCCAAGAAGTGGATTTCCTGACCTCTCCCAGGCCATCGTGAGTCCCCAGCGAAGCTGAGGCAAGTGGACCCCACGAGTAACGAGGAACCGCGACCCCTGGGTACCGTGCACTATTGTCGAGTGCAACCCCTTCACAACGTTCTACGAACTTGTGCTTTGGACCACGTGTGGTCCCGACCTCCAGCAGGAATCCCTCCGAAGATCAGAGGCCTACACCGTCCCGAGTGACCGTGGGCCCCTGTTGAGTGATTCCGCCCGAGGTGTCTTCGCGATCCCTTGCCAGCCGGCTTGTGGGTCCCCAGAAGACTTCTTAAAGAAACCAAAGGGCTCCCCTGGTTGCTCCAGGCCTGCCCTGACTTACCCTCGCTGGGTGAGTCCCTCAGACCTTGCTGGTCTGCGCCATCGACTTTTCTTCATCTCCCCGAGACTTGCTGCTGCCAAGGCTTGTTGGCTCCTATCGAGTTGCCGACACCGCAGTCAGCTGCAGACGTCGAGGGACACACCGAATCCAGCTCCTGGTCGTCGTCGACACCTCCTGGACCACGTGGCTGAAGAGTCAAGGCACCCGCAACCGACCTGAATCAACCGACGACGGTGGGCATCCATCTTCCTTGCCCCGGGTCACTGCCAAGTGACTTTGAACACTGTCCCCTCTGCTTTCAGGTCATCCTTCTTCAGAATCCAGGCTTGGATTCCACCGGACACTTCTTCAG
This sequence comes from Calotriton arnoldi, assembly GCA_963921515.1. Lineage (NCBI taxonomy): Eukaryota > Metazoa > Chordata > Amphibia > Caudata > Salamandridae > Calotriton > Calotriton arnoldi. Next base: position 210,567 of record CAWUFW010013349.1, on the reverse strand, counting down.
CTCCCGCAAGCAGCAAGTCTTCTTTGTTCGCCATTGAAAACGACGCCGCGACCCGACACCAAAGGACACCTGTGCACCCGGCTTCCCTGGGTGAGGTAACTCCAGCACTACGGTGCTCCTGTGGGTGTGGGCCCTAGAACTACTTACCCTGTAAGTGACTTGCTTGTAGGTTCTCCCGAAGTATCCTAAAACTCTTTATTTCCAACCGCGACTTGCCCCATTGAAGTTAACGGCGATCCGCGCCTGTGTATCCACACTGCATGCGTCCCCCGTGGGTCCTTTACTTACCTGCCTTGGGTGGTTTTGTGAGGCCCCAGCACTTCTGAAGGCCCTAGGCCTTGTCTCCCTGCAAGTCGTTGTTTCTAAGTCTCTTACTTAGTATATGGTCTGGTACGCCCCTAGGGCCCCAGCCATATTTTGTGCTTAACTTATTGTGAAACGTTGATGTGTGCATATGTTTGTCTTCTAATCTCATAAAGAGATTAGTAGAGAGTTATTTAGAAATAAATACATATATATTTGATATATATACCTGTGTGGTGTCTTTTCATTTGGTGATTCAAGAGATTATATGGTAAAACAAGCTGCTTTACATTCCTCCGAGACTTAGCCTGAAGGCTGCTCTCCACAGCTACCACTAGGATAGCTTTCTTTAAAAGGTTGTCTTAAACCTATCTACCATAAGAGTCGATTTGCCCTGGTGCAAGGTGTCCACTTTAATTAGTGAACAGCATATACCAGGCCAACTTCTCACACTCTCCTTTTCAGATAAAGGAAGAGACAAGCTCCTCACTGTTAGAGAGGAGGATGCTGATGATTATGAGGTCCTGAAGAGTGCACTGATAGATGGGTTTGGCTTAACCACTGAGCAGTACAGGTTGAAGTTCAGAGATACCCAGAAGGCACAGACTCAGGACTGGACAGACTTTGTAGATTGTGCATCCAAGGCTCTGGAGGGTTGGCTGGTTGGCAGTAGGGTTACTGATTTCAAAGGATTTTATAATCTAATGATGAGAGAACAGATCCTTAATAATTGTCAAAACCAGCTTTTACACCAGTACCTGGTGGACTCTGATCTGACCTCTCCCCAAGAATTGGGAAAGAAGGCAGACAAATGGGTCAGAACCAGAGTAAGGCCTAAGAATCAGGGTGGTGACCACAAGAAAGATTCTACCAAGTCCCAAGAGAAAGGTGGGGATAAATCCAAGGATAAGTCCACTACAGGGCCCCAAAATTCCTCTTCTGGGGGTGGGTCCCAAACTCCTTCCTCTCCTGAAAAGAAACCCTATTGCCATGTCTGTAAAAAGCCTGGGCACTGGAAATCTGATCCCAGTTGTCCCAGGAATGGCAATAAAGAAAATGTTCCTCCAACAACTACTACCACCCCTCCTGGTACTACCAGTAGTAATCCTCCAGTTGGGAGTAGTGCACCCAAAAAGTTAGGTGCTTTTGCAAGAGGAACAGAGGTGGGCCCTAGTTTAGACAGGACCCCCTCAACAGACTCCTCAGATTCTGATGGTGGTGTAGGATATGCCACCTTTACCATGGGTCCCATAGCATTGGGCAGGTACAGACTGGAGCCAATAATTAATGGTCAGAAAGCTGTGGCATTTAGGGACACAGGGGCTAGTGTCACCATGGTGGCAGGGAAACTAGTCCCCCTCACCAGCTTTTACCTGAGTTTAAATACCAGGTGACCAACATTGATGGTGTCAGAACAGATCACCCCATGGCCATAGTCAATCTCAGCTGGGAGGGGGTCACAGGCCCAAAGAGAGTGGCAGTGTCCCCAACCTTACCTGTAGATTGCCTGATGGGCTATGATCTGGAAATTTCAGCCTGGGCTGAAATTGAACACCAAACCCATCTGAAGATGTTGGGTGTCCCTGTAAAGGTTAGTGGGGCTGTGATGGCCACAGCCCCAGCCCAAGATTTTGGAGAGATGGAGCCTGGAAGAATGGCCCACTCTCCCCCAGAAGAGAGCACAAGGGTTGAAGGAAAGTCTTCTTCCCTCCAGACAGTAGGTAAGGGTCAGCCTCCTCAGGGAACTGACCCTACCCCTAGTGAAGGAACTGCCACAGAGGTAGTCAGGCCTGGCCTGGCCACCCCCTGATGGCAGAGGACCCTTACAAGGTGGTACCCAGTCTGGAGCAGGTAACCTGCCCCTCTCTACCCTGCCTCAGTCAGCCCAGGGCTGCAGAGGTCAGGGAGGTCAGTGGACCCCCCAGGGCCCCCTGTCCAGAGGAACCCCCCATCAGCAGATTAGGGGCACCCAGGCTAGTAGCCCTAGCCAGGTAGAAATTCCTCAACCCACTGAGGGATCCCCCATACCTTTATGTAGGGACCTCCCCCAGAAGGACTCTGTTAGGCAAGGGCAAACCTGGGACCAAAAGGTTCCAAACATGCCATGTCCCTCCAGTGTTCCACCCAAAGGGACCCAACCCCCGGCTGTAGGCAGTCAAAGGTTGACCCTTAGAGCAGAGTACCACTCAGTCATGGAAAGACAGGCATACATGGTGACCAGTGAGCTGAGAAAGCTGAGGCCAACATTCCTAGGGCCACACTTCCCTACTCAGACACCTCACCAGCCTGGTACTTTACCAAAGCACACCACAGGTAGTGATTCCCCATGGTGGAGACCCTCTCATACCCTTAGGGTGAGGGATTGCTTAGTGGACCATAAGACAGGGGGCAACCATGCTAGTGCAGGTGCTTCCTTATATGGCCACTTAGTCAATAAAGGCTCAACTGGCCAAGGTTAGCCTTATCTCCTTTCGTTTGGGGGGGTTATGTAGGAAGGTGGAATCTGACTATATGGTTGCCCCCACTTTTTTTATGGTGTTTTGCTGGTTTATGACTTAGTTGGACTGGGACCCTGCTATTCAGGGCCCCAGTCTATCTGCTCTCTCTAAACGACATGGAGTGCACTCTAGGTGCACTAGTGATTGGATACTGTGGTGCCTTATGAGTCCCTAGTATATGGTACCTTAGGTGCCAAGGGCATAGGTACTTCACAGGCCTACCAGGGGCTGCAGCATGTGTTATGCCACCCCTGGGAAGCAGTCTAAATCTGACACCACAGGCCTGCTACTGCAGCCTGGGTGAGGTGGTGCTAGCACCCCTCACTGAGATATAGGTTTCCTATATCTCTCCTGCACACACATATAAACCTATCAGTCACCCCTAAGGCAGGCCCTATCAATCCTGAGGGCAGGGTGCTTGGCTTCTATGTGAGGGGGTGCCTCTGCCTGAGCAGGGCCCCTCTGCAGCTCTCAGAGTCTATTCTCTGGTGCTGTTTGTGGATGCGGTTAAACCATATACTATTAAGTGCATTATATCCTCGCGGTAAATGCTAACTTTGGAATGGCTGCATCAAAACATGTCGTGTTTGGTGTCAAACATCTTGGAATACTACCCCCCGCCAATCTTGGCGGCGGGGGTAGCATTCCACCCTTCTAGAGGGATAAGACATGTACCTGCTGTGGAAACGCGGTAGAATCCTAAAGAGCCCTGGCATCACAAAATGGATGCCACCAGTCACAGACACTGGGCTGCCCTCCTGCTGATGACCGAAACTCACAGTGGAGGAAGCCCAACAATAGGCATCCTGTCACAGGGAGGTGTAACCACCTCCCAGACAGGGTTTAGTGTATTGGGGCTGGGTGGGTGCACTCTTAGAGTGCTTTGAAGTCCTGCACTGGGGGAGCAGAAGGCTCCTCTGTGCATATGCCAGTTCAAACCAGCTCAGGGGCTACCTGCCCCTGCTCTGGCGCGAAACTGGACAAAGGGAAGTGGGTGTAGCCACCCCCTCCCTTGACCCTCCCATAGGTGGGGTCATAGAGCTAGTCCATCCCCTCTTTTTAGTATAAGAGGGGGAACCTTGCCATTGCAAAGCAGATAACCCCTGGACGACGCTCTACAGAAGAATCCTGGCCCTTCGACGTTCCACTACCTTTGGAAGACAGAAGAATCTCCCTTGGAGTCAAGGAGTGACTCCCCTGCTTGGCAGGCACCAAAAACGACAACGACGGTCGCAAACTACGCCGCTCCCGCCGGAGTCCGAAGTCCCTGCAGCCCAAGAAGTGGATTTCCTGACCTCTCCCAGGCCATCGTGAGTCCCCAGCGAAGCTGAGGCAAGTGGACCCCACGAGTAACGAGGAACCGCGACCCCTGGGTACCGTGCACTATTGTCGAGTGCAACCCCTTCACAACGTTCTACGAACTTGTGCTTTGGACCACGTGTGGTCCCGACCTCCAGCAGGAATCCCTCCGAAGATCAGAGGCCTACACCGTCCCGAGTGACCGTGGGCCCCTGTTGAGTGATTCCGCCCGAGGTGTCTTCGCGATCCCTTGCCAGCCGGCTTGTGGGTCCCCAGAAGACTTCTTAAAGAAACCAAAGGGCTCCCCTGGTTGCTCCAGGCCTGCCCTGACTTACCCTCGCTGGGTGAGTCCCTCAGACCTTGCTGGTCTGCGCCATCGACTTTTCTTCATCTCCCCGAGACTTGCTGCTGCCAAGGCTTGTTGGCTCCTATCGAGTTGCCGACACCGCAGTCAGCTGCAGACGTCGAGGGACACACCGAATCCAGCTCCTGGTCGTCGTCGACACCTCCTGGACCACGTGGCTGAAGAGTCAAGGCACCCGCAACCGACCTGAATCAACCGACGACGGTGGGCATCCATCTTCCTTGCCCCGGGTCACTGCCAAGTGACTTTGAACACTGTCCCCTCTGCTTTCAGGTCATCCTTCTTCAGAATCCAGGCTTGGATTCCACCGGACACTTCTTCAGCTCCCGCAAGCAGCAAGTCTTCTTTGTTCGCCATTGAAAACGACGCCGCGACCCGACACCAAAGGACACCTGTGCACCCGGCTTCCCTGGGTGAGGTAACTCCAGCACTACGGTGCTCCTGTGGGTGTGGGCCCTAGAACTACTTACCCTGTAAGTGACTTGCTTGTAGGTTCTCCCGAAGTATCCTAAAACTCTTTATTTCCAACCGCGACTTGCCCCATTGAAGTTAACGGCGATCCGCGCCTGTGTATCCACACTGCATGCGTCCCCCGTGGGTCCTTTACTTACCTGCCTTGGGTGGTTTTGTGAGGCCCCAGCACTTCTGAAGGCCCTAGGCCTTGTCTCCCTGCAAGTCGTTGTTTCTAAGTCTCTTACTTAGTATATGGTCTGGTACGCCCCTAGGGCCCCAGCCATATTTTGTGCTTAACTTATTGTGAAACGTTGATGTGTGCATATGTTTGTCTTCTAATCTCATAAAGAGATTAGTAGAGAGTTATTTAGAAATAAATACATATATATTTGATATATATACCTGTGTGGTGTCTTTTCATTTGGTGATTCAAGAGATTATATGGTAAAACAAGCTGCTTTACATTCCTCCGAGACTTAGCCTGAAGGCTGCTCTCCACAGCTACCACTAGGATAGCTTTCTTTAAAAGGTTGTCTTAAACCTATCTACCATAAGAGTCGATTTGCCCTGGTGCAAGGTGTCCACTTTAATTAGTGAACAGCATATACCAGGCCAACTTCTCACACTCTCCTTTTCAGATAAAGGAAGAGACAAGCTCCTCACTGTTAGAGAGGAGGATGCTGATGATTATGAGGTCCTGAAGAGTGCACTGATAGATGGGTTTGGCTTAACCACTGAGCAGTACAGGTTGAAGTTCAGAGATACCCAGAAGGCACAGACTCAGGACTGGACAGACTTTGTAGATTGTGCATCCAAGGCTCTGGAGGGTTGGCTGGTTGGCAGTAGGGTTACTGATTTCAAAGGATTTTATAATCTAATGATGAGAGAACAGATCCTTAATAATTGTCAAAACCAGCTTTTACACCAGTACCTGGTGGACTCTGATCTGACCTCTCCCCAAGAATTGGGAAAGAAGGCAGACAAATGGGTCAGAACCAGAGTAAGGCCTAAGAATCAGGGTGGTGACCACAAGAAAGATTCTACCAAGTCCCAAGAGAAAGGTGGGGATAAATCCAAGGATAAGTCCACTACAGGGCCCCAAAATTCCTCTTCTGGGGGTGGGTCCCAAACTCCTTCCTCTCCTGAAAAGAAACCCTATTGCCATGTCTGTAAAAAGCCTGGGCACTGGAAATCTGATCCCAGTTGTCCCAGGAATGGCAATAAAGAAAATGTTCCTCCAACAACTACTACCACCCCTCCTGGTACTACCAGTAGTAATCCTCCAGTTGGGAGTAGTGCACCCAAAAGTTAGGTGCTTTTGCAAGAGGAACAGAGGTGGGCCCTAGTTTAGACAGGACCCCTCAACAGACTCCTCAGATTCTGATGGTGGTGTAGGATATGCCACCTTTACCATGGGTCCCATAGCATTGGGCAGGTACAGACTGGAGCCAATAATTAATGGTCAGAAAGCTGTGGCATTTAGGGACACAGGGGCTAGTGTCACCATGGTGGCAGGGAAACTAGTCCCCCTCACCAGCTTTTACCTGAGTTTAAATACCAGGTGACCAACATTGATGGTGTCAGAACAGATCACCCCATGGCCATAGTCAATCTCAGCTGGGAGGGGTCACAGGCCCAAAGAGAGTGGCAGTGTCCCCAACCTTACCTGTAGATTGCCTGATGGGCTATGATCTGGAAATTTCAGCCTGGGCTGAAATTGAACACCAAACCCATCTGAAGATGTTGGGTGTCCCTGTAAAGGTCAGTGGGGCTGTGATGGCCACAGCCCCAGCCCAAGATTTTGGAGAGATGGAGCCTGGAAGAATGGCCCACTCTCCCCAGAAGAGAGCACAAGGGTTGAAGGAAAGTCTTCTTCCCTCCAGACAGTAGGTAAGGGTCAGCCTCCTCAGGGAACTGACCCTACCCCTAGTGAAGGAACTGCCACAGAGGTAGTCAGGCCTGGCCTGGCCACCCCCTGATGGCAGAGGACCCTTACAAGGTGGTACCCAGTCTGGAGCAGGTAACCTGCCCCTCTCTACCCTGCCTCAGTCAGCCCAGGGCTGCAGAGGTCAGGGAGGTCAGTGGACCCCCAGGGCCCCCTGTCCAGAGGAACCCCCCATCAGCAGATTAGGGGCACCCAGGCTAGTAGCCCTAGCCAGGTAGAAATTCCTCAACCCACTGAGGGATCCCCCATACCTTTATGTAGGGACCTCCCCCAGAAGGACTCTGTTAGGCAAGGGCAAACCTGGGACCAAAAGGTTCCAAACATGCCATGTCCCTCCAGTGTTCCACCCAAAGGGACCCAACCCCCGGCTGTAGGCAGTCAAAGGTTGACCCTTAGAGCAGAGTACCACTCAGTCATGGAAAGACAGGCATACATGGTGACCAGTGAGCTGAGAAAGCTGAGGCCAACATTCCTAGGGCCACACTTCCCTACTCAGACACCTCACCAGCCTGGTACTTTACCAAAGCACACCACAGGTAGTGATTCCCCATGGTGGAGACCCTCTCATACCCTTAGGGTGAGGGATTGCTTAGTGGACCATAAGACAGGGGGCAACCATGCTAGTGCAGGTGCTTCCTTATATGGCCACTTAGTCAATAAAGGCTCAACTGGCCAAGGTTAGCCTTATCTCCTTTCGTTTGGGGGTTATGTAGGAAGGTGGAATCTGACTATATGGTTGCCCCCACTTTTTTATGGTGTTTTGCTGGTTTATGACTTAGTTGGACTGGGACCCTGCTATTCAGGGCCCCAGTCTATCTGCTCTCTCTAAACGACATGGAGTGCACTCTAGGTGCACTAGTGATTGGATACTGTGGTGCCTTATGAGTCCCTAGTATATGGTACCTTAGGTGCCAAGGGCATAGGTACTTCACAGGCCTACCAGGGGCTGCAGCATGTGTTATGCCACCCCTGGGAAGCAGTCTAAATCTGACACCACAGGCCTGCTACTGCAGCCTGGGTGAGGTGGTGCTAGCACCCCTCACTGAGATATAGGTTTCCTATATCTCTCCTGCACACACATATAAACCTATCAGTCACCCCTAAGGCAGGCCCTATCAATCCTGAGGGCAGGGTGCTTGGCTTCTATGTGAGGGGGTGCCTCTGCCTGAGCAGGGCCCCTCTGCAGCTCTCAGAGTCTATTCTCTGGTGCTGTTTGTGGATGCGGTTAAACCATATACTATTAAGTGCATTATATCCTCGCGGTAAATGCTAACTTTGGAATGGCTGCATCAAAACATGTCGTGTTTGGTGTCAAACATCTTGGAATACTACCCCCCGCCAATCTTGGCGGCGGGGGTAGCATTCCACCCTTCTAGAGGGATAAGACATGTACCTGCTGTGGAAACGCGGTAGAATCCTAAAGAGCCCTGGCATCACAAAATGGATGCCACCAGTCACAGACACTGGGCTGCCCTCCTGCTGATGACCGAAACTCGCAGTGGAGGAAGCCCAACAATAGGCATCCTGTCACAGGGAGGTGTAACCACCTCCCAGACAGGGTTTAGTGTATTGGGGCTGGGTGGGTGCACTCTTAGAGTGCTTTGAAGTCCTGCACTGGGGGAGCAGAAGGCTCCTCTGTGCATATGCCAGTTCAAACCAGCTCAGGGGCTACCTGCCCCTGCTCTGGCGCGAAACTGGACAAAGGGAAGTGGGTGTAGCCACCCCTCCCTTGACCCTCCCATAGGTGGGGTCATAGAGCTAGTCCATCCCCTCTTTTTAGTATAAGAGGGGGAACCTTGCCATTGCAAAGCAGATAACCCCTGGACGACGCTCTACAGAAGAATCCTGGCCCTTCGACGTTCCACTACCTTTGGAAGACAGAAGAATCTCCCTTGGAGTCAAGGAGTGACTCCCCTGCTTGGCAGGCACTAAAAACGACAACGACGGTCGCAAACTACGCCGCTCCCGCCGGAGTCCGAAGTCCCTGCAGCCCAAGAAGTGGATTTCCTGACCTCTCCCAGGCCATCGTGAGTCCCCAGCGAAGCTGAGGCAAGTGGACCCCACGAGTAACGAGGAACCGCGACCCCTGGGTACCGTGCACTATTGTCGAGTGCAACCCCTTCACAACGTTCTACGAACTTGTGCTTTGGACCACGTGTGGTCCCGACCTCCAGCAGGAATCCCTCCGAAGATCAGAGGCCTACACCGTCCCGAGTGACCGTGGGCCCCTGTTGAGTGATTCCGCCCGAGGTGTCTTCGCGATCCCTTGCCCGCCGGCTTGTGGGTCCCCAGAAGACTTCTTAAAGAAACCAAAGGGCTCCCCTGGTTGCTCCAGGCCTGCCCTGACTTACCCTCGCTGGGTGAGTCCCTCAGACCTTGCTGGTCTGTGCCATCGACTTTTCTTCATCTCCCCGAGACTTGCTGCTGCCAAGGCTTGTTGGCTCCAATCGAGTTGCCGACACCGCAGTCAGCTGCAGACGTCGAGGGACCCACCGAATCCAGCTCCTGGTCGTCGTCGACACCTCCTGGACCACGTGGCTGAAGAGTCAAGGCACCCGCAACCGACCTGAATCAACCGACGACGGTGGGCATCCATCTTCCTTGCCCCGGGTCACTGCCAAGTGACTTTGAACACTGTCCCCTCTGCTTTCAGGTCATCCTTCTTCAGAATCCAGGCTTGGATTCCACCGGACACTTCTTCAGCTCCCGCAAGCAGCAAGTCTTCTTTGTTCGCCATTGAAAACGACGCCGCGACCCGACACCAAAGGACACCTGTGCACCCGGCTTCCTGGGTGAGGTAACTCCAGCACTACGGTGCTCCTGTGGGTGTGGGCCCTAGAACTACTTACCCTGTAAGTGACTTGCTTGTAGGTTCTCCCGAAGTATCCTAAAACTCTTTATTTCCAACCGCGACTTGCCCCATTGAAGTTAACGGCGATCCGCGCCTGTGTATCCACACTGCACGCGTCCCCCGTGGGTCCTTTACTTACCTGCCTTGGGTGGTTTCGTGAGGCCCCAGCACTTCTGAAGGCCCTAGGCCTTGTCTCCCTGCAAGTCGTTGTTTCTAAGTCTCTTACTTAGTATATGGTCTGGTACGCCCCTAGGGCCCCAGCCATATTTTGTGCTTAACTTATTGTGAAACGTTGATTTGTGCATATGTTTGTCTTCTAATCTCATAAAGAGATTAGTAGAGAGTTATTTAGAAATAAATACATATATATTTGATATATATACCTGTGTGGTGTCTTTTCATTTGGTGATTCAAGAGATTAAATGGTAAAACAAGCTGCTTTACATTCCTCCGAGACTTAGCCTGAAGGCTGCTCTCCACAGCTACCACTAGGATAGCTTTCTTTAAAAGGTTGTCTTAAACCTATCTACCATAAGAGTCGATTTGCCCTGGTGCAAGGTGTCCACTTTAATTAGTGAACAGCATATACCAGGCCAACTTCTCACAGAGGGTTCCTGTCCCCGTGTCCTGCGGGGTCATGTACTGTGTGGATTGCTGTCCCTGTACCTTGAGGGTTCCTGTCCCCGTGTCCTGCGGGGTCATGTACTGTGTGGATTGCTGTCCCTGTACTTGGAGGGTTCCTGTCCCCGTGGCCTGCGGGGTCATGTATTCTGTGGATTGCTGTCCCTGTACTTGGAGGGTTCCTGTCCCTGGGCCTGCAGGGTCATGTATTGTGTGGATTGCTGTCCCTGTACTTGGAGGGTTCCTGTCCCTGTGTCCTGCGGGGTCATGTATTGTGTGGATTGCTGTCCCTGTACCTTGAGGGTTCCTGTCCCCGTGGCCTGCGGGGTCATGTATTGTGTGGATTGCTGTCCCTGTACCTTGAGGGTTCCTGTCCCCGTGGCCCGCGGGGTCATGTATTGTGTGGATTGCTGTCCCTGTACTTGGAGGGTTCCTGTCCCCGTGGTCTGCGGGGTGATGTATTGTGTGGATTGCTGTCCCTGTACCTTGAGGGTTCCTGTCCCCGTGGCCTGCGGGGTCATTTATTGTGTGGATTGCTGTCCCTGTACTTGGAGGGTTCCTGTCCCCGTGGCCTGCGGGGTCATTTATTGTGTGGATTGCTGTCCCTGTACCTGGAGGGTTCCTGTCCCCGTGGCCCGCTGGGTCATGTATTGTGTGGATTGCTGTCGCTGTACCTTGAGGGTTCCCGTCCCGTGGCCCGCAGGGTCATGTATTGTGTGGATTGCTGTCCCTGTACTTGGAGGGTTCCTGTCCCCGTGTCCTGCGGGGTCATGTATTGTGTGGATTGCTGTCCCTGTACCTTGAGGGTTCCTGTCCCCGTGTCCTGCGGGGTCATGTATTGTGTGGATTGCTGTCCCTGTACCTTGAGGGTTCCTGTCCCCGTGTCCTGCGGGGTCATGTATTGTGTGGATTGCTGTCCCTGTACTTGGAGGGTTCCTGTCCCCGTGGCCTGCAGGGTCATGTATTGTGTGGATTGCTGTCCCTGTACCTTGAGGGTTCCTGTCCCCGTGTCCTGCGGGGTCATGTATTGTGTGGATTGCTGTCCCTGTACCTTGAGGGTTCCTGTCCCCGTGGCCTGCAGGGTCATGTATTGTGTGGATTGCTGTCCCTGTACCTTGAGGGTTCCTGTCCCCGTGTCCTGCGGGGTCATGTATTGTGTGGATTGCTGTCCCTGTACCTTGAGGGTTCCTGTCCCCGTGGCCTGCAGGGTCATGTATTGTGTGGATTGCTGTCCCTGTACCTTGAGGGTTCCTGTCCCCGTGGCCTGCAGGGTCATGTATTGTGTGGATTGCTGTCCCTGTACTTGGAGGGTTCCTGTCCCCGTGGCCTGCAGGGTCATGTATTGTGTGGATTGCTGTCCCTCGACTTGGAGGGTTTCTGTCCCTGGGCCTGCAGGGTCATGTATTGTGTGGATTGCTGTCCCTGTACTTGGAGGGCTCCTGTCCCCGTGTCCTGCAGGGTTATGTATTGTGTGGATTGCTGTCCCTGTACCTTGAGGGTTCCTGTCCCCGTGGCCTGCAGGGTCATGTATTGTGTGGATTGCTGTCCCTGTACTTGGAGGGTTCCTGTCCCCGTGTCCTGCGGGGTCATGTATTGTGTGGATTGCTGTCCCTGTACTTGGAGGGTTCCTGTCCCCGTGGTCTGCGGGGTCATGTATTGTGTGGATTGCTGTCTCTGTACCTTGAGGGTTCCTGTCCCCGTGGCCTGCGGGGTCATTTATTGTGTGGATTGCTGTCCCTGTACCTTGAGGGTTCCTGTCCCCGTGTCCTGCGGGGTCATGTATTGTGTGGATTGCTGTCCCTGTACTTGGAGGGTTTCTGTCCCTGGGCCTGCAGGGTCATGTATTGTGTGGATTGCTGTCCCTGTACTTGGAGGGTTCCTGTCCCCGTGTCCTGCGGGGTCATGTATTGTGTGGATTGCTGTGCCTGTACCTTGAGGGTTCCTGTCCCCGTGGCCTGCAGGGTCATGTATTGTGCGGATTGCTGTCCCTGTACCTGGAGGGTTCCTGTCCCCGTGGCCCGCGGGGTCATGTATTGTGTGGATTGCTGTCCCTGTACCTTGAGGGTTCCTGTCCCGGTGGCCTGCAGGGTCATGTATTGTGTGGATTGCTGTCCCTGTACTTGGAGGGTTCCTGTCCCCGTGGCCTGCAGGGTCATGTATTGTGTGGATTGCTGTCCCTGTACTTGGAGGGTTTCTGTCCCTGGGCCTGCAGGGTCATGTATTGTGTGGATTGCTGTCCCTGTACTTGGAGGGTTTCTGTCCCTGGGCCTGCAGGGTCATGTATTGTGTGGATTGCTGTCCCTGTACCTTGAGGGTTCCTGTCCCCGTGTCCTGCGGGGTCATGTATTGTGTGGATTGCTGTCCCTGTACTTGGAGGGTTCCTGTCCCCGTGTCCTGCAGGGTCATGTATTGTGTGATTGCTGTCCCTGTACCTTGAGGGTTCCTGTCCCTGTGGCCTGCAGGGTCATGTATTGTGTGGATTGCTGTCCCTGTACCTTGAGGGTTCCTGTCCCCGTGTCCTGCGGGGTCATGTATTGTGTGGATTGCTGTCCCTGTACCGTGAGGGTTCCTGTCCCAGTGGCCTGCGGGGTCATGTATTGTGTGGATTGCTGTCCCTGTACCTTGAGGGTTCCTGTCCCCATACCTTGAGGGTTCCTGTCCCCGTGTCCTGCGGGGTCATGTATTGTGTGGATTGCTGTCAATGTACCTTGAGGGTTCCTGTCCCCGTGGCCTGCAGGGTCATGTATTGTGTGGATTGCTGTCCCTGTACTTGGAGGGTTCCTGTCCCCGTGGCCTGCAGGGTCATGTATTGTGTGGATTGCTGTCCCTGTACCTTGAGGGTTCCTGTCTCCGTGTCCTGCGGGGTCATGTATTGTGTGGATTGCTGTCCCTGTACCTTGAGGGTTCCTGTCCCCGTGGCCTGCAGGGTCATGTATTGTGTGGATTGCTGTCCCTGTACTTGGAGGGTTCCTGTCCCCGTGGCCTGCAGGGTCATGAATTGTGTGGATTGCTGTCCCTGTACTTGGAGGGTTCCTGTCCCTGGGCCTGCAGGGTCATGTATTGTGTGGATTGCTGTCCCTGTACTTGGAGGGTTCCTGTCCCCGTGGCCTGCGGGGTCATGTATTGTGTGAATTGCTGTCCCTGTACCTTGAGGGTTCCTGTCCCTGGGCCTGCAGGGTCATGTATTGTGTGAATTGCTGTCCGTGTACTTGGGAGGGTTCGTGTCCGCCTGTCCTGAGGTGTCATGTATTGTGTGGATTGCTGTCCCTGTACCTTGAGGGTTCCTGTCCCCGTGGCCCACAGGGTCATGTATTGTGTGGATTGCTGTCCCTGTACTTGGAGGGTTCCTGTCCCCGTGTCCTGCGGGGTCATGTATTGTGTGGATTGCTGTCCCTGTACTTGGAGGGTTCCTGTCCCCGTGGTCTGCGGGGTCATGTATTGTGTGGATTGCTGTCTCTGTACCTTGAGGGTTCCTGTCCCCGTGGCCTGCGGGGTCATTTATTGTGTGGATTGCTGTCCCTGTACCTTGAGGGTTCCTGTCCCCGTGTCCTGCGGGGTCATGTATTGTGTGGATTGCTGTCCCTGTACTTGGAGGGTTTCTGTCCCCGTGGCCTGCAGGGTCATGTATTGTGTGGATTGCTGTCCCTGTACTTGGAGGGTTCCTGTCCCCGTGTCCTGCGGGGTCATGTATTGTGTGGATTGCTGTCCCTGTACCTGGAGGGTTCCTGTCCACGTGTCCTGCAGGGTCATGTATTGTGTGGATTGCTGTCCCTGTACTTGGAGGGTTCCTGTCCCCGTGGCCTGCGGGTTCATGTATTGTGTGGATTGCTGTCCCTGTACTTGGAGGGTTCCTGTCCCCGTGTCCTGCAGGGTCATGTATTGTGTGGATTGCTGTCCCTGTACCTTGAGGGTTCCTGTCCCCGTGGCCTGCAGGGTCATGTATTGTGTGAATTGCTGTCCCTGTACCTTGAGGGTTCCTGTCCCTGGGCCTGCAGGGTCATGTATTGTGTGAATTGCTGTCCGTGTACTTGGGAGGGTTCGTGTCCCCGTGTCCTGCGGTGTCATGTATTGTGTGGATTGCTGTCCCTGTACCTTGAGGGTTCCTGTCCCCGTGGCCCACAGGGTCATGTATTGTGTGGATTGCTGTCCCTGTACCTTGAGGGTTCCTGTCCCCGTGGCCTGCAGGGTCATGTATTGTGTGGATTGCTGTCCCTGTACCTTGAGGGTTCCTGTCCCCGTGGCCAGCAGGGTCATGTATTGTGTGGATTGCTGTCCCTGTTCTTGGAGGGTTCCTGTCCCTGGGCCTGCAGGGTCATGTATTGTGTGGATTGCTGTCCCTGTACTTGGAGGGTTCCTGTCCCCGTGGCCTGCGGGATCATGTATTGTGTGGATTGCTGTTCCTGTACTTGGAGGGTTCCTGTCCCCGTGTCCTGCGGGGTCATGTACTGTGTGGATTGCTGTCCCTGTACTTGGAGGGATCCTGTCCCCGTGTCCTGCGGGGTCATGTACTGTGTGGATTGCTGTCCCTGTACTTGGAGGGTTTGTGTCCCCGTGGCCTGCGGGGTCATGTATTCTGTGGATTGCTGTCCCTGTACTTGGAGGGTTCCTGTCCCTGGGCCTGCAGGGTCATGTATTGTGTGGATTGATGTCCCTGTACTTGGAGGGTTCCTGTCCCTGTGTCCTGCGGGGTCATGTATTGTGTGGATTGCTGTCCCTGTACCTTGAGGGTTCCTGTCCCCGTGGCCTGCGGGGTCATGTATTGTGTGGATTGCTGTCCCTGTACCTTGAGGGTTCCTGTCCCCGTGGCTCACGGGGTCATGTATTGTGTGGATTGCTGTCCCTGTACTTGGAGAGTTCCTGTCCCCGTGGTCTGCTGGGTCATGTATTGTGTGGATTGCTGTCCCTGTACCTTGAGGGTTCCTGTCCCCGTGGCCTGCGGGGTCATGTATTGTGTGGATTGATGTCCCTGTACCTTGAGGGTTCCTGTCCCTGGGCCTGCAGGGTCATTTATTGTGTGGATTGCTGTCCCTGCACTTGGAGGGTTCCTGTCCCCGTGTCCTGCGGGGTCATGTATTGTGTGGATTGCTGTCCCTGTACTTGGAGGGTTCCTGTCCCCGTGGCCTGCGGGGTCATGTATTGTGTGGATTGCTTTCCCTGTACCTTGAGGGTTCCTGTCCCCGTGTCCGGCGGGGTCATGTATTGTGCGGATTGCTGTCCCTGTACCTTGAGGGTTCCTGTCCCCGTGGCCCGCGGGGTCATGTATTGTGTGTATTGCTGTCCCTGTACTTGGAGGGTTCCTGTCCCCGTGGTCTGCGGGGTGATGTATTGTGTGGATTGCTGTCCCTGTACCTTGAGGGTTCCTCTCCCCGTGGTCTGCGGGGTCATTTATTGTGTGGATTGCTGTCCCTGTACCTTGAGGGTTCCTGTCCCCGTGTCCTGCGGGGTCATGTATTGTGTGGATTGCTGTCCCTGTACCTTGAGGGTTCCTGCCCCCGTGTCCTGCAGGGTAATGTATTGTGTGGATTGTTGTCCCTGTACTTGGAGGGTTTCTGTCCCTGGGCCTGCAGGGTCATGTATTGTGTGGATTGCTGTCCCTGTACTTGGAGGGTTCCTGTCCCCGTGTCCTGCGGGGTCATGTATTGTGTGGATTGCTGTCCCTGTACCTTGAGGGTTCCTGTCCCTGTGGCCTGCGGGGTCATGTATTGTGCGGATTGCTGTCCTTGTACCTTGAGGGTTCCTGTCCCGTGGCCCGCGGGGTCATGTATTGTGTGGATTGCTGTCCCTGTACTTGGAGGGTTCCTGTCCCCGTGTCCTGCAGGGTCATGTATTGTGTGGATTGCTGTCCCTGTACCTTGAGGGTTCCTGTCCCCGTGTCCTGCGGGGTCATGTATTGTGTGGATTGCTGTCCCTGTACCTTGAGGGTTCCTGTCCCCGTGGCCTGCAGGGTCATGTATTGTGTGGATTGCTGTCCCTGTACCTTGAGGGTTCCTGTCCCCGTGTCCTGTGGGGTCATGTATTGTGTGGATTGCTGTCCCTGTACCTTGAGGGTTCCTGTCCCAGTGGCCTGCGGGGTCATGTATTGTGTGGATTGCTGTCCCTGTACCTTGAGGGTTCCTGTCCCCATACCTTGAGGGTTCCTATCCCCGTGTCCTGCGGGGTCATGTATTGTGTGGATTGCTGTCCCTGTACCTTGAGGGTTCCTGTCCCCGTGGCCTGCAGGGTCATGTATTGTGTGGATTGCTGTCCCTGTACTTGGAGGGTTCCTGTCCCCGTGGCCTGCAGGGTCATGTATTGTGTGGATTGCTGTCCCTGTACTTGGAAGGTTCCTGTCCCCGTGGCCTGCAGGGTCATGTATTGTGTGGATTGCCGTCCCTGTACTTGGAGGGTTTCTGTCCCTGGGCCTGCAGGGTCATGTATTGTGTGGATTGCTGTCCCTGTACTTGGAGGGTTCCTGTCCCCGTGTCCTGCAGGGTCATGTATTGTGTGGATTGCTGTCCCTGTACCTTGAGGGTTCCTGTCCCCGTGGCCTGCAGGGTCATGTATTGTGTGGATTGCTGTCCCTGTACCTTGAGGGTTCCTGTCCCCATACCTTGAGGGTTCCTGTCACCGTGTCCTGCGGGGTCATGTATTGTGTGGATTGCAGACCCTGTACCTTGAGGGTTCCTGTCCCCGTGGCCTGCAGGGTCATGTATTGTGTGGATTGCTGTCCCTGTATCTTGAGGGTTCCTGTCCCCGTGGCCTGCAGGGTCATGTATTGTGTGGATTGCTGTCCCTGTACCTTGAGGGTTGCTGTCCCCATGTCCTGCGGGGTCATGTATTGTGTGGATTGCTGTCCCTGTACCTTGAGGGTTCCTGTCCCCGTGGCCTGCAGGGTCATGTATTGTGTGGATTGCTGTCCCTGTACTTGGAGGGCTCCTGTCCCCGTGTCCTGCAGGGTCATGTATTGTGTGGATTGCTGTCCCTGTACCTTGAGGGTTCCTGTCCCCGTGGCCTGCAGGGTCATGTATTGTGTGGATTGCTGTCCCTGTACTTGGAGGGTTCCTGTCCGCGTGTCCTGCGGGGTCATGTATTGTGTGGATTGCTGTCCCTGTATCTTGAGGGTTCCTGTCCCCGTGGCCTGCAGGGTCATGTATTGTGTGGATTGCTGTCCCTGTACCTTGAGGGTTGCTGTCCCCATGTCCTGCGGGGTCATGTATTGTGTGGATTGCTGTCCCTGTACCTTGAGGGTTCCTGTCCCCGTGTCCTGCGGGTTCATGTATTGTGTGGATTGCTGTCCCTGTACTTGGAGGGTTCCTGTCCCCGTGTCCTGCGGGGTCATGTATTGTGTGGATTGCTGTCCCTGTACCTTGAGGGTTCCTGTCCCCGTGGCCTGCAGGGTCATGTATTGTGTGGATTGCTATCCCTGTACCTTGAGGGTTCCTGTCCCCGTGTCCTGCGGGGTCATGTATTGTGTGGATTGCTGTCCCTGTACCTTGAGGGTTCCTGTCCCCGTGGCCTGCAGGGTCATGTATTGTGTGGATTGCTGTCCCTGTACTTGGAGGGTTCCTGTCCCCGTGTCCTGCGGGGTCATGTATTGTGTGGATTGCTGTCCCTGTACTTGGAGGGTTCCTGTCCCCGTGTCCTGCAGGGTCATGTATTGTGTGGATTGCTGTCCCTGTACCTTGAGGGTTCCTGCCCCCGTTGCCTGCAGGGTCATGTATTGTGTGGATTGCTGTCCCTGTACTTGGAGGGTTCCTGTCCCTGTGTCCTGCAGGGTCATGTATTGTGTGGATTGGTGTCCCTGTACTTGGAGGGTTCCTGTCCCCGTGGCCTGCAGGGTCATGTATTGTGTGGATTGCTGTCCCTGTACTTGGAGGGTTCCTGTCCCCGTGGCCTGCAGGGTCATGTATTGTGTGGATTGCTCTCCCTGTACTTGGAGGGTTCCTGTCACCGTGGCCTGCAGGGTCATGTATTGTGTGGATTGCTGTCCCTGTACTTGGAGGGTTCCTGTCCCTGGGCCTGCAGGGTCATGTATTGTGTGGATTGCTGTCCCTGTACTTGGAGGGTTCCTGTCCCCGTGGCCTACGGGGTCATGTATTGTGTGAATTGCTGTCCCTGAACCTTGAGGGTTCCTGTCCCTGGGCCTGCAGGGTCATGTATTGTGTGGATTGCTGTCCGTGTACTTGGAGGGTTCCTGTCCCCGTGTCCCGCGGGGTCATGTATTGTGTGGATTGCAGTCCCTGTACCTTGAGGGTTCCTGTCCCCGTGGCCCGCGGGGTCATGTATTGTGTGGATTGCTGTCCGTGTACTTGGAGGGTTCCTGTCCCCGTGTCCCGCGAGGTCATGTATTGTGTGGATTGCTGTCCCTGTACCTGGAGGGTTCCTGTCCCCGTGGCCCGGGGGTCATGTATTGTGTGAATTGCTGTCCCTGTACCTTGAGGGTTCCTGTCCCCGTGGCCCGCGGGGTCATGTATTGTGTGGATTGCTGTCCCTGTACCTTGAGGATTCCTGTCCCCGTGGCCCGCGGGGTCATGTATTGTGTGGATTGCTGTCCATGTACTTGGAGGGTTCCTGTCCCCGTGTCCCGCGGGGTCATGTATTGTGTGGATTGCTGTCCCTGTACCTTGAGGGTTCCTGTCCCCGTGGCCCGCGGGGTCATGTATTGTGTGGATTGCTGTCCCTGTACCTTGAGGGTTCCTGTCCCTGTGGCCCGCGGGGTCATGTATTGTGTGGATTGCTGTCCTTGTACTTGGAGAGTTCCTGTCCCCGTGGTCCTGCGGGGTCATGTATTGTGTGGATTGTTGTCCCTGTACCTTGAGGGTTCCTGTCCCCGTGTCCTGCGGGTTCATGTATTGTGTGGATTGCTGTCCCTGTACTTGGAGGGTTTCTGTCCCTGGGCCTGCAGGGTCATGTATTGTGTGGATTGCTGTCCCTGTACCTTGAGGGTTCCTGTCCCCGTGGCCTGCAGGGTCATGTATTGTGTGGATTGCTGTCCCTGTACTTGGAGTGTTCCTGTCCCCGTGGCCTGCAGGGTCATGTATTGTGTGGAATGCTGTCCCTGTACTTGGAGGGTTCCTGTCCCCGTGGCCTGCAGGGTCATGTATTGTGTGGATTGCTGTCCCTGTACTTGGAGGGTTTCTGTCCCTGGGCCTGCAGGGTCATGTATTGTGTGGATTGCTGTCCCTGTACTTGGAGGGTTCCTGTCCCCGTGTCCCGCGGGGTCATGTATTGTGTGGATTGCTGTCCCTGTACCTTGAGGGTTCCTGTCCCCGTGTCCCGCGGGGTCATGTATTGTGTGGATTGCTGTCCCTGTACCTGGAGGGTTCCTGTCCCCGTGGCCCGCGGGGTCATGTATTGTGTGAATTGCTGTCCCTGTACCTTGAGGGTTCCTGTCCCCGTGGCCCGCGGGGTCATGTATTGTGTGGATTGCTGTCCCTGTACCTTGAGGGTTCCTGTCCCCGTGGCCCGCGGGGTCATGTATTGTGTGGATTGCTGTTCCTGTACTTGGAGGGTTCCTGTCCCCGTGTCCCGCGGGGTCATGTATTGTGTGGATTGCTGTCCCTGTACCTTGAGGGTTCCTGTCCCCGTGGCCCGCAGGGTCATGTATTGTGTGGATTGCTGTCCCTGTACCTGGAGGGTTCCTGTCCCCGTGGCCTGCGGGGTCATGTATTGTGTGGATTGCTGTCCCTGTACCTTGAGGGTTCCTGTCCCCGTGGCCTGCAGGGTCATGTATTGTGTGGATTGCTGTCCCTGTACTTGGAGGGTTCCTGTCCCCGTGTCCTGCAGGGTCATGTATTGTGTGGATTGCTGTCCCTGTACCTGGAGGGTTCCTGTCCCCGTGGCCTGCGGGGTCATGTATTGTGTGGATTGCTGTCCCTGTACCTGGAGGGTTCCTGTCCCCGTGTCCTGCGGGGTCATGTATTGTGTGGATTGCTGTCCCTGTACCTGGAGGGTTCCTATCCCCGTGGCCCGCGGGGTCATGTATTGTGTGGCTTGCTGTCCCTGTACCTGGAGGGTTCCTGTCCCTGTGTCCTGCAGGGTCATGTATTGTGTGGATTGCTGTCCCTGTACCTGGAGGGTTCCTGTCCCCGTGGTCCGCGGGGTCATGTATTGTGTGCATTGCTGTCCCTGTACCTGGAGGGTTCCTGTCCCCGTGTCCTGCAGGGTCATGTATTGTGTGGATTGCTGTCCCTGTACTTGGAGGGTTCCTGTCCCCGTGGCCCGCGGGGTCATGTATTGTGTGGATTGCTGTCCCTGTACTTGGAGGGCTTCTGTCCCTGGGCCTGCAGGGTCATGTATTGTGTGGATTGCTGTCCCTGTACTTGGAGGGTTCCTGTCCCCGTGGCCCGCGGGGTCATGTATTGTGTGGATTGCTGTCCCTGTACTTGGAGGGTTCCTGTCCCCGTGGCCCGCGGGGTCATGTATTGTGCGGATTGCTGTCCCTGTACTTGGAGGGTTCCTGTCCCCGTGTCCCGCGGGGTCATGTATTGTGCGGATTGCTGTCCCTGTACCTGGAGGGTTCCTGTCCCCGTGGCCCGCGGGGTCATGTATTGTGTGGATTGCTGTCCCTGGACCTGGAGGGTTCCTGTCCCCGTGTCCTGCAGGGTCATGTATTGTGTGGATTGCTGTCCCTGTACCTGGAGTGTTCCTGTCCCCGTGTCCCGCGGGGTCATGTATTGTGTGGATTGCTGTCCCTGTACCTGGAGGGTTCCTGTCCCTGTGTCCTGCAGGGTCATGTATTGTGTGGATTGCTGTCCCTGTACCTGGAGGGTTCCTGTCCCTGTGTCCTGCAGGGTCAAGTATTGTGTGGATTGCAGTCCCTGTACCTGGAGGGTTCCTGTCCCCGTGGCCTGCAGGGTCATGTATTGTGTGGATTGCTGTCCCTGTACCTGGAGGGTTCCTGTCCCCGTGTCCTGCAGGGTCAAGTATTGTGTGGATTGCTGTCCCTGTACTTGGAGGGTTCCTGTCCCCGTGTCCTGCAGGGACCTGGAGGGTTCCTGTCCCCGTGTCCTGCGGGGTCATGCATTGTGTGGATTGCTGTCCATGTACCTTGAGGGTTCCTGTCCCTGTGGCCTGCAGGGTCATGTATTGTGTGGATTGCTGTCCCTGTACCTTGAGGGTTCCTGTCCCCGTGTCCTGCGGGGTCATGTATTGTGTGGATTGCTGTCCCTGTACCGTGAGGGTTCCTGTCCCAGTGGCCTGCGGGGTCATGTATTGTGTGGATTGCTGTCCCTGTACCTTGAGGGTTCCTGTCCCCATACCTTGAGGGTTCCTGTCCCCGTGTCCTGCGGGGTCATGTATTGTGTGGATTGCTGTCAATGTACCTTGAGGGTTCCTGTCCCCGTGGCCTGCTGGGTCATGTATTGTGTGGATTGCTGTCCCTGTACTTGGAGGGTTCCTGTCCCCGTGGCCTGCAGGGTCATGTATTGTGTGGATTGCTGTCCCTGTACCTTGAGGGTTCCTGTCTCCGTGTCCTGCGGGGTCATGTATTGTGTGGATTGCTGTCCCTGTACCTTGAGGGTTCCTGTCCCCGTGGCCTGCAGGGTCATGTATTGTGTGGATTGCTGTCCCTGTACTTGGAGGGTTCCTGTCCCCGTGGCCTGCAGGGTCATGAATTGTGTGGATTGCTGTCCCTGTACTTGGAGGGTTCCTGTCCCTGGGCCTGCAGGGTCATGTATTGTGTGGATTGCTGTCCCTGTACTTGGAGGGTTCCTGTCCCCGTGGCTTGCGGGGTCATGTATTGTGTGAATTGCTGTCCCTGTACCTTGAGGGTTCCTGTCCCTGGGCCTGCAGGGTCATGTATTGTGTGAATTGCTGTCCGTGTACTTGGGAGGGTTCGTGTCCCCCTGTCCTGAGGTGTCATGTATTGTGTGGATTGCTGTCCCTGTACCTTGAGGGTTCCTGTCCCCGTGGCCCACAGGGTCATGTATTGTGTGGATTGCTGTCCCTGTACTTGGAGGGTTCCTGTCCCCGTGTCCTGCGGGGTCATGTATTGTGTGGATTGCTGTCCCTGTACTTGGAGGGTTCCTGTCCCCGTGGTCTGCGGGGTCATGTATTGTGTGGATTGCTGTCTCTGTACCTTGAGGGTTCCTGTCCCCGTGGCCTGCGGGGTCATTTATTGTGTGGATTGCTGTCCCTGTACCTTGAGGGTTCCTGTCCCCGTGTCCTGCGGGGTCATGTATTGTGTGGATTGCTGTCCCTGTACTTGGAGGGTTTCTGTCCCCGTGGCCTGCAGGGTCATGTATTGTGTGGATTGCTGTCCCTGTACTTGGAGGGTTCCTGTCCCCGTGTCCTGCGGGGTCATGTATTGTGTGGATTGCTGTCCCTGTACCTTGAGGGTTCCTGTCCCCGTGGCCTGCGTGGTCATGTATTTTGTGGATTGCTGTCCCTGTACCTTGAGGGTTCCTGTCCCCGTGGCCCGCGGGGTCATGTATTGTGTGGATTGCTGTCCCTGTACCTGGAGGGTTCCTGTCCACGTGTCCTGCAGGGTCATGTATTGTGTGGATTGCTGTCCCTGTACTTGGAGGGTTCCTGTCCCCGTGGCCTGCGGGTTCATGTATTGTGTGGATTGCTGTCCCTGTACTTGGAGGGTTCCTGTCCCCGTGTCCTGCAGGGTCATGTATTGTGTGGATTGCTGTCCCTGTACCTTGAGGGTTCCTGTCCCCGTGGCCTGCAGGGTCATGTATTGTGTGAATTGCTGTCCCTGTACCTTGAGGGTTCCTGTCCCTGGGCCTGCAGGGTCATGTATTGTGTGAATTGCTGTCCGTGTACTTGGGAGGGTTCGTGTCCCCGTGTCCTGCGGTGTCATGTATTGTGTGGATTGCTGTCCCTGTACCTTGAGGGTTCCTGTCCCCGTGGCCCACAGGGTCATGTATTGTGTGGATTGCTGTCCCTGTACCTTGAGGGTTCCTGTCCCCGTGGCCTGCAGGGTCATGTATTGTGTGGATTGCTGTCCCTGTACCTTGAGGGTTCCTGTCCCCGTGGCCTGCAGGGTCATGTATTGTGTGGATTGCTGTCCCTGTACTTGGAGGGTTCCTGTCCCCGTGGCCTGCAGGGTCATGTATTGTGTGGATTGCTGTCCCTGTACTTGGAGGGTTCCTGTCCCTGGGCCTGCAGGGTCATGTATTGTGTGGATTGCTGTCCCTGTACTTGGAGGGTTCCTGTCCCCGTGGCCTGCGGGGTCATGTATTGTGTGGATTGCTGTCCCTGTACCTTGAGGGTTCCTGTCCCTGGGCCTGCAGGGTCATGTATTGTGTGGATTGCTGTCCGTGTACTTGGGAGGGTTCGTGTCCCCTGTCCTGAGGTGTCATGTATTGTGTGGATTGCTGTCCCTGTACCTTGAGGGTTCCTGTCCCTGTGGCCCACAGGGTCATGTATTGTGTGGATTGCTGTCCCTGTACCTTGAGGGTTCCTGTCCCCGTGGCCTGCGGGGTCATGTATTGTGTGGATTGCTGTCCCTGTACCTTGAGGGTTCCTGTCCCCGTGGCTCACGGGGTCATGTATTGTGTGGATTGCTGTCCCTGTACTTGGAGGGTTCCTGTCCCTGGGCCTGCAGGGTCATGTATTGTGTGGATTGCTGTCCCTGTACCTTGAGGGTTCCTGTCCCCGTGGCCTGCGGGGTCATGTATTGTGTGGATTGATGTCCCTGTACCTTGAGGGTTCCTGTCCCTGGGCCTGCAGGGTCATTTATTGTGTGGATTGCTGTCCCTGCACTTGGAGGGTTCCTGTCCCCGTGTCCTGCGGGGTCATGTATTGTGTGGATTGCTGTCCCTGTACTTGGAGGGTTCCTGTCCCCGTGGCCTGCGGGGTCATGTATTGTGTGGATTGCTTTCCCTGTACCTTGAGGGTTCCTGTCCCCGTGTCCGGCGGGGTCATGTATTGTGCGGATTGCTGTCCCTGTACCTTGAGGGTTCCTGTCCCCGTGGCCCGCGGGGTCATGTATTGTGTGTATTGCTGTCCCTGTACTTGGAGGGTTCCTGTCCCCGTGGTCTGCGGGGTGATGTATTGTGTGGATTGCTGTCCCTGTACCTTGAGGGTTCCTCTCCCCGTGGTCTGCGGGGTCATTTATTGTGTGGATTGCTGTCCCTGTACCTTGAGGGTTCCTGTCCCCGTGTCCTGCGGGGTCATGTATTGTGTGGATTGCTGTCCCTGTACCTTGAGGGTTCCTGCCCCCGTGTCCTGCAGGGTCATGTATTGTGTGGATTGTTGTCCCTGTACTTGGAGGGTTTCTGTCCCTGGGCCTGCAGGGTCATGTATTGTGTGGATTGCTGTCCCTGTACTTGGAGGGTTCCTGTCCCCGTGTCCTGCGGGGTCATATATTGTGTGGATTGCTGTCCCTGTACCTTGAGGGTTCCTGTCCCTGTGGCCTGCGGGGTCATGTATTGTGCGGATTGCTGTCCTTGTACCTTGAGGGTTCCTGTCCCGTGGCCCGCGGGGTCATGTATTGTGTGGATTGCTGTCCCTGTACTTGGAGGGTTCCTGTCCCCGTGTCCTGCAGGGTCATGTATTGTGTGGATTGCTGTCCCTGTACCTTGAGGGTTCCTGTCCCCGTGGCCTGCAGGGTCATGTATTGTGTGGATTGCTGTCCCTGTACTTGGAGGGTTCCTGTCCCCGTGGCCTGCAGGGTCATGTATTGTGTGGATTGCTGTCCCTGTACTTGGAAGGTTCCTGTCCCCGTGGCCTGCAGGGTCATGTATTGTGTGGATTGCAGTCCCTGTACTTGGAGGGTTTCTGTCCCTGGGCCTGCAGGGTCATGTATTGTGTGGATTGCTGTCCCTGTACTTGGAGGGTTCCTGTCCCCGTGTCCTGCAGGGTCATGTATTGTGTGGATTGCTGTCCCTGTACCTTGAGGGTTCCTGTCCCCGTGGCCTGCAGGGTCATGTATTGTGTGGATTGCTGTCCCTGTACCTTGAGGGTTCCTGTCCCCATACCTTGAGGGTTCCTGTCACCGTGTCCTGCGGGGTCATGTATTGTGTGGATTGCAGACCCTGTACCTTGAGGGTTCCTGTCCCCGTGGCCTGCAGGGTCATGTATTGTGTGGATTGCTGTCCCTGTATCTTGAGGGTTCCTGTCCCCGTGGCCTGCAGGGTCATGTATTGTGTGGATTGCTGTCCCTGTACCTTGAGGGTTGCTGTCCCCATGTCCTGCGGGGTCATGTATTGTGTGGATTGCTGTCCCTGTACCTTGAGGGTTCCTGTCCCCGTGGCCTGCAGGGTCATGTATTGTGTGGATTGCTGTCCCTGTACTTGGAGGGCTCCTGTCCCCGTGTCCTGCAGGGTCATGTATTGTGTGGATTGCTGTCCCTGTACCTTGAGGGTTCCTGTCCCCGTGGCCTGCAGGGTCATGTATTGTGTGGATTGCTGTCCCTGTACTTGGAGGGTTCCTGTCCGCGTGTCCTGCGGGGTCATGTATTGTGTGGATTGCTGTCCCTGTATCTTGAGGGTTCCTGTCCCCGTGGCCTGCAGGGTCATGTATTGTGTGGATTGCTGTCCCTGTACCTTGAGGGTTGCTGTCCCCATGTCCTGCGGGGTCATGTATTGTGTGGATTGCTGTCCCTGTACCTTGAGGGTTCCTGTCCCCGTGTCCTGCGGGTTCATGTATTGTGTGGATTGCTGTCCCTGTACTTGGAGGGTTCCTGTCCCCGTGTCCTGCGGGGTCATGTATTGTGTGGATTGCTGTCCCTGTACCTTGAGGGTTCCTGTCCCCGTGGCCTGCAGGGTCATGTATTGTGTGGATTGCTATCCCTGTACCTTGAGGGTTCCTGTCCCCGTGTCCTGCGGGGTCATGTATTGTGTGGATTGCTGTCCCTGTACCTTGAGGGTTCCTGTCCCCGTGCCCTGCAGGGTCATGTATTGTGTGGATTGCTGTCCCTGTACTTGGAGGGTTCCTGTCCCCGTGTCCTGCGGGGTCATGTATTGTGTGGATTGCTGTCCCTGTACTTGGAGGGTTCCTGTCCCCGTGTCCTGCAGGGTCATGTATTGTGTGGATTGCTGTCCCTGTACCTTGAGGGTTCCTGCCCCGTTGCCTGCAGGGTCATGTATTGTGTGGATTGCTGTCCCTGTACTTGGAAGGTTCCTGTCCCTGTGTCCTGCAGGGTCATGTATTGTGTGGATTGGTGTCCCTGTACTTGGAGGGTTCCTGTCCCCGTGGCCTGCAGGGTCATGTATTGTGTGGATTGCTGTCCCTGTACTTGGAGGGTTCCTGTCCCCGTGGCCTGCAGGGTCATGTATTGTGTGGATTGCTCTCCCTGTACTTGGAGGGTTCCTGTCACCGTGGCCTGCAGGGTCATGTATTGTGTGGATTGCTGTCCCTGTACTTGGAGGGTTCCTGTCCCTGGGCCTGCAGGGTCATGTATTGTGTGGATTGCTGTCCCTGTACTTGGAGGGTTCCTGTCCCCGTGGCCTACGGGGTCATGTATTGTGTGAATTGCTGTCCCTGAACCTTGAGGGTTCCTGTCCCTGGGCCTGCAGGGTCATGTATTGTGTGGATTGCTGTCCGTGTACTTGGAGGGTTCCTGTCCCCGTGTCCCGCGGGGTCATGTATTGTGTGGATTGCAGTCCCTGTACCTTGAGGGTTCCTGTCCCCGTGGCCCGCGGGGTCATGTATTGTGTGGATTGCTGTCCGTGTACTTGGAGGGTTCCTGTCCCCGTGTCCCGCGAGGTCATGTATTGTGTGGATTGCTGTCCCTGTACCTGGAGGGTTCCTGTCCCCGTGGCCCGGGGGGTCATGTATTGTGTGAATTGCTGTCCCTGTACCTTGAGGGTTCCTGTCCCCGTGGCCCGCGGGGTCATGTATTGTGTGGATTGCTGTCCCTGTACCTTGAGGATTCCTGTCCCCGTGGCCCGCGGGGTCATGTATTGTGTGGATTGCTGTCCATGTACTTGGAGGGTTCCTGTCCCCGTGTCCCGCGGGGTCATGTATTGTGTGGATTGCTGTCCCTGTACCTTGAGGGTTCCTGTCCCCGTGGCCCGCGGGGTCATGTATTGTGTGGATTGCTGTCCCTGTACCTTGAGGGTTCCTGTCCCTGTGGCCCGCGGGGTCATGTATTGTGTGGATTGCTGTCCCTGTACTTGGAGAGTTCCTGTCCCCGTGGTCTGCGGGGTCATGTATTGTGTGGATTGTTGTCCCTGTACCTTGAGGGTTCCTGTCCCCGTGTCCTGCGGGTTCATGTATTGTGTGGATTGCTGTCCCTGTACTTGGAGGGTTTCTGTCCCTGGGCCTGCAGGGTCATGTATTGTGTGGATTGCTGTCCCTGTACCTTGAGGGTTCCTGTCCCCGTGGCCTGCAGGGTCATGTATTGTGTGGATTGCTGTCCCTGTACTTGGAGTGTTCCTGTCCCCGTGGCCTGCAGGGTCATGTATTGTGTGGAATGCTGTCCCTGTACTTGGAGGGTTCCTGTCCCCGTGGCCTGCAGGGTCATGTATTGTGTGGATTGCTGTCCCTGTACTTGGAGGGTTTCTGTCCCTGGGCCTGCAGGGTCATGTATTGTGTGGATTGCTGTCCCTGTACTTGGAGGGTTCCTGTCCCCGTGGCCTGCGGGGTCATGTATTGTGTGAATTGCTGTCCCTGAACCTTGAGGGTTCCTGTCCCCGTGTCCTGCGGGGTCATGTATTGTGTGGATTGCTGTCCCTGTACCTGGAGGGTTCCTGTCCCCGTGGCCCGCGGGGTCATGTATTGTGTGAATTGCTGTCCCTGTACCTTGAGGGTTCCTGTCCCCGTGGCCCGCGGGGTCATGTATTGTGTGGATTGCTGTCCCTGTACCTTGAGGGTTCCTGTCCCCGTGGCCCGCGGGGTCATGTATTGTGTGGATTGCTGTTCCTGTACTTGGAGGGTTCCTGTCCCCGTGTCCCGCGGGGTCATGTATTGTGTGGATTGCTGTCCCTGTACCTTGAGGGTTCCTGTCCCCGTGGCCCGCAGGGTCATGTATTGTGTGGATTGCTGTCCCTGTACCTGGAGGGTTCCTGTCCCCGTGGCCCGCGGGGTCATGTATTGTGTGGATTGCTGTCCCTGTACCTTGAGGGTTCCTGTCCCCGTGGCCTGCAGGGTCATGTATTGTGTGGATTGCTGTCCCTGTACCTGGAGGGTTCCTGTCCCCGTGTCCTGCAGGGTCATGTATTGTGTGGATTGCTGTCCCTGTACCTGGAGGGTTCCTGTCCCCGTGGCCCGCGGGGTCATGTATTGTGTGGATTGCTGTCCCTGTACCTGGAGGGTTCCTGTCCCCGTGTCCTGCGGGGTCATGTATTGTGTGGATTGCTGTCCCTGTACCTGGAGGGTTCCTCTCCCCGTGGCCCGCGGGGTCATGTATTGTGTGGCTTGCTGTCCCTGTACCTGGAGGGTTCCTGTCCCTGTGTCCTGCAGGGTCATGTATTGTGTGGATTGCTGTCCCTGTACCTGGAGGGTTCCTGTCCCCGTGGCCCGCGGGGTCATGTATTGTGTGCATTGCTGTCCCTGTACCTGGAGGGTTCCTGTCCCTGTGTCCTGCAGGGTCATGTATTGTGTGGATTGCTGTCCCTGTACCTTGAGGGTTCCTGTCCCCGTGGCCCGCGGGGTCATGTATTGTGTGGATTGCTGTCCCTGTACTTGGAGGGTTCCTGTCCCCGTGGCCCGCGGGGTCATGTATTGTGTGGATTGCTGTCCCTGTACTTGGAGGGTTTCTGTCCCTGGGCCTGCAGGGTCATGTATTGTGTGGATTGCTGTCCGTGTACTTGGAGGGTTCCTGTCCCCGTGGCCCGCGGGGTCATGTATTGTGTGGATTGCTGTCCCTGTACTTGGAGGGTTCCTGTCCCCGTGGCCCGCGGGGTCATGTATTGTGCGGATTGCTGTCCCTGTACTTGGAGGGTTCCTGTCCCCGTGTCCCGCGGGCTCATGTATTGTGCGGATTGCTGTCCCTGTACCTGGAGGGTTCCTGTCCCCGTGGCCCGCGGGGTCATGTATTGTGTGGATTGCTGTCCCTGGACCTGGAGGGTTCCTGTCCCCGTGTCCTGCAGGGTCATGTATTGTGTGGATTGCTGTCCCTGTACCTGGAGTGTTCCTGTCCCCGTGGCCCGCGGGGTCATGTATTGTGTGGATTGCTGTCCCTGTACCTGGAGGGTTCCTGTCCCTGTGTCCTGCAGGGTCATGTATTGTGTGGATTGCTGTCCCTGTACCTGGAGGGTTCCTGTCCCTGTGTCCTGCAGGGTCAAGTATTGTGTGGATTGCAGTCCCTGTACCTGGAGGGTTCCTGTCCCCGTGGCCTGCAGGGTCATGTATTGTGTGGATTGCTGTCCCTGTACCTGGAGGGTTCCTGTCCCCGTGTCCTGCAGGGTCAAGTATTGTGTGGATTGCTGTCCCTGTACTTGGAGGGTTCCTGTCCCCGTGTCCTGCAGGGACCTGGAGGGTTCCTGTCCCCGTGTCCTGCGGGGTCATGCATTGTGTGGATTGCTGTCCCTGTACCTGGAGGGTTCCTGTCCCCGTGTCCTGCAGGGTCATGTATTGTGTGGATTGCTGTCCCTGTACTTGGAGGGTTCCTGTCCCCGTGTCCTGCGGGGTCATGTATTGTGTGGATTGCTGTCCCTGTACCTGGAGGGTTCCTGTCCCCGTGTCCTGCGGGGTCATGTATTGTGTGGATTGCTGTCCCTGTACCTGGAGGGTTCCTGTCCCCGTGTCCTGCAGGGTCATGTATTGTGTGGATTGCTGTCCCTGTACCTGGAGGGTTCCTGTCCCCGTGTCCCGCAGGGTCATGTATTGTGTGGATTGCTGTCCCTGTACCTTGAGGGTTCCTGTCCCCGTGTCCCGCAGGGTCATGTATTGTGTGGATTGCTGTCCCTGTACCTGGAGGGTTCCTGTCCCCGTGTCCCGCAGGGTCATGTATTCTGTGGATTGCTGTCCCTGTACCTGGAGGGTTCCTGTCCCCGTGTCCTGCGGGGTCATGTATTCTGTGGATTGCTGTCCCTGTACCTGGAGGGTTCCTGTCCCCGTGTCCTGCGGGGTCATGTATTGTGTGGATTGCTGTCCCTGTACCTGGAGGGTTCCTGTCCCCGTGTCCTGCGGGGTCATGTATTGTGTGGATTGCTGTCCCTGTACCTGGAGGGTTCCTGTCCCCGTGTCCTGCGGGGTCATGTATTGTGTGGATTGCTGTCCCTGTACCTGGAGGGTTCCTGTCCCCGTGGCCTGCGGGGTCATGTATTGTGTGGATTGCTGTCCCTGTACTTGGAGGGTTCCTATCCCCGTGTCCTGCGGGGTCATGTATTGTGTGGATTGCTGTCCCTGTACTTGGAGGGTTCCTGTCCCCGTGGCCTGCGGGGTCATGTATTGTGTGGATTGCTGTCCCTGTACTTGGAGGGTTCCTGTCCCCGTGTCCTGCGGGGTCATGTATTGTGTGGATTGCTGTCCCTGTACCTGGAGGGTTCCTGTCCCCGTGGCCTGCAGGGTCATGTATTGTGTGGATTGCTGTCCCTGTACTTGGAGGGCTCCTGTCCCCGTGTCCTGCAGGGTCATGTATTGTGTGGATTGCTGTCCCTGTACTTGGGAGGGTTCGTGTCCCCCTGTCCTGCGGGGTCATGTATTGTGTGGATTGCTGTCCCTGTACTTGGAGGGTTCCTGTCCCCGTGTCCTGCGGGGTCATGTATTGTGTGGTTTGCTGTCCCTGTACTTGGAGGGTTCCTGTCCCCGTGGCCTGCGGGGTCATGTATTGTGTGGATTGCTGTCCCTGTACCTTGGAGGGTTCCTGTCCCCGTGGCCTGCGGGGTCATGTATTGTGTGGATTGCTGTCCCTGTACTTGGAGGGTTCCTGTCCCTGTGGCCTGCAGGGTCATGTATTGTGTGGATTGCTGTCCCTGTACTTGGAGGGTTCCTGTCCCCGTGGCCTGCGGGGTCATGTATTGTGTGAATTGCTGTCCCTGAACCTTGAGGGTTCCTGTCCCCGTGTCCTGCGGGGTCATGTATTGTGTGGATTGCTGTCCCTGTACTTGGAGGGTTCCTGTCCCCGTGTCCTGCGGGGTCATGTATTGTGTGGATTGCTGTCCCTGTACCTGGAGGGTTCCTGTCCCCGTGGCCTGCGGGGTCATGTATTGTGTGGATTGCTGTCCCTGTACTTGGAGGGTTCCTGTCCCCGTGTCCTGCGGGGTCATGTATTGTGTGGATTGCTGTCCCTGTACCTGGAGGGTTCCTGTCCCCGTGTCCTGCGGGGTCATGTATTGTGTGGATTGCTGTCCCTGTACCTGGAGGGTTCCTGTCCCCGTGGCCTGCGGGGTCATGTATTGTGTGGATTGCTGTCCCTGTACCTGGAGGGTTCCTGTCCCCGTGGCCTGCAGGGTCATGTATTGTGTGGATTGCTGTCCCTGTACCTGGAGGGTTCCTGTCCCTGTGGCCTGCAGGGTCATGTATTGTGTGGATTGCTGTCCCTGTACTTGGAGGGTTCCTGTCCCCGTGTCCTGCAGGGTCATGTATTGTGTGGATTGCTGTCCCTGTACTTGGAGGGTTCCTGTCCCCGTGTCCTGCAGGGTCATGTATTGTGTGGATTGCTGTCCCTGTACCTGGAGGGTTCCTGTCCCCGTGTCCTGCAGGGTCATGTATTGTGTGGATTGCTGTCCCTGTACTTGGAGGGTTCCTGTCCCCGTGTCCTGCGGGGTCATGTATTGTGTGGATTGCTGTCCCTGTACTTGGAGGGTTCCTGTCCCCGTGGCCTGCGGGGTCATGTATTGTGTGGATTGCTGTCCCTGTACCTTGAGGGTTCCTGTCCCCGTGGCCTGCGGGGTCATGTATTGTGTGGATTGCTGTCCCTGTACTTGGAGGGTTTCTTTCCCTGGGCCTGCAGGGTCATGTATTGTGTGGATTGCTGTCCCTGTACTTGGAGGGTTCCTGTCCCCGTGGCCTGCGGGGTCATGTATTGTGTGGATTGCTGTCCCTGTACCTTGAGGGTTCCTGTCCCTGTGGCCTGCGGGGTCATGTATTGTGTGGATTGCTGTCCGTGTACTTGGAGGGTTCCTGTCCCCGTGTCCCGCGGGGTCATGTATTGTGTGGATTGCTGTCCCTGTACCTTGAGGGTGCCTTTCCCCGTGGCCCGCGGGGTCATGTATTGTGTGGATTGCTGTCCCTGTACCTTGGAGGGTTCCTGTCCCCGTGGCCCGCGGGGTCATGTATTGTGTGGATTGCTGTCCCTGTACCTGGAGGGTTCCTGTCCCCGTGGCCCGCGGGGTCATGTATTGTGTGGATTGCTGTCCCTGTATCTTGAGGGTGCCTTTCCCCGTGGCCCGCGGGGTCATGTATTGTGTGGATTGCTGTCCCTGTACCTTGGGGGTTCCTGTCCCCGTGGCCCGCGGGGTCATGTATTGTGTGGATTGCTGTCCCTGTACCTTGGAGGGTTCCTGTCCCCGTGTCCCGCGGGGTCATGTATTGTGTGGATTGCTGTCCCTGTACCTTGGAGGGTTCCTGTCCCCGTGGTCTGCGGGGTCATGTATTGTGTGGATTGCTGTCCCTGTACCTTGGAGGGTTCCTGTCCCCGTGTCCTGCGGGTTCATGTATTGTGTGGATTGCTGTCCCTGTACTTGGAGGGTTTCTGTCCCTGGGCCTGCAGGGTCATGTATTGTGTGGATTGCTGTCCCTGTACCTTGAGGGTTCCTGTCCCCGTGGCCTGCAGGGTCATGTATTGTGTGGATTGCTGTCCCTGTACTTGGAGGGTTCCTGTCCCCGTGGCCTGCAGGGTCATGTATTGTGTGGATTGCTGTCCCTGTACTTGGAGGGTTCCTGTCCCCGTGGCCTGCAGGGTCATGTATTGTGTGGATTGCTGTCCCTGTACTGGAGGGTTTCTGTCCCTGGGCCTGCAGGGTCATGTATTGTGTGGATTGCTGTCCCTGTACTGGAGGGTTCCTGTCCCCGTGTCCCGCGGGGTCATGTATTGTGTGGATTGCTGTCCCTGTACCTTGAGGGTTCCTGTCCCCGTGTCCCGCGGGGTCATGTATTGTGTGGATTGCTGTCCCTGTACCTGGAGGGTTCCTGTCCCCGTGGCCCGCGGGGTCATGTATTGTGTGAATTGCTGTCCCTGTACCTTGAGGGTTCCTGTCCCCGTGGCCCGCGGGGTCATGTATTGTGTGGATTGCTGTCCCTGTACCTTGAGGGTTCCTGTCCCCGTGGCCCGCGGGGTCATGTATTGTGTGGATTGCTGTTCCTGTACTTGGAGGGTTCCTGTCCCCGTGGCCCGCGGGGTCATGTATTGTGTGGATTGCTGTCCCTGTACCTTGAGGGTTCCTGTCCCCGTGGCCCGCAGGGTCATGTATTGTGTGAATTGCTGTCCCTGTACCTGGAGGGTTCCTGTCCCCGTGGCCCGCGGGGTCATGTATTGTGTGGATTGCTGTCCCTGTACCTTGAGGGTTCCTGTCCCCGTGGCCTGCAGGGTCATGTATTGTGTGGATTGCTGTCCCTGTACCTGGAGGGTTCCTGTCCCCGTGTCCTGCAGGGTCATGTATTGTGTGGATTGCTGTCCCTGTACCTGGAGGGTTCCTGTCCCCGTGGCCCGCGGGGTCATGTATTGTCGCGGGGTCATGTATTGTGTGGATTGCTGTCCCTGTACCTGGAGGGTTCCTGTCCCCGTGTCCTGCAGGGTCATGTATTGTGTGGATTGCTGTCCCTGTACCTGGAGGGTTCCTATCCCCGTGGCCCGCGGGGTCATGTATTGTGTGGCTTGCTGTCCCTGTACCTGGAGGGTTCCTGTCCCTGTGTCCTGCAGGGTCATGTATTGCTGTCCCTGTACCTGGAGGGTTCCTGTCCCCGTGGCCCGCGGGGTCATGTATTGTGTGCATTGCTGTCCCTGTACCTGGAGGGTTCCTGTCCCTGTGTCCTGCAGGGTCATTGTAGGAAGGTGGAATCTGACTATATGGTTGCCCCCACTTTTTTCCTGGTGTTTTGCTGGTTTATGACTTAGTTGGACTGGGACCCTGCTATTCAGGGCCCCAGTCTATCTGCTCTCTCTAAACGACATGGAGTGCACTCTAGGTGCACTAGTGATTGGATACTGTGGTGCCTTATGAGTCCCTAGTATATGGTACCTTAGGTACCAAGGGCATAGGTACTTCACAGGCCTACCAGGGGCTGCAGCATGTATTATGCCACCCCTGGGAAGCAGACTAAATCTGACACCACAGGCCTGCTACTGCAGCCTGGGTGAGGTGGTGCTAGCACCCCTCACTGAGATATAGGTTTCCTATATCTCTCCTGCACACACATATAAACCTATCAGTCACCCCTAAGGCAGGCCCTATCAATGCTGAGGGCAGGGTGCTTGGCTTCTATGTGAGGGGGTGCCTCTGCCTGAGCAGGGCCCCTCTGCAGCTCTCAGAGTCTATTCTCTGGTGCTGTTTGTGGATGCGGTTAAACCATATACTATTAAGTGCATTATATCCTCGCGGTAAAATGCTAACTTTGGAATGGCTGCATCAAAACATGTCGTGTTTGGTGTCAAACATCTTGGAATACTACCCCCCGCCAATCTTGGCGGCGGGGGTAGCATTCCACCCTTCTAGAGGGATAAGACATGTACCTGCTGTGGAAACGCGGTAGAATCCTAAAGAGCCCTGGCATCACAAAATGGATGCCACCAGTCACAGACACTGGGCTGCCCTCCTGCTGATGACCGAAACTCACAGTGGAGGAAGCCCAACAATAGGCATCCTGTCACAGGGAGGTGTAACCACCTCCCAGACAGGGTTTAGTGTATTGGGGCTGGGTGGGTGCACTCTTAGAGTGCTTTGAAGTCCTGCACTGGGGGAGCAGAAGGCTCCTCTGTGCATATGCCAGTTCAAACCGGCTCAGGGGCTACCTGCCCCTGCTCTGGCGCGAAACTGGACAAAGGGAAGTGGGTGTAGCCACCCCCTCCCTTGACCCTCCCATAGGTGGGGTCATAGAGCTAGTCCATCCCCTCTTTTCAGTATAAGAAGGGGAACCCTTGAACTTGCTAGTTAGATAACCCCTGGACGACGCTCTACAGAAGAATCCTGGCCCTTCGACGTTCCACTACCTTTGGAAGACAGAAGAATCTCCCTTGGAGTCAAGGAGTGACTCCCCTGCTTGGCAGGCACCAAAAACGACAACGACGGTCGCAAACTACGCCGCTCCCGCCGGAGTCCGAAGTCCCTGCAGCCCAAGAAGTGGATTTCCTGACTTCTCCAAGGCCATCGTGAGTCCCCAGCGAAGCTGAGGCAAGTGGACCCCACGAGTGACGAGGAACCGCGACCCCTGGGTACCGTGCACTATTGTCGAGTGCAACCCTTTCACAACGTTCTACGAACTTGTGCTTTGGACCACGTGTGGTCCCGACCTCCAGCAGGAATCCCTCCGAAGATCAGAGGCCTACACCGTCCCGAGTGACCGTGGGCCCCTGTTGAGTGATTCCGCCCGAGGTGTCTTCGCGATCCCTTGCCAGCCGGCTCGTGGGTCCCCAGAAGACTTCTTAAAGAAACCAAAGGGCTCCCCTGGTTGCTCCAGGCCTGCCCTGACTTACCCTCGCTGGGTGAGTCCCTCAGACCTTGCTGGTCTGTGCCATCGACTTTTCTTCATCTCCCCGAGACTTGCTGTTGCCAAGGCTTGTTGGCTCCAATCGAGTTGCCGACACCGCAGTAAGCTGCAGACTTCGTGGGACACACAGAATCCAGCTCCTGGTCGTCGTCGACGCCTCCTGGACCTCGTGGCTGAAGAGTCAAGGCACCCACAACCGACCTGAATCAACCGACGACGGTGGGCATCCATCTTCCTTGCCCCGAGTCACTGCCAAGTGACTTTGAACACTGTCCCCTCTGCTTTCAGGTCATCCTTCTTCAGAATCCAGGCTTGGATTCCACCGGACACTTCTTCAGCTCCCGCAAGCAGCAAGTCTTCTTTGTTCGCCATTGAAAACGACGCCGCGACCCGACACCAAAGGACACCTATGCACCCGGCTTCCCTGGGTGAGGTAACTCCAGCACTACGGTGCTCCTGTGGGTGTGGGCCCTAGAACTACTTACCCTGTAAGTGACTTGCTTGTAGGTTCTCCCGAAGTCTCCTAGAACTCTTAATTTCCAACCGCGACTTGCCCCATTGAAGTTAACGGCGATCCGCGCCTGTGTATCCACACTGCACGCGTCCCCCGTGGGTCCTTTACTTACCTGCCTTGGGTGGTTTCGTGAGGCCCCAGCACTTCTGAAGGCCCTAGGCCTTGTCTCCCTGCAAGTCGTTGTTGCTAAGTCCCTTTTTAGTATATGGTCTGGTACGCCCCTAGGGCCCCAGCCATATTTTGTGCTTAACTTATTGTGAAACGTTGATTTGTGCATATGTTTGTCTTCTAATCTCATAAAGAGATTAGTAGAGAGTTATTTAGAAATAAATACATATATATTTGATATATATACCTGTGTGGTGTCTTTTCATTTGGTGATTCAAGAGATTATATGGTAAAACAAGCTGCTTTACATTCCTTCAAGACTTAG
The DNA here is from genome assembly GCA_963921515.1 of Calotriton arnoldi. Taxonomy (NCBI): domain Eukaryota; kingdom Metazoa; phylum Chordata; class Amphibia; order Caudata; family Salamandridae; genus Calotriton; species Calotriton arnoldi. Next base: position 173,822 of record CAWUFW010013349.1, on the reverse strand, counting down.
CCTGAAGGCTGCTCTCCACAGCTACCACTAGGATAGCTTTCTTTAAAAGGTTGTCTTAAACCTATCTACCATAAGAGTCGATTTGCCCTGGTGCAAGGTGTCCACTTTAATTAGTGAACAGCATATACCAGGCCAACTTCTCACATTGGTGGGCAGCGTGTGGGATTCCAGCTTGCCATTGTTTTACCAGAAAATCTCTATTTGAATTACTAACTGAAAACCATTATAGGTACTCAAGGTACATATAAAGTCAAGCTTAGTATCAATAAGTTCTACTGAACTTAGAGCTGTGTGCCAAGGGATAGCACACCCTTTCCACAGCTCAAGCTAGGATCAGTAGGCCACAGACTAGTGTAGGTAGTACAACACTGCACAACACTAGAATGTCCTTAAAGGGTGGACCCAGTGGATCCACTCAGCCTCAGTATAAGGACATGGCTTTCTCTGACTTGAGAGCCATGTGTGTTGACAGACACCTGAGGCTAGGACAGAGTCCCTCAACACTACACCTGATAGATCTGCTGACAGCAGATGACCTTAGATTGGCTCTAGGAGCTAAAGGGTCTGAATCAGTGGGTGGGTCAGTCATAGTATCTGGGTCAGATGATGAAAATCAGAATGACCAAGACTCTGTGATTGAAGGGCCAGGCTTCAAGGGGCCTGAAAAGGACAGAGGAATTCTCCCTAAGAGAACTGACAGAGAGGAGGAGAGGCACAGATCCCCTTCCAGGGAATCTGACCACTCTTATCACTCTGGCAGAGAATTTGTCCAGCAGAGGAGCTCATACTTTTCCTTAAGAGAGACCTCCTCTGAGAGAAGGTGCAAACTGCTCCAGTATGAGGAGGCCAAAGTGGCCCTCAGAACCAAGCAGTTGGCACTGGATAGGGAAGCCCTGGAGATCTAGAGAGCTTCTAGAAAAGAGGGGTTAGAACCCCTGGTGGCAGCAACAGTGTCCCTAGAGGCAGAGAATATATTCCTGACCATAGGAACCTGAGCAAGGTTGTTCCTCCCTACCAGAGTGGGGATGATATCCACAAGTGGATAACTGCTATGGAGAGGGCCTGTAGAGTACAGCAGGTCCCCCAAAAGCAGTGGGCAGCAATCTTGTGGCTCTCCTTTTCAGATAAAGGAAGAGACAAGCTCCTCACTGTTAGAGAGGAGGATGCTGATGATTATGAGGTCCTGAAGAGTGCACTGATAGATGGGTTTGGCTTAACCACTGAGCAGTACAGGTTGAAGTTCAGAGATACCCAGAAGGCACAGACTCAGGACTGGACAGACTTTGTAGATTGTGCATCCAAGGCTCTGGAGGGTTGGCTGGTTGGCAGTAGGGTTACTGATTTCAAAGGATTTTATAATCTAATGATGAGAGAACAGATCCTTAATAATTGTCAAAACCAGCTTTTACACCAGTACCTGGTGGACTCTGATCTGACCTCTCCCCAAGAATTGGGAAAGAAGGCAGACAAATGGGTCAGAACCAGAGTAAGGCCTAAGAATCAGGGTGGTGACCACAAGAAAGATTCTACCAAGTCCCAAGAGAAAGGTGGGGATAAATCTAAGGATAAGTCCACTACAGGGCCCCAAAAGTCCTCTTCTGGGGGTGGGTCCCAAACTCCTTCCTCTCCTGAAAAGAAACCCTATTGCCATGTCTGTAAAAAGCCTGGGCACTGGAAATCTGATCCCAGTTGTCCCAGGATTGGCAATAAAGAAAATGTTCCTCCAACAACTACTACCACCCCTCCTGGTACTACCAGTAGTAATCCTCCAGTTGGGAGTAGTGCACCCAAAAAGTTAGGTGCTTTTGCAAGAGGAACAGAGGTGGGCCCTAGTTCAGACAGGACCCCCTCAACAGACTCCTCAGATTCTGATGGTGGTATAGGATTTGACACCTTTACCGTGGGTCCCACAGCATTGGGCAGGTACAGACTGGAGCCAATAATTAATGGTCAGAAAGCTGTGGCATTTAGGGACACAGGGGCTAGTGTCACCATGGTGGCAGGGAAACTAGTCCCCCCTCACCAGCTTTTACCTGAGTTTAAATACCAGGTGACCAACATTGATGGTGTCAGAACAGAGCACCCCATGGCCATAGTCAATCTCAGCTGGGAGGGGGTCACAGGCCCAAAAAGAGTGGCAGTGTCCCCAACCTTACCTGTAGATTGCCTGATGGGCAATGATCTGGAAATTTCAGCCTGGGCTGAAATTGAACACCAAACCCATCTGAGGATGTTGGGTGTCCCTGTAAAGGTTAGTGGGGCTGTGATGGCCACAGCCCCAGCCCAAGATTTTGGAGAGATGGAGCCTGGAAGAATGGCCCACTCTCCCCCAGAAGAGAGCACAAGGGTTGAAGAAAAGTCTTCTTCCCTCCAGACAGTAGGTAAGGGTCAGCCTCCTCAGGGAACTGACCCTACCCCTAGTGAAGGAACTGCCACAGAGGTAGTCAGGCCTGGCCTGGCCCCACCCCTGATGGCAGAGGACCCTTCCAAGGTGGTACCCAGTCTGGAGCAGGTAAACTGCCCCTCTCTACCCTGCCTCAGTCAGCCCAGGGCTGTAGAGGTCAGGGAGGTCAGTGGACCCCCCAGGGCCCCTGTCCAGAGGAACCCCCCATCAGCAGATTAGGGGCACCCAGTCTAGTAGCCCTAGCCAGGTGAAAATTCCTCAACCCACTGAGGGATCCCCCATACCTTTATGTAGGGACCACCCCCAGAAGGACTCTGTTAGGCAAGGGCAAACCTGGAACCAAAAGGTTCCAAACATGCCATGTCCCTCCAATGTTCCACCCAAAGGGACCCAACCCCCAGCTGTAGGCAGTCAAAGGTTGACCCTTAGAGCAAAGTGCAACTCAGTCATGGAAAGACAGGCATACATGGTGACCTGTGATCTGAGGAAGCTGAGGCCAACCTTCCTAGGGCCTCACTTCCCTACTCAGACACCCCACCAGCCTTGTACTTTACCAAAGCACACCAGAGGTAGTGATTCCCCATGGTGGAGACCCTCTCATACCCTTAGGGTGAGGGATTGTTTAGGGGACCATAAGACAGGGGGCAACCATGCTAGTGCAGGTGCTTCCTTATATGGCCACTTAATCAATAAAGGCTCAACTGGTCAAGGTTAGCCTTATCTCCTTTCGTTTGGGGGGGGGTTATGTAGGAAGGTGGAATCTGACTATATGGTTGACCCCACTTTTTTCCTGGTGTTTTGCTGGTTTATGACTTAGTTGGACTGGGACCCTGCTATTCAGGGCCCCAGTCTATCTGCTCTCTCTAAACGACATGGAGTGCACTCTAGGTGCACTAGTGATTGGATACTGTGGTGCCTTATGAGTCCCTAGTATATGGTACCTTAGGTACCAAGGGCATAGGTACTTCACAGGCCTACCAGGGGCTGCAGCATGTATTATGCCACCCCTGGGAAGCAGACTAAATCTGACACCACAGGCCTGCTACTGCAGCCTGGGTGAGGTGGTGCTAGCACCCCTCACTGAGATATAGGTTTCCTATATCTCTCCTGCACACACATATAAACCTATCAGTCACCCCTAAGGCAGGCCCTATCAATGCTGAGGGCAGGGTGCTTGGCTTCTATGTGAGGGGGTGCCTCTGCCTGAGCAGGGCCCCTCTGCAGCTCTCAGAGTCTATTCTCTGGTGCTGTTTGTGGATGCGGTTAAACCATATACTATTAAGTGCATTATATCCTCGCGGTAAAATGCTAACTTTGGAATGGTTGCATCAAAACATGTTGTGTTTGGTGTCAAACATCTTGGAATACTACCCCCCGCCAATCTTGGCGGCGGGGGTAGCATTCCACCCTTCTAGAGGGATAAGACATGTACCTGCTGTGGAAACGCAGTAGAATCCTAAAGAGCCCTGGCATCACAAAATGGATGCCACCAGTCACAGACACTGGGCTGCCCTCCTGCTGATGACCGAAACTCGCAGTGGAGGAAGCCCAACAATAGGCATCCTGTCACAGGGAGGTGTAACCACCTCCCAGACAGGGTTTAGTGTATTGGGGCTGGGTGGGTGCACTCTTAGAGTGCTTTGAAGTCCTGCACTGGGGGAGCAGAAGGCTCCTCTGTGCATATGCCAGTTCAAACCGGCTCAGGGGCTACCTGCCCCTGCTCTGGTGCGAAACTGGACAAAGGGAAGTGGGTGTAGCCACCCCCTCCCTTGACCCTCCCATAGGTGGGGTCATAGAGCTAGTCCATCCCCTCTTTTCAGTATAAGAAGGGGAACCCTTGAACTTGCTAGTTAGATAACCCCTGGACGACGCTCTACAGAAGAATCCTGGCCCTTCGACGTTCCACTACCTTTGGAAGACAGAAGAATCTCCCTTGGAGTCAAGGAGTGACTCCCCTGCTTGGCAGGCACCAAAAACGACAACGACGGTCGCAAACTACGCCGCTCCCGCCGGAGTCCGAAGTCCCTGCAGCCCAATAAGTGGATTTCCTGACTTCTCCAAGGCCATCGTGAGTCCCCAGCGAAGCTGAGGCAAGTGGACCCCACGAGTGACGAGGAACCGCGACCCCTGGGTACCGTGCACTATTGTCGAGTGCAACCCTTTCACAACGTTCTACGAACTTGTGCTTTGGACCATGTGTGGTCCCGGCCTCCAGCAGGAATCCCTCCGAAGATCAGAGGCCTACACAGTCCCGAGTGACCGTGGGCCCCTGTTGAGTGATTCCGCCCGAGGTGTCTTCGCGATCCCTTGCCAGCCGGCTCGTGGGTCCCCAGAAGACTTCTTAAAGAAACCAAAGGGCTCCCCTGGTTGCTCCAGGCCTGCCCTGACTTACCCTCGCTGGGTGAGTCCCTCAGACGTTGCTGGTCTGTGCCATCGACTTTTCTTCATCTCCCCGAGACTTGCTGTTGCCAAGGCTTGTTGGCTCCAATCGAGTTGCCGACACCGCAGTAAGCTGCAGACTTCGTGGGACACACAGAATCCAGCTCCTGGTCGTCGTCGACGCCTCCTGGACCTCGTGGCTGAAGAGTCAAGGCACCCACAACCGACCTGAATCAACCGACGACGGTGGGCATCCATCTTCCTTGCCCCGAGTCACTGCAAAGTGACTTTGAACACTGTCCCCTCTGCTTTCAGGTCATCTTTCTTCAGAATCCAGGCTTGGATTCCACCGGACACTTCTTCAGCTCCCGCAAGCAGCAAGTCTTCTTTGTTCGCCATTGAAAACGACGCCGCGACCCGACACCAAAGGACACCAATGCACCCGGCTTCCCTGGGTGAGGTAACTCCAGCACTACGGTGCTCCTGTGGGTGTGGGCCCTAGAACTACTTACCCTGTAAGTGACTTGCTTGTAGGTTCTCCCGAAGTCTCCTAGAACTCTTAATTTCCAACCGCGACTTGCCCCATTGAAGTTAACGGCGATCCGCGCCTGTGTATCCACACTGCACGCGTCCCCCGTGGGTCCTTTACTTACCTGCCTTGGGTGGTTTCGTGAGGCCCCAGCACTTCTGAAGGCCCTAGGCCTTGTCTCCCTGCAAGTCGTTGTTGCTAAGTCCCTTTTTTACTATATGGTCTGGTACGCCCCTAGGGCCCCAGCCATATTTTGTGCTTAACTTATTGTGAAACGTTGATTTGTGCATATGTTTGTCTTCTAATCTCATAAAGAGATTAGTAGAGAGTTATTTAGAAGTAAATACATATATATTTGATATATATACCTGTGTGGTGTCTTTTCATTTGGTGATTCAAGAGATTATATGGTAAAACAAGCTGCTTTACATTCCTTCAAGACTTAGCCTGAAGGCTGCTCTCCACAGCTACCACTAGGATAGCTTTCTTTAAAAGGTTGGCTTAAACCTATCTACCATAAGAGTCGATTTGCCCTGGTGCAAGGTGTCCACTTTAATTAGTGAACAGCATATACCAGGCCAACTTCTCACACTCATGTATTGTGTGGATTGCTGTCCCTGTACCTTGAGGGTTCCTGTCCCCGTGGCCCGCGGGGTCATGTATTGTGTGGATTGCTGTCCCTGTACTTGGAGGGTTCCTGTCCCCGTGGCCCGCGGGGTCATGTATTGTGTGGATTACTGTCCCTGTACTTGGAGGGTTTCTGTCCCTGGGCCTGCAGGGTCATGTATTGTGTGGATTGCTGTCCGTGTACTTGGAGGGTTCCTGTCCCCGTGGCCCGCGGGGTCATGTATTGTGTGGATTGCTGTCCCTGTACTTGGAGGGTTCCTGTCCCCGTGGCCCGCGGGGTCATGTATTGTGTGGATTGCTGTCCCTGTACTTGGAGGGTTCCTGTCCCCGTGTCCCGCGGGGTCATGTATTGTGCGGATTGCTGTCCCTGTACCTGGAGGGTTCCTGTCCCCGTGGCCCGCGGGGTCATGTATTGTGTGGATTGCTGTCCCTGTACCTGGAGGGTTCCTGTCCCCGTGTCCTGCAGGGTCATGTATTGTGTGGATTGCTGTCCCTGTACCTGGAGTGTTCCTGTCCCCGTGGCCCGCGGGGTCATGTATTGTGTGGATTGCTGTCCCTGTACCTGGAGGGTTCCTGTCCCTGTGTCCTGCAGGGTCATGTATTGTGTGGATTGCTGTCCCTGTACCTGGAGGGTTCCTGTCCCCGTGGCCTGCAGGGTCATGTATTGTGTGGATTGCTGTCCCTGTACTTGGAGGGTTCCTGTCCCCGTGTCCTGCAGGGACCTGGAGGGTTCCTGTCCCCGTGTCCTGCGGGGTCATGTATTGTGTGGATTGCTGTCCCTGTACCTGGAGGGTTCCTGTCCCCGTGTCCTGCAGGGTCATGTATTGTGTGGATTGCTGTCCCTGTCCTTGGAGGGTTCCTGTCCCCGTGTCCTGCGGGGTCATGTATTGTGTGGATTGCTGTCCCTGTACCTGGAGGGTTCCTGTCCCCGTGGCCTGCAGGGTCATGTATTGTGTGGATTGCTGTCCCTGTACTTGGAGGGTTCCTGTCCCCGTGTCCTGCAGGGACCTGGAGGGTTCCTGTCCCCGTGTCCTGCGGGGTCATGTATTGTGTGGATTGCTGTCCCTGTACCTGGAGGGTTCCTGTCCCCGTGTCCTGCAGGGTCATGTATTGTGTGGATTGCTGTCCCTGTACCTGGAGGGTTCCTGTCCCCGTGTCCTGCGGGGTCATGTATTGTGTGGATTGCTGTCCCTGTACCTGGAGGGTTCCTGTCCCCGTGTCCTGCAGGGTCATGTATTGTGTGGATTGCTGGCCCTGTACCTGGAGGGTTCCTGTCCCCGTGGCCCGCGGGGTCATGTATTGTGTGGATTGCTGTCCCTGTACTTGGAGGGTTCCTGTCCCCGTGTCCCGCGGGGTCATGTATTGTGTGGATTGCTGTCCCTGTACCTGGAGGGTTCCTGTCCCCGTGGCCCGCGGGGTCATGTATTGTGTGGATTGCTGTCCCTGTACCTTGAGGGTTCCTGTCCCTGTGGCCCGCGGGGTCATGTATTGTGTGGATTGCTGTTCCTGTACTTGGAGAGTTCCTGTCCCCGTGGTCTGCGGGGTCATGTATTGTGTGGATTGCTGTCCCTGTACCTTGAGGGTTCCTGTCCCCGTGTCCTGCGGGTTCATGTATTGTGTGGATTGCTGTCCCTGTACTTGGAGGGTTTCTGTCCCTGGGCCTGCGGGGTCATGTATTGTGTGGATTGCTGTCCCTGTACCTTGAGGGTTCCTGTCCCCGTGGCCTGCAGGGTCATGTATTGTGTGGATTGCTGTCCCTGTACTTGGAGGGTTCCTGTCCCCGTGGCCTGCAGGGTCATGTATTGTGTGGATTGCTGTCCCTGTACTTGGAGGGTTCCTGTCCCCGTGGCCTGCAGGGTCATGTATTGTGTGGATTGCTGTCCCTGTACTTGGAGGGTTCCTGTCCCCGTGGCCTGCAGGGTCATGTATTGTGTGGATTGCTGTCCCTGTACTTGGAGGGTTTCTGTCCCTGGGCCTGCAGGGTCATGTATTGTGTGGATTTCTGTCCCTGTACTGGAGGGTTCCTGTCCCCGTGTCCCGCGGGGTCATGTATTGTGTGGATTGCTGTCCCTGTACCTTGAGGGTTCCTGTCCCCGTGTCCCGCGGGGTCATGTATTGTGTGGATTGCTGTCCCTGTACCTGGAGGGTTCCTGTCCCCGTGGCCCGCGGGGTCATGTATTGTGTGAATTGCTGTCCCTGTACCTTGAGGGTTCCTGTCCCCGTGGCCCGCGGGGTCATGTATTGTGTGGATTGCTGTCCCTGTACCTTGAGGGTTCCTGTCCCCGTGGCCCACGGGGTCATGTATTGTGTGGAATGCTGTTCCTGTACTTGGAGGGTTCCTGTCCCCGTGTCCCGCGGGGTCATGTATTGTGTGGATTGCTGTCCCTGTACCTTGAGGGTTCCTGTCCCCGTGGCCCGCAGGGTCATGTATTGTGTGGATTGCTGTCCCTGTACCTGGAGGGTTCCTGTCCCCGTGGCCCGCGGGGTCATGTATTGTGTGGATTGCTGTCCCTGTACCTTGAGGGTTCCTGTCCCCGTGGCCTGCAGGGTCATGTATTGTGTGGATTGCTGTCCCTGTACCTGGAGGGTTCCTGTCCCCGTGTCCTGCAGGGTCATGTATTGTGTGGATTGCTGTCCCTGTACCTGGAGGGTTCCTGTCCCCGTGGCCCGCGGGGTCATGTACTGTCGCGGGGTCATGTATTGTGTGGATTGCTGTCCCTGTACCTGGAGGGTTCCTGTCCCCGTGTCCTGCAGGGTCATGTATTGTGTGGATTGCTGTCCCTGTACCTGGAGGGTTCCTATCCCCGTGGCCCGCGGGGTCATGTATTGTGTGGCTTGCTGTCCCTGTACCTGGAGGGTTCCTATCCCCGTGGCCCGCGGGGTCATGTATTGTGTGGCTTGCTGTCCCTGTACCTGGAGGGTTCCTGTCCCTGTGTCCTGCAGGGTCATGTATTGCTGTCCCTGTACCTGGAGGGTTCCTGTCCCCGTGGCCCGCGGGGTCATGTATTGTGTGCATTGCTGTCCCTGTACCTGGAGGGTTCCTGTCCCTGTGTCCTGCAGGGTCATGTATTGTGTGGATTGCTGTCCCTGTACCTTGAGGGTTCCTGTCCCCGTGGCCCGCGGGGTCATGTATTGTGTGGATTGCTGTCCCTGTACTTGGAGGGTTCCTGTCCCCGTGGCCCGCGGGGTCATGTATTGTGTGGATTGCTGTCTCTGTACTTGGAGGGTTTCTGTCCCTGGGCCTGCAGGGTCATGTATTGTGTGGATTGCTGTCCGTGTACTTGGAGGGTTCCTGTCCCCGTGGCCCGCAGGGTCAAGTATTGTGTGGATTGCTGTCCCTGTACTTGGAGGGTTCCTGTCCCCGTGGCCCGCGGGGTCATGTATTGTGTGGATTGCTGTCCCTGTACTTGGAGGGTTCCTGTCCCCGTGTCCCGCGGGGTCATGTATTGTGCGGTTTGCTGTCCCTGTACCTGGAGGGTTCCTGTCCCCGTGGCCCGCGGGGTCATGTATTGTGTGGATTGCTGTCCCTGTACCTGGAGGGTTCCTGTCCCCGTGTCCTGCAGGGTCATGTATTGTGTGGATTGCTGTCCCTGTACCTGGAGTGTTCCTGTCCCCGTGGCCCGCGGGGTCATGTATTGTGTGGATTGCTGTCCCTGTACCTGGAGGGTTCCTGTCCCTGTGTCCTGCAGGGTCATGTATTGTGTGGATTGCTGTCCCTGTACCTGGAGTGTTCCTGTCCCTGTGTCCTGCAGGGTCATGTATTGTGTGGATTGCTGTCCCTGTACCTGGAGGGTTCCTGTCCCCGTGGCCTGCAGGGTCATATATTGTGTGGATTGCTGTCCCTGTACCTGGAGGGTTCCTGTCCCCGTGGCCTGCAGGGTCATGTATTGTGTGGATTGCTGTCCCTGTACTTGGAGGGTTCCTGTCCCCGTGTCCTGCAGGGACCTGGAGGGTTCCTGTCCCCGTGTCCTGCGGGGTCATGTATTGTGTGGATTGCTGTCCCTGTACCTGGAGGGTTCCTGTCCCCGTGTCCTGCAGGGTCATGTATTGTGTGGATTGCTGTCCCTGTACCTGGAGGGTTCCTGTCCCCGTGTCCTGCAGGGTCATGTATTGTGTGGATTGCTGTCCCTGTACCTGGAGGGTTCCTGTCCCCGTGTCCTGCGGGGTCATGTATTGTGTGGATTGCTGTCCCTGGAGGGTTCCTGTCCCCGTGTCCTGCAGGGTCATGTATTGTGTGGATTGCTGTCCCTGTACTTGGAGGGTTCCTGTCCCCGTGTCCTGCGGGGTCATGTATTGTGTGGATTGCTGTCCCTGTACCTGGAGGGTTCCTGTCCCCGTGGCCTGCAGGGTCATGTATTGTGTGGATTGCTGTCCCTGTACTTGGAGGGTTCCTGTCCCCGTGTCCTGCAGGGACCTGGAGGGTTCCTGTCCCCGTGTCCTGCGGGGTCATGTATTGTGTGGATTGCTGTCCCTGTACCTGGAGGGTTCCTGTCCCCGTGTCCTGCAGGGTCATGTATTGTGTGGATTGCTGTCCCTGTACTTGGAGGGTTCCTGTCCCCGTGTCCTGCGGGGTCATGTATTGTGTGGATTGCTGTCCCTGTACCTGGAGGGTTCCTGTCCCCGTGGCCTGCAGGGTCATGTATTGTGTGGATTGCTGTCCCTGTACTTGGAGGGTTCCTGTCCCCGTGTCCTGCAGGGACCTGGAGGGTTCCTGTCCCCGTGTCCTGCGGGGTCATGTAGTGTGTGGATTGCGGTCCCGGTACCTGGAGGGTTCCTGTCCCCGTGTCCTGCAGGGTCATGTATTGTGTGGATTGCTGTCCCTGTACCTGGAGGGTTCCTGTCCCCGTGTCCTGCGGGGTCATGTATTGTGTGGATTGCTGTCCCTGTACCTGGAGGGTTCCTGTCCCCGTGTCCTGCAGGGTCATGTATTGTGTGGATTGCTGTCCCTGTACCTGGAGGGTTCCTGTCCCCGTGGCCCGCGGGGTCATGTATTGTGTGGATTGCTGTCCCTGTACTTGGAGGGTTCCTGTCCCCGTGTCCCGCGGGGTCATGTATTGTGTGGATTGCTGTCCTTGTACCTGGAGGGTTCCTGTCCCCGTGGCCCGCGGGGTCATGTATTGTGTGGATTGCTGTCCCTGTACCTTGAGGGTTCCTGTCCCCGTGGCCTGCAGGGTCATGTATTGTGTGGATTGCTGTCCCTGTACCTGGAGGGTTCCTGTCCCCGTGTCCTGCAGGGTCATGTATTGTGTGGATTGCTGTCCCTGTACCTGGAGGGTTCCTGTCCCCGTGGCCCGCGGGGTCATGTATTGTCGTGGGGTCATGTATTGTGGGGATTGCTGTCCCTGTACCTGGAGGGTTCCTGTCCCCGTGTCCTGCAGGGTCATGTATTGTGTGGATTGCTGTCCCTGTACCTGGAGGGTTCCTATCCCCGTGGCCCGCGGGGTCATGTATTGTGTGGCTTGCTGTCCCTGTACCTGGAGGGTTCCTGTCCCTGTGTCCTGCAGGGTCATGTATTGCTGTCCCTGTACCTGGAGGGTTCCTGTCCCCGTGTCCTGCAGGGTCATGTACTGTGTGGATTGCTGTCCCTGTACTTGGAGGGTTCCTGTCCCCGTGTCCTGCAGGGTCATGTATTGTGTGGATTGCTGTCCCTGTACCTGGAGGGTTCCTGTCCCTGTGTCCTGCAGGGTCATGTATTGTGTGGATTGCTGTCCCTGTACCTTGAGGGTTCCTGTCCCCGTGGCCCGCGGGGTTATGTATTGTGTGGATTGCTGTCCCTGTACTTGGAGGGTTCCTGTCCCCGTGGCCCGCGGGGTCATGTATTGTGTGGATTGCTGTCCCTGTACTTGGAGGGTTTCTGTCCCTGGGCCTGCAGGGTCATGTATTGTGTGGATTGCTGTCAGTGTACTTGGAGGGTTCCTGTCCCCGTGGCCCGCGGGGTCATGTATTGTGTGGATTGCTGTCCCTGTACTTGGAGGGTTCCTGTCCCCGTGTCCTGCGGGGTCATGTATTGTGTGGATTGCTGTCCCTGTACCTGGAGGGTTCCTGTCCCCGTGGCCCGCGGGGTCATGTATTGTGTGGATTGCTGTCCCTGTACCTGGAGGGTTCCTGTCCCCGTGTCCTGCAGGGTCATGTATTGTGTGGATTGCTGTCCCTGTACCTGGAGGGTTCCTGTCCCCGTGTCCCGCAGGGTCATGTATTGTGTGGATTGCTGTCCCTGTACCTTGAGGGTTCCTGTCCCCGTGTCCCGCAGGGTCATGTATTGTGTGGATTGCTGTCCCTGTACCTGGAGGGTTCCTGTCCCCGTGTCCCGCAGGGTCATGTATTCTGTGGATTGCTGTCCCTGTACCTGGAGGGTTCCTGTCCCCGTGTCCCGCAGGGTCATGTATTCTGTGGATTGCTGTCCCTGTACCTGGAGGGTTCCTGTCCCCGTGTCCCGCGGGGTCATGTATTCTGTGGATTCCTGTCCCTGTACTTGGAGGGATCCTGTCCCCGTGTCCCGCGGGGTCATGTATTGTGTGGATTGCTGTCCCTGTACTTGGAGGGTTCCTGTCCCCGTGTCCCGCGGGGTCATGTATTGTGTGGATTGCTGTCCCTGTACCTGGAGGGTTCCTGTCCCCGTGGCCTGCGGGGTCATGTATTGTGTGGATTGCTGTCCCTGTACCTGGAGGGTTCCTGTCCCCGTGGCCTGCAGGGTCATGTATTGTGTGGATTGCTGTCCCTGTACCTGGAGGGTTCCTGTCCCCGTGTCCTGCGGGGTCATGTATTGTGTGGATTGCTGTCCCTGTACCTGGAGGGTTCCTGTCCCCGTGTCCTGCAGGGTCATGTATTGTGTGGATTGCTGTCCCTGTACTTGGAGGGTTCCTGTCCCCGTGTCCTGCGGGGTCATGTATTGTGTGGATTGCTGTCCCTGTACTTGGAGGGTTCCTGTCCCCGTGGCCTGCGGGGTCATGTATTGTGTGGATTGCTGTCCCTGTACTTGGAGGGTTCCTGTCCCCGTGGCCTGCGGGGTCATGTATTGTGCGGATTGCTGTCCCTGTACCTTGAGGGTTCCTGTCCCCGTGGCCTGCGGGGTCATGTATTGTGCTGATTGCTGTCCCTGTACCTGGAGGGTTCCTGTCCCCGTGGCCTGCGGGGTCATGTATTCTGTGGATTGCTGTCCCTGTACTTGGAGGGTTCCTGTCCCCGTGGCCTGCGGGGTCATGTACTGTGTGTATTGCTGTCCCTGTACCTTGAGGGTTCCTGTCTCCGTGGCCTGCAGGGTCATGTACTGTGTGGATTGCTGTCCCTGTACTTGGAGGGTTCCTGTCCCCGTGTCCTGCAGGGTCATGTATTGTGTGGATTGCTGTCCCTGTACCTGGAGGGTTCCTGTCCCCGTGTCCTGCAGGGTCATGTATTGTGTGGATTGCTGTCCCTGTACCTGGAGGGTTCCTGTCCCCGTGTCCTGCAGGGTCATTTATTGTGTGTATTGCTGTCCCTGTACTTGGAGGGTTGCTGTCCCCGTGTCCTGCAGGGTCATGTATTGTGTGTATTGCTGTCCCTGTACCTGGAGGGTTCCTGTCCCCGTGTCCTGCAGGGTCATGTATTGTGTGGATTGCTGTCCCTGTACCTGGAGGGTTCCTGTCCCCGTGGCCCGCGGGGTCATGTATTGTGTGGATTGCTGTCCCTGTACCTTGAGGGTTCCTGTCCCCGTGTCCTGCGGGGTCATGTATTGTGTGGATTGCTGTCCCTGTACCTGGAGGGTTCCTGTCCCCGTGGCCCGCGGGGTCATGTATTGTGTGGATTGCTGTCCCTGTACCTTGAGGGTTCCTGTCCCCGTGTCCTGCGGGGTCTTGTATTGTGTGGATTGCTGTCCCTGTATGGTGTGATTTCTTGTCCTTGTTTCACGCTGTTCCTCGACCCCATAGTTTGCTGCCTTTGGCCGTCTCTTGGCTCCTTCGTTAGGCCGCACTGAGATCCCAGGGTGCAAGTTTACGTCCCTCATATGCAGCCAGTAAACACACTCCTTGGGGGCAGACCTACTCAGGTTTTGAACTTCTCCTGAAATGTGACTGGGTAACTCGACTTGGAGGACGGGGGAGACTTGCAGACGTAACCATCGCCGTGCGCCTGTGGCTTGGGGATCTAGTTCACAAGTACATGACTCTATGCTCTGCCTGTGCACCGGAGCCTCGGCTTGTTGCACAACCAGCTTTTTATGAAAAGGCCTTTCCCAGCCACGAAATCCAGGCATGTCCCAGCTTGACTTCTTCGCTTAGTTACCTCCTCCTTACACTTTGCAGCACATGAAGTCTGTCAAGAACACGCAACATTTCCTCACATAGTTGCAAATTCGAGCATGAGCTCACTGTAGGGCAGCAGCACTGTCTCCCACTGAAGTCCTGACAAGTACAAAATATTAGCCTTAGGGGGTCAGCCAGTATTCATCCAAACCTGGGGGCTCTCACTGAAAGCCACAGAGTCTTGTCTTATTCAAAGCTGGTCAAGTAGGAGAGACCCTTTTTTCAGGCCACCTTTCTGTGGCATCTTCTGTGGAAGAGGTTGGGAGACGGGCACCAAAGGGCCACAGGAGGTGGAGGAGGCCCAGGCTTTGGCTCAAGAAGCTCTTGATGCTGGCTGCCTGACCACATCATGGCATGGGGAATGGCTCATGCATCTGTGCTTGTTGGGAAAGGGGTTCAAAGAAAAGTACCAACACAAAGGATCACCAATGGGGTCTGTGAAGAGCACGCACTGCAGCCACGGACATGGACCCAGCAGGGGCGTCACCTTGTACGGTGGTCTTTGTGTGCTCCAATGAGCCCAAATGTAAGTACACTGTGTGTAAGTCACACAGGTGGAGCATACCACACACACCCACCTCTGGGAGAAAACATGGGAAGCAGTTACACAAAATGTACATTTGCTGTGCTACCAGGGTTGTAAAACAGTACCACCGTACCTTACTGGACCCGGTCCCTTTGGGGTGGCGTCTTGCCGGGTAGTGCGCATCTCAGTCCAGGGGCGCAGGCCAGTCTCCGATCTGTAAGGAGAGGATATTTCTATGAGAAAGCCTGGGCTGCGTTCACATCTTCCCAGCTAAGAACTTGCATCTGTCCATCTTCAAGGCCGCCGCAGCCAAGCTGTTCCACATCAGCCCTAATATAATCCGCAACATGTCTTGTGCTTCCTAAACACCTCGGAGCATGTGTGCTTCAGCATCCGTGCAAGCCCCTTGCAAACCACTACGCCCCTTCCTGAAGGCCTTGCAGTTTTCAGAGGCACCGACTGCAGTACTGTGACCTCTTCTGAGGCATCTCGCGCACGAAGGTGTGCAGTTGTGCAGGCCTCTGCTGGAGTACTGTCCAGACCTGGACAAGCAGCGGCATCATTATGCCACATTCTGCAGGCATCTTCTAGACTGCTACTTCCTGTCCAAGAGGCCTCCCCTGGGTTATTTGGTCCAAACCTCTGGATTACCGTGCCCTACTCTGGGAGTAACTGCCGGATCATCAGTACAGGCAGCATCTTCTGGACTATCCTGTCCAATGCACCAGGTATCAGCTGCAGTATGGCGTCTGGGAGTGGGGCTAATCGGGAGCAGGCCTCACAGAAGGTGCTCTGAGCAGTTTTACAAGCCGAGCATGACCACTCCGGACCAGACTAGTCAACCAATCCCTGACCATCTAGCAATTTTCTCATTATTGTTTTAAACCATTTTTTCCTTGTTTCTATATTTAATACAAATGTAAGATAGTTTACCTGGTAAGCGATTAGTAGTTACATTTTGGAACACCAGCCCTTGCCCTCAGTAACCAATCCATCCGTAACTCACTCCCTCCAATCACTCATCCTTATCTAGCTCGTGCGAATACAGATTGGCCAAAAACTTGCTTTATGTTGGCTTTACCAATCTCTTTAACATTAGTCTTAACTATTAAGGTTATACGTTACATATGTCGACATCCACCCTTTACAGATGTACTTGTTTCAGCTGTCCTGTTATTATGTAAATACACCGACTGTTCAGGAGGACCACGCTTACTAACCCTTACAGTCACTCAAAGTAGGACAGTAATCACATTTGATGTGGCTCTCCAAGGAGCTGTCATAGCTTGTTTTCCCCCACGGTCAACTGCGGTTTAACAAGTTTTATTAAATCTAAAAACGCGAGCCCCCACCTCGGTCGTTTCTGGAGATCATGTTCTTTAGCAAATCCTTTTTTATCATCAGTCCAGCCCATCCAACCTTTTAGAGACATGGACGTGTGCCCCTTTGGAATACACTGTGTACCACCAGAGACAGGGAGAGAGCATCGCCTGCCACTGTGTACCACCAGGGACGGAGAGAGAGCATTGCCTGCCACTGTGTACCACCAGAGACGGGGAGAGAGCATCGCCTGCCAGTGTGTACCACCAGAGACAGGGAGAGAGCATCGCCTGCCAGTGCGTACCACCAGAGACAGGGAGAGAGCATCGCCTGCCAGTGTGTACCACCAGAGACAGGGAGAGAGCATCGCCTGCCAGTGTGTACCACCAGAGACAGGGAGAGAGCATCACCTGCCAGTGTGTACCACCAGGGACGTGGAGAGAGCATTGCCTGCCAGTGTGTACCACCAGGGACGGGGAGAGAGCATCGCCTGCCAGTGTGTACCACCAGGGACGGGGAGAGAGCATCACGTGCCAGTGTGTACCACCAGGGATGGGGAGAGAGCATCGCCTGCCAGTGTGTACCACCAGGGACGGGGAGAGAGCATTGCCTGCCAGTGTGTACCACCAGGGACGGGGAGAGAGCACGCCTGTCAGTGCGTACCACCAGAGACGGGGAGAGAGCATCACCTGCCAGTGTGTACCACCAGAGACAGGGAGAGAGCATCGCCTGCCAGTTTGTACCACCATGGACGGGGAGAGAGCATTGCCTGCCAGTGTGTACCACCAGGGACGGGGAGAGAGCATTGCCTGCCAGTGTGTACCACCAGGGACGGGGAGAGAGCATCACCTGCCAGTGTGTACCACCAGGGACGTGGAGAGCATTGCCTGCCAGTGTGTACCACCAGGGACGGGGAGAGAGCATCGCCTGCCAGTGTGTACCACCAGGGACGGGGAGAGAGCATCACCTGCCAGTGTGTACCACCAGGGACGGGGAGAGAGCATCGCCTGCCAGTGTGTACCACCAGGGACGGGGAGAGAGCATTGCCTGCCAGTGTGTACCACCAGGGACGGGGAGAGAGCATCGCCTGTCAGTGCGTACCACCAGAGACGGGGAGAGAGCATCACCTGCCAGTGTGTACCACCAGAGACGGGGAGAGAGCATCGCCTGCCAGTGTGTACCACCAGGGACGGGGAGAGAGCATCGCCTGCCAGTGTGTACCACCAGGGACGGGAGAGAGCATCGCCTGCCAGTGTGTACCACCAGGGACGGGGAGAGAGCATCGCCTGTCAGTGCGTACCACCAGAGACGGGGAGAGAGCATCGCCTGCCAGTGTGTACCACCAGAGACAGGGAGAGAGCATCGCCTGCCAGTGTGTACCACCAGAGACGGGGAGAGAGCATTGCCTGCCAGTGTGTACCACCAGAGACAGGGAGAGAGCATCGCCTGCCAGTGTGTACCACCAGGGACGGGGAGAGAGCATAGCCTGTCAGTGCGTACCACCAGGGACGGGGAGAGAGCATCGCCTGCCACTGTGTACCACCAGAGACGGGGAGAGAGCATCGCCTGCCAGTGTGTACCACCAGGGACGGAGAGAGAGCATTGCCTGCCACTGTGTACCACCAGAGACGGGGAGAGAGCATCGCCTGCCAGTGTGTACCACCAGGGACGGGGAGAGAGCATCGCCTGCCAGTGTGTACCACCAGGGAGGGGGAGAGAGCATAGCCTGCCAGTGCGTACCACCAGGGACGGGGAGAGAGCATCGCCTGTCAGTGCGTACCACCAGAGACGGGGAGAGAGCATCGCCTGCCAGTGCATACCACCAGAGACGGGGAGAGAGCATCGCCTGTCAGTGTGTACCACCAGGGACGGGGAGAGAGCATCGCCTGCCAGTGTGTACCACCAGGGAGAGAGCATCGCCTGCCAGTGTGTACCACCAGAGACGGGGAGAGAGCATCGCCTGCCAGTGTGTACCACCAGGGAGGGGGAGAGAGCATAACCTGTCAGCGCGTACCACCAGGGACGGGGAGAGAGCATCGCCTGCCACTGTGTACCACCAGAGATGGGGAGAGAGCATCGCCTACCAGTGTGTACCACCAGGGATGGGGAGAGAGCATCGCCTGTCAGTGCGTACCACCAGGGACGGGGAGAGAGCATCGCCTGCCAGTGTGTACCACCATGGACGGGGAGAGAGCATCGCCTGCCAGTGTGTACCACAAGGGAGGGGGGGAGAGCATCGCCTGCCAGTGAATACCACCAGAGGGTGAGAGAGCATCGACTGCCAGTGTATACCACCGGAGTTGGCGAGAGAGCATCGCCTGCCAGTGTGTACCACCAGAGACAGGGAGAGAGCATCGCCTGCCAGTGTGGACCACCAGAGACAGGGAGAGAGCATCACCTGCCAGTGTGTACCACCAGAGACAGGGAGAGAGCATCACCTGCCAGTGTGTACCACCAGGGACGGGGAGAGAGCATCGCCTCCCAGTGTGTACCACCAGGTACGGGGAGAGAGCATCGCCTGCCAGTGTGTACCACCAGGGAGGGGGAGAGAGCATAGCCTGTCAGTGCGTACCACCAGAGACGGGGAGAGAGCATCACCTGCCAGCGTGTACCACCAGAGACAGGGAGAGAGCATCGCCTGCCAGTGTGTACCACCAGGGCCGGGGAGAGAGCATCGCCTGCCAGTGTGTACCACCAGAGACAGGGAGAGAGCATCGCCTGTGAGTGCGTACCACCAGAGACAGGGAGAGAGCATTGCCTGCCACTGTGTACCAGCAGAGACAGGGAGAGAGCTTCGCCTGTCAGTGTGTACCACCAGGGAGAGAGCATCACCACCAGTGTGTACCACCAGGGAGAGCATCGCCTGCCAGTGTGTACCACCAGGGAGAGCATCGCCTGCCAGTGTGTACCACCATAGACGGGGAGAGAGCATCGCCTGCCTGCCAGTGTGTACCACCATAGACGGGGAGAGAGCATCGCCTGCCAGTGTGTACCACCATGGAGGGGGAGAGAGCATCGCCTGCCAGTGTGTACCGCCAGAGACGGGGAGAGAGCATCGCCTGTCAGTGTGTACCGCCAGGGACGGGTAGAGAGCATCGCTATCCATTGTGTACCGCCAGGGAGGGGGAGAGAGCATCGCTCTCCATTGTGTACCGCCAGGGAGGGGGAGAGAGCATCGCCTGCCAGTGTGAACCACAAGAGACGGGAGAGAGCATTGTGTACCAGTGTGTACCGCCAGGGACGGGGAGAGAGCATTGCCTGTCAGTGTGTACCACCAGGGACGGGGAGAGAGCATCGCCTGCCAGTGTGTACCACCAGGAACGGGGAGAGAGCATCGCCTGCCAGTGTGTACCACCAGGGACGGGGAGAGAGCATCGCCCACCAGTGTGTACCGCCAGGGAGGGGGAGACAGCACCACCCACCAGTGTGTACCACCAGAGACGGGGAGAGAGCATCGCCTGCCAGTGTGTACCACTAGGGGGAGCATCGCCTGCCAGTGTGTACCACCAGGGAGAGCATCGCCTGCCAGTGTGTACAACCAGGGAGAGAGCATCACCGCCAGTGTGTACCACCAGGGAGAGCATCGCCTGCCAGTGTGTACCACCAGGGAGAGAGCATTGCGTGCCAGTGTGTACCACCATGGAGAGAGCATCACCTGCCAGTGTGTACCACCAGGGAGAGAGCATCACCGCCAGTGTGTACCACCAGGGCGAGCATTGCCTGCCAGTGTGTACCACTAGGGGGAGCATCGCCTGCCAGTGTGTACCACCAGGGAGAGCATCGCCGGCCAGTGTGTACCACCAGGGAGAGAGCATCACCGCCAGTGTGTACCACCAGGGAGAGAGCATTGTGTGCCAGCGTGTACCACCAGGAAGAGCATCGCCTGTCAGTGTGTACCACCAGGGAGAGCATCGCCTTCCAGTGTGTACCACCAGGGAGAGAGCATCACCGCCAGTGTGTACCACCAGGGAGAGAGCATTGTGTGCCAGCGTGTACCACCAGGAAGAGTATCACCTGTCAGTGTGTACCACCAAGGAGAGCATCGCCTTCCAGTGTGTACCACCAGGAAGAGAGCATCACCGCCAGTGTGTACCACCAGGGAGAGAGCATCGCGTGCCAGAGTGTACTACCAGGGAGAGAGCATCGCCTGCCAGTGTGTACCACTAGGGGGAGCATCGCCTGCCAGTGTGTACCACCAGGGAGAGCATCGCCTGCCAGTGTGTACCACCAGGGAGAGAGCATCGCCTGCCAGTGTGTACCACCAGGGGAAGCATCGCCTGCCAGTATGTACCACCAGGGAGAGCATCGCCTGCCAGTGTGTACCACCAGGGAGAGAGCATCACCACCAGTGTGTACCACCAGGGAGAGCATCGCCTGCCAGTGTGTATCACCGGGGAGAGAGCATTGCGTGCCAGTGTGTACCACCATGGAGAGAGCATCACCTGCCAGTGTGTACCACCAGGGAGAGAGCATCACAGCCAGTGTGTACCACCAGGGAGAGCATCGCCTGCCAGTGTGTACCACTAGGGGGAGCATCGCCTGCCAGTGTGTACCACCAGGGAGAGCATCGCCTGCCAGTGTGTACCACCAGGGAGAGAGCATCACCGCCAGTGTGTACCACCAGGGAGAGACCAATGACTCACTGTCAGTGAAACTGCTCTCCCTCCCTCGCAGCTCCACCATTAAGTGAGGCCTTCCCCCGAACCCCTGCACTTACGAGTGTTGGTGTTCGAGGCCCTCCTCCACCCACAGGTTTTACCTGCACCTCATCTCTGGTGGTCCAGTGGACCTCTGTCTCCTTTCTCTCGCTCTGCTTCTTCGCTTCGTTTTTCACTCGTTTTTCCCTCATTTCATCTCCCCCTTTCACTCTCCTTCTGTGTCTTTCCTCCACTTTTCTGGCACTTTTTCTGCCCTATTCCACTCATTCCTCTTTCTTTTTCTGCCCTTTTCCGCCCGTTTTTTTACCCGCCGCTGCTGCCCCCGCGGCCCCTCCCTCCCTCCTGCACGACCGGCCCATTCCAGTTCCCCTCCCCGCTCCCGCCTCCCAGCTGTCCAGCCCTCCCCGACACCTACTTAATGGCCGCCGCTGCGCGGCCACGCCGCTGGCGCGCCAAAGCCACGCCAAAGGCAAGCCCGTCTGCGCCCATCCGCGACCCGACCGCGACCAGCCCAAGGAACCCTGGACCTCCGCACCACCAACGCTACGACCCAGCGGCACTCCACGCACTCAACCCAGGCCGCAACAACAACTGCAAGCTAGCGTCACCGGCCGACACCCACGGATCTTTCAGCTGCCACTGCTGCCGGCACACCTACAGCACCGCCAGGAACACGGACCCAGCGCAACCCGCCCACAAGAACACACCCGAACCGAAGACCCTGCAATGCATCCTCCTCAACGACCGATCCCTCCAAAAACACGCCACCGAAATCTCTGACCTCCTCGACAGCACCACCCCGGACGTAGCGTTCTTCACCGAAACCTGGACCAACACCACCTCGGGACCGGACATCGCCATCGCCATTCCCCAAGGGTACAAGATCTCCAGGAAGGACCGCCCCACCCGCCCGGGAGGAGGAATCGCCATCGTCCACAAATCCACCCTCCGCCTGAGCACACTCCCCGACCAGCCCAAAGACCTGATGGAACACCTTCACCTCAAGATACCGGCCAGCCCTACCACCACCCTCCGAGGAACCCTCATCTACCGACCCCCTGGACCCCGCGGACCTTTCGCCAACACCATCACGGACATCATCTCCCCGCATGCCATCGCATCCACCAACTACACCCTGCTGGGAGACCTCAACTTCCACCTCGACAACCAACTGGACCCCAACACCACATCCCTCCTGGACAACCTCCACAACATTGGACTCCGCCAGATCGTGACCGAACCTACGCACTCAGCAGGACACACCCTCGACCCCCTCTTCACAACAGGAAACTCCATCACCTTCAGCCACACCACCAAACTCCCATGGACAGACCATCGATGCGTCCACTTCACCTTCAGAACACCCACCATCCACAGACACCAGCACCTGCTCCCACTAAGAAACTGGACCAGAATCACCGACGACCAGCTCACCTCCTCACTCAGCAACTCCACCCCAACCATCGCGGAAAACGACGACCCCAACACCGCAGCCCGAACCCTGCACAGATGGATCTCCGACAATGCCAACACCATAGCCCCCCTCAAGAAAAACAACAACACCCACACCAAGAAAGCCAGATGGTTTACCACCGAACTTCGAGAGTCCAGACGCACTTGCCGCCACCTCGAGAAGGCCTGGAGGAACACCAAATCCACAGAAGCCCACAACAACTTCAGAGCCGCCACCAACGCCCACCACCAACTCATCAGAAAAACGAGGAAAAAAGCGATTGAAGACAGAATCTCTACACACGCGCACAACAGCAAAGAACTCTTCAACATCATCAAGGAGTTCGCCCAACCCACCAGCGAGTCTACTGACATCCCTCCCTCTCAAGACCTCTGCGACAAACTCAGCACCTTTTTCCACCACAAAATCAAGAGCATCTACGACAACTTCGACGAAGACAACCAACACACTGAACCCTCACCAACCACTCCCGACACCCTGAAGCCAGCGATTGACAACTGGACAGCCCTCACTACTGAAGACACACTGAAGACAATGAAGTCAATCCACTCCGGGGCCCCCACGGAGCCCTGCCCCACCACATCTTCAACAGAGCCGCCGACACCATCGCACCCAAGCTCCGCCACACCATCAACCGCTCCCTGGCGACCGCCTCGTTCCCCGATGACTGGAAACACGCCGAGGTCAACCCCCTCCTGAAGAAACCCTTGGCGGACCCCACCGACCTCAAAAACTACAGACCCATCTCCCTGCTCCCGTTCCCAGCAAAAGTCATCGAGAAAGCCTTCAACAGCCAACTTGCCACATTCATCGAAGAGCACTACATCCTCGACTCCTCCCAATCCGGCTTCAGAAAAAAACACAGTACGGAAACCGCCCTCCTCGCTGCAACAGACGACATCCGCACCCTACTGGACAGAGGAGAAACAGAAGCCCTCATCCTCCTCGACCTCTCAGCGGCGTTCAACACAGTCTCTCACTGCACCCTAATACGCAGACTCCACGACGCAGGGATCCAGGACAAGGCCCTCGAGAGGATCCACTCCTTCCTCTCCGGCAGAACGCAGCGGGTCAGACTCCCCCCTTTCCTCTCAGACCCTACACCAACCACCTGCGGAGTCCCCCAGGGGTCCTCCCTCAGCCCAACGCTCTTCAACGTCTACATGGCTCCGCTCGCCCCCATCGTCAGAACCTACGGACTCAACATTGTGTCATATGCAGACGACACCCAACTCATCCTCTCCCTATCCAAGCAACCCAACACCGCCAGACACAACTTTCAAGAAGGCATGGAAGCCGTCGCCAAATGGATGAAAAACAGCTGCCTACAACTAAACACCAACAAAACAGAAGTACTCATCATGGGCCCAAACCCCGACGCCTGGAACGACACCTGGTGGCCCCGTGCCCTCAGAAGCCCGCCCACCCCCACGGACGCAACCTGGAAATCATCCTGGACTCCGCGCTCAAAATGGACTGCCAGATCAACTCCGTCTCGTCCTCCTGCTTCCACACACGCCGCATCCTACACTAAACCTTCAAATGGATCCCCCTCGAACACAGAAAGACCGTCACACACGCCCTCGTCACCAGCAGACTCGACTACGGCAACGCACTCTACGCCGGAATAAACAAAAACCTCACCCGCAAGCTACAGAACATCCAGAACGCCGCCGCAAGACTGGTCCTCAACCTGCCAAGACACTGCCACATCTCCCAGCACCTGCGCACACTCCACTGGCTCCCAATCGAGGCTAGAGTCACCTTCAAGATGCTCACCCACGCACACAAGGCCCTCCACGACACCGGACCAGCATACCTGAACAGCCGACTCAAATTCCACGCACCCCAAAGGACCCTACGATCATCCCAGCTCTCCTACGCCGTGGTCCCCCGCACCAGAAAGACCAGATCGGGAGGCCGCTCCTTCTCCTTCCTCGCGGCCAGAGCCTGGAACGCCCTTCCGCTCTACCTCAGACAGACAACAACGCTCCCCATCTTCGCAAGAAACCTCAAAACCTGGCTCTTCGACAGACCCCCTCCTTGATGGACTGGAGCCTGCACCCCCCCACCCCCCAGCGCCTTGAAACCCGTACGGGTGAGTAGTCGCGATTAACAAACCCCTGATTGATTGATTGAGCGTGTACCACCAGGAAGAGCATTGCCTGTTAGTGTGTACCACTAGGGGGAGCATCGCCTGCCAGTGTATACCACTAGGGGCAGCATCGCCTGCCAGTGTGTACCACCAGGGAGAGCATCGCCTTCCAGTGTGTACCACCAGGGAGAGAGCATCACCGTCAGTGTGTACCACCAGGGAGAGAGCATTGCGTGCCAGTGTGTACCACCAGGTCAAGAGCATCACCTGTTAGTGTGTACCACCAGGGAGAGCATCGCTGCCAGTGTGTACCACTAGGGAGAGCATCGCCTGCCAGCGTGTACCACCAGGGGGAGCATCGCCTGCCAGTGTGTACCACCAGGGAGAGCATCCAGTGTGTACCACCAGGGAGAGAGCATCACCCACAGTGTGTACCAGCAGGGAGAGCATCACCTGCCAGCGTGCACCACCAGGGAGAGCATCGCCTGCCAGCGTGTACCACCAGGGAGAGCATCACCTGCCAGCGTGTACCACCTGGGAGATCATCGCCTGCCAGTGTGTATCACCAGGGAGAGAGCATCACCGCCAGTGTGTACCACCAGGGAGAGCATCGGCTGCCAGTGTGTACCACCAGGGAGAGAGCATTGCCTGCCAGTGTGTACCACCATGGAGAGAACATCGCCTGCCAGTGTGTACCACCAGGGAGAGAGCATCACCTGCCAGTGTGTACCACCAGGGAGAGAGCATCACCGCCAGTGTGTACCACCAGGGAGAGCATCACCGGCCAGCGTGTACCACCAGGGGGAGCATCGCCTACCAGTGTGTACCACCAGGGAGAGAGCATCGCCTGCCAGTGTGTACCACCAGGGAGAGCATCGCCTTCCAGTGTGTACCACCAGGGAGAGAGCATCGCCTGCCAGCGTGTACCACCAGGGAGAGCATTGCCTGCCAGCGTGTACCCCCAGGGGGAGCATCGCCTGCCAGTGTGTACCACCAGGGAGAGAGCATCGCCTGCCAGCGTGTACCACCAGTGGGAGCATCGCCTGCCAGTGTGTACCACCAGGGGGAGCATCACCTGCCAGCGTGTACCACCCGGGAGAGCATCGCCTGCCAGTGTGTACCACCAGGGAGAGAGCATCACTGCCAGTGTGTACCACCAGGGAGAGCATCGCCTGCCAGTGTACCACCAGGGAGAGAGCATCGCCTGCCAATGTGTACCACCATAGAAAGAGCATCGCCTGCCAGTGTGTACCACCAGGGAGAGAGCATCGCCTGCCAGTGTGTACCACCAGGGAGAGAGCACCACCGCCAGTGTGTACCACCAGGAAGAGCATCACCGGCCAGCCTGTACCACCTGGGAGAGCATCGCCTGCCAGCGTGTACCACCAGGGAGAGCATCGCATGCCAGTGTGTACCACCAGGGGGAGCATCGCCTACCAGTGTGTACCACCAGGGAGAGAGCATCGCCTGCCAGTGTGTACCACCAGGGAGAGCATCGCCTGCCAGCGTGTACCACCAGGGAGAGCATTGCCTGCCAGCGTGTACCACCAGGGGGAGCATCGCCTGCCAGTGTGTACCACCAGGGAGAGAGCATCGCCTGCCAGCGTGTACCACCAGTGGGAGCATCGCCTGCCAGCGTGTACCACCAGGGAGAGCATCGCCTTCCAGCGTGTACCACCAGGGAGAGCATCGCCTTCCAGCGTGTACCACCAGGGAGAGAGTATCGCCTGCCAGCGTGTACCACCAGGGAGAGCATTGCCTGCCAGTGTGTACCACCAGGGGGAGCATCGCCTGCCAGTGTGTACCAACAGGGAGAGAGCATCGCCTGCCAGTGTGTACCACCAGGGGGAGCATCGCCTGCCAGTGTGTACCACCAGTGGGAGCATCGCCTGCCAGTGTGTACCACCAGGGGGAGCATCGCCTGCCCACCACCAGAAGCAGCTTTTCTACCTCCTCCTCGCATTGGTTGGCCCTTGCCTTCTGCAGTGACCTGCTCATGAGAGGACGGGGCACAGGGGCGTCTGTGCATGTATCCACAGGAGGATGTGGCCTAACGGCCGGAGCTACCGACTTTGGAACTAGGGGAACCAGGTTCAAGTCCCGGCCTCGGCTCCACATCCTGTGAAATCACAAACATGAATCTGACCTTGTGCACTGTCACTGGTGCTCACGTAAAGCGCTACAGGGCCCCTGGGCCGTGCGCCGAGTTCACACTTGAGTGCGGGGAGGCCATGGGTGTGTGTGTCTGTTGGGGGGGGTGTGGGGGTCTGCCGCCCCCAGCGCCATTCACAGCCACACCATTACAAGATAAGAGGGCTGCTATGAAAGACAAAGGGAGGCTGGACCCGGGTCTGTGCAGATGGCGGGTCCGGGAGACCTGCTGATTACAGGCCCATGGGGGGGCTTTTGTTCGGGGTGTCCTGGGGGTGTGAGGTGGCGCCTGAGTGGATTAGCCCCTCCTCCGGTTTGATCCCAGCTCACTCCCTCCTCCCCAGTGTGGGGGGAGGCCCTGGCACCCATTAGAAAGATCCAGGGGGCTGAGTGGGGCAGGAAGAGTGTGCGACGCCGCAGTGAATGCAGCATATTCACGGCCACTGGAGTCCTGGGGGTCTTTACTCATTGCCAAATGGATCTGAGCCCCCCACCAGGCTTGGTCCAAGCCTCGCCTCCCTGCCCTTGGCCTGAGCCGCCCCCTCCGGCTCTGGCCTTTCCGTCGCGGGGTGGGGGGTGCATTCAACACATTTCCATTTATTTCGGACCCTTTATACAGTTTTATGAATAAAAGCCTACAGCATTTAGAAGACACTTAACGCCCGAATGCAAAACGTTCAACAAACGATGCCCCGAGCTTGGTGAGGGTGACACAGAAAGATCTCGCGCTCGAACCGTCGGAAGGGCATGCCCCCCCCCACGACCCCCACCCTACTCATCACACGCAAGAAGTACTCGGAGGCGCTATAATGGCAGGGTGCACGTGCACCAGACTCCACAGGAGACCTGCTGTTGTCATCGTCTCCAGCTGTCGAAGCCTTGTGTCTTACACAGTGCCAAGGCACCACTTCCTGGCGCTATGAAACACGGGAATCAAAAAGAACTGCACATGATACTAGGCCGAGGATAGGAGAGACAGGCAGAGGCCTACTGCCCCTGTGCACGTGGAGCGAAGTGCAGTGTGTCCCTCTCCTGTCCCTGTGCACGTGGAGCGAAGGGCAGCGTCTGACTACTGACCCTGTGCACGTGGAGCGAAGGGCAGCGTCTGTCTACTGCCCTGTGCAAGGGCAGCGTCTGTCTACTGCCCCAGTGCACGTGGAGCGAAGGGCAGCGTCTGTCTACTGCCCCTGTGCACGTGGAGCGAAGTGCAGTGTGTCCCTCTCCTGCCCCTGTGCACGTGGAGCGAAGGGCAGCGTCTGTCTACTGCCCCTGTTCAAGGGCAGCGTCTGTCTACTGCCCCAGTGCACGTGGAGCGAAGGGCAGCGTCTGTCTACTGCCCCTGTGCACGTGGAGCGAAGTGCAGTGTGTCCCTCTCCTGCCCCTGTGCACGTGGAGCGAAGGGCAGCGTCTGTCTACTGCCCCTGTGCACGTGGAGCGAAGTGCAGTGTGTCCCTCTCCTGCCCCTGTGCACGTGGAGCGAAGGGTAGCGTCTTTCTACTGCCCCTGTGCACGTGGAGCGAAGTGCAGTGTGTCCCTCTCCTGCCCCTGTGCACGTGGAGCGAAGGGCAGCGTCTGACTACTGCCCCTCTGCACGTGGTGCGAAGGGCAGCGTCTGTCTACTGCCCTGTGCAAGGGCAGCGTCTGTCTACTGACCCAGTGCACGTGGAGCGAAGGGCAGCGTCTGTCTACTGCCCCTGTGCACGTGGAGCGAAGTGCAGTGTGTCCCTCTCCTGCCCCTGTGCACGTGGAGCGAAGGGCAGCGTCTGTCTACTGCCCCTGTGCACGTGGAGCGAAGTGCAGTGTGTCCCTCTCCTGCCCCTGTGCACGTGGAGCGAAGGGTAGCGTCTTTCTACTGCCCCTGTGCACGTGGAGCGAAGTGCAGTGTGCCCCTCTCCTGCCCCTGTGCACGTGGAGCGAAGGGCAGCGTCTGTCTACTGCCCCTGTGCAAGGGCAGCGTCTGTCTACTGCCCCAGTGCACGTGGAGCGAAGGGCAGCGTCTGTCTACTGCCCCAGTGCACGTGGAGCGAAGGGCAGCGTCTGTCTACTGCCCCTGTGCACATGGAGCGAAGTGCAGTGTGTCCCTCTCCTGCCCCTGTGCACGTGGAGCGAAGGGCAGCGTCTGTCTACTGCCCCTGTGCACGTGGAGCGAAGTGCAGTGTGTCCCTCTCCTGCCCCTGTGCACGTGGAGCGAAGGGCAGCGTCTGACTACTGCCCCTGTGCACGTGGAGCGAAGGGCAGCGTCTGTCTACTGCCCTGTGCAAGGGCAGCGTCTGTCTACTGCCCCTGTGCACGTGGAGCGAAGTGCAGTGTGTCCCTCTCCTGCCCCTGTGCACGTGGAGCGAAGGGCAGCGTCTGTCTACTGCCCCTGTGCACGTGGAGCGAAGTGCAGTGTGTCCCTCTCCTGCCCCTGTGCACGTGGAGCGAAGGGTAGCGTCTTTCTACTGCCCCTGTGCACGTGGAGCGAAGTGCAGTGTGCCCCTCTCCTGCCCCTGTGCACGTGGAGCGAAGGGCAGCATCTGTCTACTGCCCCTGTGCAAGGGCAGCGTCTGTCTACTGCCCCAGTGCACGTGGAGCGAAGGGCAGCGTCTGATTACTGCCCCTGTGCCTGTGGAGCGAAGGGCAGCGTCTGCCTACTGCCCCTGTGCAAGGGCAACGTCTGCCTAATGCCCCTGTGCACGTGGAGCGAAGGGCAGCGTCTGCCTACTGCCCCTGTGCACGTAGAGCGAAGGGCAGTGTGTCCTTCTCCTGCCCCTGTACACAGAAGCGAAGTGCAGTGTGTCCCCATCCTGCCCTTGTACACTTGCAGCCAAATGCAGTGTGTCCCTCTCCTGCCCCTGTACACGTGCAGCCAAGTGCAGTGTGTCCCCATCCTGCCCCTGGACTCGTGTAGCGAAGTGCAGTGTGTCCCTCTCCTGCCCCTGTACACGTTCAGCCAAGTGCAGTGTGTCCATCTCCTGCCCCTGTACACATTCAGCTAAGTGCAGTGTCCCTCTCCTGCCCCTGTACACGTGCAGCCAAGTGCAGTGTGTCCGTCTCCTGCCCCTGTACACATGCAGCCAAGTGCAGTGTGTCCCTCTCCTGCCCCTGTACACGTGCAGCCAAGTGCAGTGTGTCCATCTCCTGCCCCTGTACACAGGCAGCTAAGTGCAGTGTCCCTCTCCTGCCCCTGTACACGTGCAGCCAAGTGCAGTGTGTCCGTCTCCTGCCCCTGTACACATGCAGCCAAGTGCAGTGTGTCCCCATCCTGCTCCTGGACACGTGGAGCGAAGTGCAGTGTGTCCCTCTTCTGTCCCTGTATACATGGAGGGAAGGACAGTGTGTCCCTGTCCTGCCCCGGTACATGTGGAGTGAAGTGCAGTGTGTCCCTCTCCCGCCCCTACGCACCTGGAGCGAAGAACAGTGTGTCCCTCTCCTGCCCTTATGTTAGAAATGGGGGTCTCTAGTTGGCAAGGGCTTGCACCTTTGTCCTAATAGGGGCCCTTCTTCCTAGTCAGGATAAGGGAGTTACACTCCTAAAATAACCCCTGCTCACCCCCTTGGTAGCTTGGCACGAGCAGTCAGGCTTATCTTAGAGGCAGTGTGTAAAGCATTTGCACATAACCAACAGTAATACAGTGTAAGCACTACAAATGGACACCACACCAGTTTAGGAAAAAGATCCAATATTTTTATATACGTAAGACAAGACCAAAAACGATAAAAATCCACAATACAGTACTTAAAAATCTACAGTTATCAAAATCCGCTTTAAAAACAGTTCCTTGATGTCGATAGCTCCGTCCGGGGCTATCACGGCGTCGTGAGCAAACAAATCCAAACAGTTCTGGCTGACTGCGGCGTTGCGGGCCAGCTACGGTGTCGCGAAGACCCGCAAACAGTACCTTTTAGAAATGCAGGGCGTCGATGACCTCTCGTTGAGCTTCCGAAAACACGGCGTCCGCAGGCGTCGGTTCCGGAGGTCGGTGCAGGAGTCGTCGGGGCCCTCGAAGTCACACGTGTTGCAGGTCGATCTCCTCTCTGATGGAGTCAGGAGTGCTGGCGTCGGCAGGCGTCGTGTGCTGCGGTGCGAAGTGCAGCGGTGCGGAGTGGGGTGCCCTCAGGTCGCGGTGCGAGCAGCGGCGTCAGATGGCGTCGTCGGTGAGACCAGGGTCACGGTGCGAGATGAAGGCGGTGCTCGTCACGGTGCTGGCAAGTCACGGTGCAAGCAGCGGCGGCGTTGTTGCTGAAGCGCTGTTGTCAGCTGACGAACTGGAGTCGATGGCGCCGGCGTCGGTAGGCCAAGGCTGCGGTGCGGGATGAGGGCGGTGCGTCGTGTATCTTTACGAGCGGTGCCCTCAAACCACGGTGCAATCAGCGGCGTCGATTTCGGCGTGGAGCGGCGTAGTCGAGGATACCAAGGCTTGAAGCGAGGCGGTGCGGAGTGCGGTGCCCACAGGTCGCGGTGCGAGCAACGGCTCGGTGGCGGCATCAGCAGGCGGTGCGGCCTTGCGGCGGTGCCAAGGCGTCGCCGCGAAGCGGTGCGGAGTGCGGTGCCCACAGGTCGCGGTGTGAGCAGCGGCTCGGTGGCGTCGTCGTCAGTGAGACCAGGGTCGCGGTGCGGCGTTGGGGCGGTGCCCTCTGCGGTGCCTTCAGGACACGGAGTCGGCAGCGGCGTCGTAGACGTCGTCGAGTTGCTTTTCTGCTATTGCAGCACAAAACACACAGTCCCCAGTGCTGAGGGCAGAAGAGCTTGAAGTCTTTGCTGTTCCTGAGACTTCTTGAACAGGCGGCAGGCTCTACCTCCATCCCTTGGAGAGACTCACAAAGTAGATTGCAGAAAGTTCAGTCCGGTCCTTTCACTGCCCAAGACAGAAGCAGCCACTTCAGGCCAACACAGCAAAGCACACAGCAAAGTGGTAGTTCCTCCTCACAGCTTCTCCAGCTCTTCTTCTTGGCAGTCTTCTTGATCCAAAAGAGTTCTAAAGTTCAGGGGTCTGGGCCCCAATATTTATATCCCAAAATCCTTTGATCTCTTAGGTAGAGAGTGTCTGTGCCCAGCCAGAACCAGTTTTGCCTTCTCTGGTGTGATTTCCTGGCAGGAGGTGGAGACGGCATTGTCAGAGGCAGACCAGGCCCTTTGAGGTGCAAGGAAATCTCCTCCCACTTTCCCCATTGCAGCCCAGGTCTATTCAGCCCTTTCCGGACCCACCTGGACTATCTGGAGCCACTCCTGCTCCCCCAGCCTTCTGTCATCCAAAACCCAGACAGGCAATCCACATTCCAGCAGGGGCACACGGGATGGCTGAGCAAGAAAATACCTACTTTCTAAAAGTGGTATTTTCAAACACAGAATGTAAAAATCACCTTCACTAAAAGATGCATCTTTAGATTCTGAGTTCAGGCATACTAAACTTTATTTTCCTACCTAATTCCCCAGGCCAGTTATGTTTATAAGATGTTATAAACAAACTTCCCATTCTGTCCTATGGGGAACAGGTAGCCTTGCAATAGTGAAAAACGAAATTGGCTGTAATTCACTATCAGGACATGCCACACACACCAGGGCATGTCCTACCTTTCACATACCCTGCACCCTGCCCATAGGGGTACCTTGGGCCTACCTTAGGGGTGCCTGACATGAAAGAAAAAGGAAGGTTAGGGACTGGCCAGTGTGTGCACTGGCCAAGTCGACATGGCAGTTACAAACTGCGCGCAGACTCTGCAATGGCAGGTCTGAGGTACCTTTTCAGGGCTACTCACGTGGGTGGCACAATCAGTGCTGCAGGCTCACGAGTAGCATTTGATTCACAGGCCCTGGCACACTCAGTGCACTTTACTAAGGACTGACAAGTAAATCAAATATCCAATCATGGAAACACCAATCCATAACACACTTTACCACAGGAGCACTTGCAGTTTACCACTGATCAGCAGTGCGAAAAGTGCGCAGAAACGCTACGCCAGCAAAAACAGAGTCAAAACCGGGAGGTCAGAAAGCAAAAACTCAGGGGAAACACGCCAAAAGATGCCAAGTCTAACACCTTATAAATTTGGAGTGAAGGACAGTGTGTCCCTCTACTGCCCCTATACACATGGAGCGAAGTGCAGTGTGTCTCTCTCTTGCCCCTGTACACGTGGAGCGAAGCGCAGTGTGTCCCTCTTCTGCTCCAGTAGATGTGGAGCGAAGTGCAGTGTGTCCCTCTCCTGCCTCTGTACACGTGGACTGAAGGGCAGTGTGTCCCTCTCTTGCCCCAATAGACCTGGAGTGAAGTGCAGTGTGTCCCTTTCCTGCCCCTGTACAAGTGGAGCAAAGTGCAGTGTGTCCCTCTACTGCCCCTGTACACATGGAGTAAAGTGCAGTGTGTCCCTCTCCTGTCCCTGTACACGTGGACCGAAGGGCAGTGTGTCCCTCTCTTGCCCCAATAGACCTGGAGTGAAGTGCAGTGTGTGCCTCTCCTGCCCCTGTACAAGTGGAGCAATGCGCATTGTGTCCCTCTCCTGCCCCTGTACACATGGAGTGAAGTGCAGTGTGTCCCTCTCCTGCCCCTGTACAAGTAGAGCAAAATGCAGTGTGTCCCTCCCCTGCCCCTGGACACGTGGAACGAAGTGCAGTGTGTCCTTCTCCTGCCCCTATACATGTGGAGCAAAGTGCAGTGTGTCCTTCTCCTGCCCTTGTACACGTGGAGCGAAGTGCAGTGTGTCCCTCTCCTGCCCTTGTACATGTGGAGCTAAGTGCAGTGTGTCCCTCTCCTGCCCCTGTACACGTGGAGCGAAGGAGAGTGTGTCCCTCTCCTGCCCTAGTACAATTGGAGAGAAGTGTAGTGTGTCCCTCTCCTGTCCTGTACACATGGAGCGAAGTGCAGGGTGACCCTCTCCTGCTGCTGTACATGTGGAGCAAAGTGCAGTGTGTCCCTCTCCTGCCCCTGTAACGTGCAGTAAAGTGAAGTGTGTCCTTCTTCTGCCCTTAGACCTGAAGAACAATTTACTTACCTTCAGTAACAATATATCTGTAAAAGACAAAGATTAGTTATGGATTCCTCACCTTAGAATTACCCCCAGGCGTCAGACTGGATCCAGAGAATTTTTCTTCAGCAGTACCCCTGCGCGTCGGTAGGTGGCGTCGGTCGACTCCGCGTTCGTCGTTGGCTTCGTGGTCGCCGGAATGACGTCTCGGTATCTACTTAGACGCCGCCCCTGCGCGCTGACGTCAGTTCTTTACAGGACATTTCATGCCAGAAGCACAGAGCCATGCAAGACATTGACCACTGGTGCACAAAACTAGGGCCCTGAAGGGAAGTCCCTTACTCTAGATGTAAGTTTGCAGAACGGGGAGGATGGGTGGGGCGGTAAGGAATCTATAACATATGTCTCTTACAGATATATTGTTACCGAAGGTAAGTAACTTGTTCATCTGAAAGAGACAATTAGTTATGGATTCCTCACCTTAAAATAGATACTCCAGCAATACCAACCCGGGACGTGGGTCTGCGAACCAAGTTCACACCAGGAAGTCCTGGAGAACTGAACGGCCAAAGAAGCCGTCTCTTCGGACTTGCCTGTCCAGGAAGTAGTGTTTGGTAAACATGTGCAATGAAGCCCACGTAGCTGCCTGGCAGATGTCATGAAGGGGGACTCCACGTCCCAAAGCAGTAGTAGCTGCCATCGCCCTGGTGGAATGGGCACGCAACCCCACTTGAGGTTCCTTTTTCGCTAAGGAATAGCAGATATTGATGCAAAGAACGACCCATCGAGAGATGGTTCGTTTTTGCACGGCCCGACTTTCTTGGCGCCCACATAGCCAACAAAGAGCTGGTCATCCACCAGGAATTGTTTTGTGCGATCCAGATAGAATGAAAGCGCACGTTTTGGATCCAGACGGTGGAGCCTCTCCTCTTTACAAGGATGCGGGAAGAAGGTGGGCAAAGTGATGGTCTGTCCTATGTGGAAAGAGGTAACCACTTTGGAAAGGAAAGAAGGCCTAGTGCGAAGGACAACTTTGTCCGGATGAACAGTCAGAAAAGGAGGTTTGGAAGAAAGAGCCTGAAGCTCACTCACCCTGCGAGCAGAGGTGATGGCAACCAGAAAGGCAGTTTTAAGTGTCAGAAGTCTGAGAGGACAGTTATGTAGCGGCTCGAAAGGAGCGCACAGAAGATAGGTCAGAACCAGGTTCAAGTCCCACTGGGGCATTACTAAAGGAATTGGAGGAAACAAGTGAGTAATGCCCTTAAGGAAGCGATGTACAATAGGGGACTTGAAAAGAAAAGGCTGGTCAGGAAGCCGAAGAAAGGCCGAAATGGCCGAAAGATAGCCTTTTAGAGTGCCCAGAGCAGAGCCCTGCTGGGCCAAAGAAAGAATGAAGAGGAGAATCTCTGAAAGAGGGGCAGAAAGGGGATCCACAGCCTTTGCTGCGCACCATGCCACAAATTTGTTCCATCTACAGGGGTATCCCGTTTTGGTGGAGGGACGCCTGGCTGCCAAGATAACGTTACAGACTTCGGGAGGAAGGTCGAAAGCTGTCAACTGTCGCCGCTCAATCTCCACGCAAGAAGGTGGAGGCTGGACAGGTTCAGGTGGAGGACCGTCCCCTGCTGCTGCAACAGAAGATCCTCCCGAAGGGGCAGTCTGATCGGAAGATCGATGGCCATGTGTAAGAGCTCGGGATACCATACTCTTCGAGCACAGTCCGGAGCCACAAGAATGACTTGGGCCCAGTCGCGCTTGATCTTCTTCAGCACTCTGGGTAGAAGTGGTATAGGCGGAAAGGCGTATAAAAGACCGCAACTCCACTCGCGACGAAAAGCCATGCAGTGTGAGTGCCGCCTTGGAAATTCCAACGTGCAGAACTGCTGACGCGCGTTCTCTTCGGTGGCAAATAGATCTAACCAAGGCTCTCCCCACCACTGAAAGAGATCTTGCACCACCTCTGAATGAAGACGCCATTCGTGATCCATCATGCACCGGCGGCTGAGTTCGTCTGCCCTGGCGTTCAGAGAACCTGCCAGGTGTTGAACCACCAGGGACATGCCCTGATGTTCCAGCCACTTCCAGAGACAAAGTGCCTACTGACATAGGGTCCACGACCCCACCCGCCCTGTTTTTTGAAGTACCACATGGCGGTGCTGTTGTCCGTGAACACCTGTACTACTCTCCCTTTGACAGAAGGAAGGAATGCCTTCAGTGCAAGACGGATCGCCCGAAGCTCCAGAAGGTTGATGTGGAGCCAGGAGTCCGCCGGAGACCAGAGGACTCTGATCTCCGCCTCTCCCATGTGGCTACCCCACCCCAGAAGTGATGCATCTGTCCCCACTGTGAACTCTGGCTGGGGAAGGGAGAGGGACTTGCCATTGACCCAATCCTGGTTCGTTAGCCACCACTGCATTTGATGTGCAGTGCCCTCCGAGATCTGGACGCAATTGGAAAGATTTCCCTGATGCTGTGCCCACTGGAACTTCAGGTCCCACTGCAGAGCCCGCATATGCCATCTGGCATGGTCCATCAGCAGGATGCAGGAGGCCATCAGGCCCAGTAGCCGGAGGGTCATCCTGACCGAAACTCGGGATAGAGGCTGAAAGATCGGAATCATAGCCCGAATATCCTAGACTCGCTGCTCGGGAGGATAAGCCCGAAACCGCGCTGTGTCCAGAACCACTCCGATGAAAAAGAGCTTCTGAGAGGGAATCAGGTGTGACTTCGGCAAGTTGATGGTGAACCCCAGCGAATGCAGGAGGTCGGCCGTAGCCTGGAGGTGGGAGATGACAGCCTGGGGCGAGCCCGCCTTCAACAGCCAGTCGTCGAGATAGGGGAAGACTAGAAACCCTGATCCGCGCAGATGAGCTGCGACCACCGCCATCACCTTCGTGAACACCCGAGGGGTGCTGGTAAGGCCAAAGGGGAGCACGGTAAACTGAAAGTGCTCGTGGCCTACCGTGAACCGTAGGTAACGCCGATGGGCGGGCAGGACGGGGGGGTGAAAATAAGCGTCCTGCAAGTCCAACGCTACCATCCAGTCTCCAGGGTCGAGGGCAGACAGGACCTGAACCAGTGTCAACATTTTGAACTTCTCCTTCCGGAGGAAGCGGTTGACGTTCCTGAGATCCAAGATAGGACGTAGGCCTTTGTCCTTCTTGGGCACCAGAAAATAGTGGGAATAACAACCACAACCTACTTCTGGGGCAGGAACTTGCTCGATGGCTCCCTTGGCCAAGAGAGCCGTAACTTCCTGTTGGAGAAGGGCCAGATGATCCTCCGACATGCAATGGAATTGAGGTGGCATGGATGGAGGGGTAGTCTTGAAGGGAAGGGAGTAGTCCCTTCGGACTATCTGCCAAACCCACCTGTCCGACGTGATGTTGAGCCAGTGGGGGAGGTGATGGCGAATCCTGCCGCCCACTGGCGACTGGTGGCCCTGAAAGGTCGGACTAGGAGAGCTCGGAGGCTGCTGCAGATGGGGCGCTGGTGGACTGGCCCGCCCGCTGGCTCCCAGACCCACGACGGTGGGTCCCACGTCCCTGGCCGCGCAGAGGCTGAACAGCTTGCGCAGGCCTGTGGCTCTGGGTGGAACAGGGCGGGGCACCCCTTCCGTAGCCAAGAAAGGGGTGAAAAGCAGACTGCATGGGGCAAGAGGTGGAAGCGAGGCCCAAGGATCTGGCCGTAGCCCTGGAGTCCTTAAAGTGCTCAAGCACGTTGTCTGCTTTGTCGCCGAACAAGGGACGGCCATCAAAGGGCATGTCCAAAACTGTAGCTTGGACATCACCCGAAAAGCCAGTGGACCTCAGCCAGGCGTAGCGTCTAAGGGCTACTGACGTGGAAATCGTCCTGCCTAGCGAGTCTGGGATGTCCAGCCCACATCGGATGGCAAACTTTGCTGCGTCTCTCCCCTCGGCCACTGCACGGGAGAGCACGGCCCAGGCCTCCTCCGGGCACTGTGGCAGCACCTGCGCGACCGTGTCCCACACGGAGTGGGAGTAACGGCCCAAGAGACATGCGGTGTTCACCGACCGCAGTCCTAGGCTGGAGGAAGAAAACATTTTCTTCCCAAGATGGTCCAGCTTTTTGGATTCCCTCTCAGGGGTGGAGTGTTGGGAGAGGAAAATGGGGTCGCCTGGGGCCGGGCGGTTGCTTCGGGCAATCATCCTGTCCACAGGAGCCCCTGTGTTGGGCTTGGGCCACGTGCCCAAAAGGATGTCCGTAAGGGCCTCATTGAACGGCAGCAGGGGCTCCGAAGAGGCTGCTGCCGGTTGAAGCACCTTGGTCAGGAGGTTAGTCCTAACCGCCACCATAGGAAGCTCAAGGTTTAAGGCCTCGGCCGCCGTACGCAACACCACTGCATATGACGCACCCTCCTCCGTAGCCACGGTAGGGGGAGATAGCATGACAAGGTCTGGGGAGGTGTCCAGACCACTGGCCTCACCCAACTCCTCTCTCAAGTCCGGTTCTTCCAACTGGTCTGCCAGAGGGTCCACAGACCCCTCCCAGTCCTCCTCACCCTCCTCTGGTAGCCACTCAGTGCGGTAGGGAACACCAGGGGAGAACCAGGTTACAAAAGTACCAGTCTGCGCCAGTCCCGACGTCGGGCGACGTCGGTTCGGCTCCGTGTCCACATTGAGGGGGAGGCCGGGGTCGACGTCGGCTGGGGACACAACCGGCGTCGGAGGGGGCGGAGGTGTCGCCAATGGATTCGGCGCCGGAGGAGGTG
Source organism: Calotriton arnoldi (assembly GCA_963921515.1). Lineage (NCBI taxonomy): Eukaryota > Metazoa > Chordata > Amphibia > Caudata > Salamandridae > Calotriton > Calotriton arnoldi. The sequence continues at coordinate 135,706 of CAWUFW010013349.1, read as the reverse complement.
TCACGATATCGACCGGCGCTGATCCAGATCCAGGCCTGGATCCCTGGGGGCCCTGCGGTGCTGGAGCCGAAGCCGCCGGCATCGTAAGGCCTAGAGCCCCCAGTCGACTCCGCGGGGCCCAAAGGCGCGCCGGTGGAGTCGGGCTGCCCAAAAATAGAATGGAGGGCTTCGTAAAAACTACATAGTTGGGCAGGGGTCGCCCCGTCTCCCGGAAAAGGAGGGAGACTTGGGAACGACCCAACAGGCTCCGCGGGCAGAGCAGGATGACTACCACCCGCATCACGTGTCGCGTCGGCCAACGGACAGGGAGAAGGCAAAGAGCGACGGTGCTTCTTCGCCTTCTTTTTGTGCTTCGACTTACCCGAAGACGAAGACTTTGACGAGGAGTGGTGGTGATGGCTCCGTGACCGGTCCTGCGACCTCCCTCTCGAGCGGCGCGGAGCCGACTGCCAGGCCTCCAGAACCTTTCGGGACCGCTAACGCAAAGACTTTGCGGCCATGGCCCGGCAGTCGGAGCACGACTTCAGGTCGTGGTCGCGCTCCAGGCACCAGAGGCACACAAGATGGGGGTCCGTCACCGACATCGGCTTGTGACAGGAGTGACAAGGCTTGAAGCCGGTCCGCCGAGATGACATCCCTGTGCACCAGGAGTCGTAACGACTCAAAAAGACGTCCACAAAAAGTCGCAAAAATAGAGTAAAAAAGGGACTCGAGGTACCGCTCTCTCCGGATCTGCGCTGGCTGGCACGGAAAAAGAAAGAACTGACGTCAGCGCGCAGGGACGGCGTCTAAGTAGATACCGCGACTTCATTCAGGCGACCCCGACGCCAACGACAAACACGGAGTCGACCGACGCCACCTACCGACGCGCAGGGGTACTGCTGAAGAAAAATTCTTGGGATCCAGTCTGACGCCTGGGGGTAATTCTAAGGTGAAGAATCCATAACTAATTGCCTCTTTCAGATGCGAAGTGCAGTGTGTTCCTCTTCTTACTCTGTACACTGGAAGCGAAGTGCAGAGTGTCCTTCTTCTGCCCTTTTACATGTGGAGCGAAGTGCAGTGTGTCCCTCTCCTGCTCCTGTACACGTGGAGCAAAGAGCAGTGTGTCCCTTTCCTGCCCCTGGACATGTCGAGCAAAGTGCAGTGTCTCTCTCTCCTGCCCTTGGACATGTCGAGCGAAGTGCAGTGTGTCCCTCTCCTGCCCCTGAACACGTGGAGCAAAGGACAGTGTGTCGCTCTCCTGCCCCTACAGTCCAGGAGTGAAGAACAATCTGTCCCGCCTGGTCTGAAGAACAATCTGTCCCTCTCCTGCTCCTATAGACCAGGAGGGAAGTGCAGTGTGTCCCTCTCCTGCCCCAGTACATGAGGAGGGAAGTGCAGCATGTCCCTCTCCTGCCCCTGTACATGTGGAGCGAAGTGCAGTGTGTCCCTCTCCTGCCCCTGTACACGTGGACCGAAGGAAAGTGTGTCCTTCTCCTGCCCCTATACATGTGGAGAAAAGTGCAGTGTGTCCTTCTCCTGCCCTTGTACACGTGGAGAGAAGTGCAGAGCATTCCTCTCGTGCCCCTGTACACGTGGAGCAAAGGCCAGCTTCTGTCTACTTCCCCGGTACATGTGGAGTGAAGTGCAGTGTGTCCCTCTCCTGCCCTTGTACACGTGGAGCGCTGTGCCGTGTGTCCCTCTCCTGTCCCTGTACAGGTGGAGTGAAGTGCAGTGTCCTTCTCCTGTCCTTGTACACTTGGAGCGAAGGACAGTGTGTCCCTCTGCTGCCCCTGTACATGTGGAGCGAAGGACAGTGTGTCCCTCTCCTGCCCTAGTACAATTGGAGGGAAGTGTAGTGTGTCTCTCTCCTGCCCCGTACACGTGGAGCGAAGTGCAGTGTGACCCTCTCCTGCACATGTGGATCAAAGTGCAATGTGTCCCTCTCATGCCCCTGTACACGTACAGTAAAGTGAAGCGTGTCTTTCTTCTGACCATATAGACCCGAAGTGAAGTGCAGTGTGTTCCTCTTCTTACCCTGTACACTGGGAGCGAAGTGCATTGTCCCCTTCTCCTGCCCTTGTACATGTGGAGCGAAGTGCAGTGTGTTCCTCTTCTGTCCCTGTGCACGTGGAGCAAAGAGCAGTGTGTCCCTTTCCTGCCCCTGGACATGTCGAGCGAAGTGCAGTGTGTCCCTCTCCTGCCCCTGGACATGTCGAGCGAAGTGCAGTGTGTCCCTCTCCTGCTCTTGTACACGTGGAGCGAAGGACAGCGTGTCGCTCTCCTGCCGCTACAGACCAGGAGCGAAGAACTATCTGTCCCTCTCCTGCCCCTATAGACCAGGAGCGAAGTGCAGTGTGTCCCTATCTTGCCCCAGTACACGTGGAGGTAAGTGCAGTATGTCCCTCTCCTGCCCCTGTACACGAGGAGCGAAGTGCAGTGTGTCCCTTTCCTGCCCCTGTACACGCGAAGCGAAGTGCAGTGTGTCCCTCTCCTGCCCCTGTACACGTGAAGCAAAGTGCAGTGTGTTTCTCTCCTGCCTCTCTACATGTGGAGTGAAGTGCAGTGTGTCCCCCTCTTTCCCCAGTACACGTGAAGTGCAGTGTGTCCCTCTCCTGCCCCAGTACTTTTGGAGCGAAGTGCAGTGTGTTCCTCTCCTTCCCCAGTACACGTGGAGTGGAGTGCAATGTGTCCCTCTCCTGCCCCAGTATGTGTGGAGCGAAGTGCAGTGTGTCCCTCTCCTGCCCCTTTAGACCAAGAGCGAAGTGCAGTGTGTCCCTCTCCTGCCCCTTTACACGTGGAGCGAAGTGCAGTGTGTCCCTCTCCTGCCCCTGTACACATGAAGCAAAGTTCAGTGTGTCCCTCTCCTGCCCCTGTACACGTGAAGCGAAATGAATTGTGTCCGTCTTCTGCCCTTGTAGACGTTGAGCGAAGTGCAGCGTGTCCCTCTCCTGCCCCTGTACACGGAAGCAAAGTGCAGTATGTCCCTCTACTGCCCATGTAGACGTTAAGCAAAGTGCAGTGTGTCCCTCTCCTGCCCCTGGACACGTGGGGAGAAGTGCAGTGTGTCCCCCATCTGCCACTAAAGACCTGGAGTGATATGCAGTGTGTCCCTCTCCTGCCTCTACAGACCTGGAGCGAAGGACAGTATGTCCCTCTCCTGCCCCTGTTCATGTGGAGCCAAGTGCAGTGTGTCTCTCTCCTGCCCCTGTTCACGTGGAGCGAAGTGCAGTGTTCCCTTCTTCTGCCCCTGTACACGTGGAGCGAAGTGCAGTGTTCCCTTCTTCTGCTCCTGTACACGTGGAGTGAAGTGCAGTTTGTCTCTCTCCTGCCGCAGTAAATGTGGAGCGAAGTGCAGTGTGTCCCTCTTCTGCCCCTGTACACGTGGAGCGATGTGCAGTGTGTCCCTCTCCTGCTCCTTTACACGTGGAGTGAAGTGCAGTGTGTCCTTCTCCTGCCCCTGTACAAATGAAGAAAAGTACAGTGTGTCCCTCTCCTGCCCCTGTACACGGAAGCGAAGTGCAGTATGTCCCTCTTCTGCCCTTGTAGACGTTGAGCGAAGTGCAGTGTGTCCCTCTACTGCCCCTGGACACGTGGAGCGAAGTGCAGTGTGTCCCTCTTCTGCCACTACAGACCTGGAGTGATGTGTAGTGTGCCCCTCTCCTGCCTCTACAGACCAGAGCGAAGGACAGTATGTCCCTCTCCTGCCCCTGTTCACGTGGAGCGAAGTGCAGTGTGTCTCTCTCCTGCCCCTGTACACGTGGAGCGAAGTGCAGTGTGTCCCTCTCCTGCCCCTATACACATGGAGCTAAGTGCAGTGTGTGGCTTTCCTGCCCCTGTTCACGTGGAGCGACGTGCAGTGTCTCCCTCCTGCCGCAGTAAATGTGGAGCGAAGTGCAGTGTGTCCCTTTCCTTCCGCTGTACAGATGGAGTGAAGTGCAGTGTGCCCCTCTTATGCCCCCACAGGAATAGAGTGAAGGACAGTGCGCCCTCTCCTGCCCCTTAGAACAGAAGGACAGTGTGCACTGTTCCATCCTATATATGGTAGGGCTGCAGTGTGCCCTCAGTCTCCAGACCCTCTAAGCTTGCAGTGAAGGAGTGTCTGCCTCCCTGGCTGCCATTTTCCTAAGGCCTGCAGAGGAGGGCCATGTGCTCTCTTCCTTAGCCTGTATAGATGAGGTCTGAGGCTAAGGACAATATGTCTGTCGGCTTCTTGCGCTGTATACTCTAGGCCTGCAGTGAAGGGCACTGTGCCCTCTCCGCCCCATATGCTGCAGGCCTGCACTGAGGGCCGTGTGCCCTCTCCAGCCCTGCATCTCGAAGGCCAGCCCTTGTGCCCTCTCCTATACTGTGGGCTTGCACAGAATTCCCCTTTGGCCCCTGTATGTAGGCCTGCAGTGAGATCCTCTCCTCCCCTGTATACTGCAGACCTGCAGTGAGTTCCTCTCTATACTGCAGACCTCCAGTGAGTTCCTCTCTTCCCCCTGTATACTGCAGACCTGCAGTGAGTTCCTCTCTTACCCCTGTATACTGCGGACCTGCAGTGAGTTCCTCTCCTCCCCTGTATACTGCAGACCTGCAGTGAGTTCCTCTCTTCCCCCTGTATACTGCACACCTGCAGTGAGTTCCTCTCCTTCCCTGTATACTGCAGACCTGCAGTGAGTTCCTCTCTTCCCCTGTATACTGCAGACCTCCAGTGAGTTCCTCTCTTCCCCTTGTATACTGCAGACCTGCAGTGAGTTCCTCTACTCCCCTGTATACTGCAGACCTGCAGTGAGTTCCTCTCTTCCCCTGTATACTGCAGACCTCCAGTGAGTTCCTTTCTCCCCCCTGTATACTGCAGACCTGTAGTGAGTTCCTCTCCATCCTCTGTAAACTGCTGGCCTGAAGTGAGCTCCCCTCCGGCCCCTGTAAATTGCAGGCCAGCAGGGAGTTCCTCTCCAGCCCCTGTATACTGAAAGCCTGCAGCGAGTTCCTCTCTGGCCATTGTATACTGCAGGCTTGCAGCAAGGTCCTCTCCGGCCCCTGTATACCGTAGGCCTGCAGCAAGTCCTTCTCCTCCCCAGGATACTGTAGGCCTCCAAGAAGTTCAGCCACCGACCATATATACTGCAGTGAGTTCCTCTCCTCCCCTGTATACTGCAGACCTCCAGTGAGTTCCTCTCCTCCCCTGTATACTGCAGACCTGCAGTAAGTTCCTCTCCTCCCCCTGTATACTGCAGACCTGCAGTTACTCCCTTCCCCTGTATACTGCAGACCTGCAGTGAGTTTCTCTCCTCCCCCTGTATACTGCACACCTGCAGTGAGTTCCTCTCCTCCCCTGTATACTGCAGACCTGCAGTGAGTTCCTCTCTTGCCCCTGTATTCTGCAGACCTGCAGTGAGTTCCTCTCTTCCCCTGTATACTGAAGACCTCCAGTGAGATCCTCGCTTCCCCTTGTATACTGCAGACCTGCAGTGAGTTCCTCTCCATCCTCTGTAAACTGCTGGCCTGCAGTGAGTTCCTCTCTTCCCCCTGTATACTGCAGACCTGCAGTGAGATCCTCTCCTCCCCTGTATACTGCAGACTTGCAGTGAGATCCTCTCCTCCCCTGTATACTGCAGACCTGCAGTGAGTTCCTCGCTTCCCCCTGTATACTGCAGACCTGCAGTGAGTTCCTCTCCTCCCCTGTATACTGCAGTGAGATCCTCTCTTCCCCTGTATACTGCAGACCTGCAGTGAGTTCCTCTCTTCCCCCTGTATACTGCAGACCTCCAGTGAGTTCCTCTCCTCCCCTGTATACGGCAGACCTCCAGTGAGTTCCTCTCTTCCCCCTGTATACGGCAGACCTGCAGTGAGTTACTCTCTTCCCCTGTGTACTGCAGACCTGCAGTGAGTTACTCTCTTCCCCTGTGTACTGCAGACCTGCAGTGAGTTCCTCTCTTCCCCCTGTATACTGAAGACCTGCAGTAAGTTCCTCTCCTCCCCTTTATACTGCAAACCTGCAGTGAGTTCCTCTCTTCCCCCTGTATACGGCAGACCTGCAGTGAGTTCCTCTCTTCTGCTATATACTGCAGACCTGCAGTGAGTTCCTCTCTTCCCCTCTATACTGCAGACCTGCAGTGAGTTCCTCTCTTCCCCTGTATACTGCACACCTGTAGTGAGTTTCTCTCCTCAGTGGTATACTGAAAGCCTGCAGCAAGGTCCTCTCCGGCCCCTGTAGACCGTAGGCTGCAGCAAGTCCTTCTCCATCCCCTGTATACTGAAAGCCTGCAACGAGTTCCTCTTCAACCCCTGTATCAACGAATTCCTCCTCGACCCCTGTATACTGTAGGCCTGCAGCAAGTCCTTCTCCTCCCAAGGATACTGTAGGCCTCCAAGAAGTTCCGCCACCGACCATATATACTGCAGTGAGTTCCACTCCTCCCCTGTATACTGCAGGCCTGAAGCGAGTTCCTCTCTGGCCTCTGTAAACTGAAAGTTTGCAGCAAGTTTCTCTCTGGCCCTTGTATACTTCAGGCTTGCAGCAAGGCCCTCATCGCCCCTGTATACTGTAGGCCTGCAGCAAGTTCCTCTCCATCTCCTGTATACTGAAACCCTGCAGCGAGTTCCTCTCTGGTCCTTGTATACTGCAGGCTTGCAGCAAGACCATCATCGCCCCTGTATACTGTAGGCCTGCAGCAAGTTCCTCTCCAGTCCCTGTTTACTGAAAGCCTGCAGCGAGTTCCTCTCTGGACCTTGTATACTGCAGGCTTTCAGCAAGGTCCTCTTCGGCCCCTGTACACTGTAGGCCTGCAGCAAGGTCCTCTACGGCCCCTGTACACTGAAAGCCTGCAGCAAGTTCCTCTCTGGCCCTTGTATACTGCAGGCTTGCAGCAAGGTCCTCTATGGCCCCTGTATACCATAGGACTGTAGCAAGTTCCTCTCTGGCCCTTGTATACTGCAGGCTTGCAGCAAGGTCCTTTATGGCCCCTGTATACCATAGGGCTGCAGCAAGTTCCTCTCTGGCCCTTGTATACAGCAGGCTTGCAGCAAGGTCCTCTTCGGCCCCTGTATACCATAGGACTGCAGCGAGTTCCTTTCCAGCCCCTGTATACAGAAAGCGTGCAGGGAGATCCCCTCTGGCCCTTGCATACTGCAAGTTTACAGCAAGGCCCTCTTCGCCCCTGGTATACCATAGGCCTGCAGCAAGTGCCTCTCCAGCCCCTATATACTGAAAGCCTGCAGAGAGTTACTCTCTGGCCCTTGTATATTGCAGGCTTGCAGCAAGGTCCTCTTATGGCCCCTGTATACCGTAGGCCTGCAGCGAGTTCCTTTCCGGCCCCTGTGTACTGAAAGCCTGCAGGGAGATCCCCTCTGGCCCTTGAATACTGTAGGCTTGCAGCAAGGCCCTCTGCGGCCCCTGTATACCATAGGCCTGCAGCAAGTGCCTCTCCAGCCCCTGTATACTGAAAGCCAGCAGTGAGTTCCTCTCTGGACCCTGTATACTGCAGGCTTTCAGCAAGGTCCTCCACGGCCCCTGTATACCGTAGGCCTGCAGCAAGTTCCCCTCCAGCCCCTGTATACTGAAAGCCTGCAGCGAGTTCCTCTCTGGACCCTGTATACTGCAGGCTTTCAGCAGGTCCTCTCCGGCCCCTGTATACCGTAGACCTGCAGCGAGTTCCTCTGCAGCCCCTGTATACTGAAAACCTGCAGCGAGTTCCTCTCTGGCCCTTGTATACTGCAGGCTTTCAGCAAGGTCCTCTTATGGCCCATGTACACTGAAAGCCTGCAGTGTGTTCCTCTCCAGCCGCTGTATAAAGCAGGGCTGCAGCAAGTCCTTCTCTTCCCCAGGATACTTTCGGCCTCCAAGAAGTTCTTCCACTGCCCATATATAATGCAGTGAGTTCCTCTCCTCCCCTGTATACTGCAGGCATGCAGTGAGTTCCTCTCCCCACTGTAGGCCTGCTGCTTCTCTCCAGACCAGGTATACTGCAAACCTGCTGGGAGTTCCTCTCCAGCTCCTCTAAACTGCAGGCCTGCAGGAAGTTCCTCTCCGGCCCCTTTATACTGCAGGACTGCACTGAGTTCCTCTCTGGCTCCAGGTTGCAGGCCTGCAGTGAGTACTTCTCCGGCCCTGTATGCCATAGTCCTGCAGAAAGTATCTGCCTGGCCCCTGTATGCCGTAGTCCTGCAGAAAGTATCAGTCCGACCCCTGTATACTTCAGGCATGCAGTGACCTCCTCTCCGCCTCCTGTGTACTGTCGGCCTGCACTGAGTTCCTCTCTGGCTCCTGTATACTCGAGGCTGCAGTAAGTTCCTCTCCGTGACCTGTGTACTGCCGGCCTGCAGAGTTCATCTCTGGCTCCTGTATACTCAAGGTCTGCAGCGAGTTCCTCTCTGGCTCCAGTATGTAGGCCTGCAGTGAGTACTTCTCCGGCACCTGTATGCCGTAGTCCTGCAGAAAGCATCTGCCCGGCCCCTGTATACTTCAGGCCTGCAGTGACCTCCTCTCCGCCTCCTGTGTACTGTCGGCCTGCACTGAGGTCCTCTCTGGTTCCTGTATACTCTAGGCTGCAGTAAGTTCCTCTCTGTGACTTGTGTACTGTAGGCCGGCAGAGTTCCTCTCTGGCTCCTGTACACTCTAGGCTGCAGTAAGTTCCTCTCCGTGACCTGTGTACTGTAGGCCTGCAGAGTTCCTCTCTGGCTCCTGTGTACTCTAGACTGCAGTAAGTTCCTCTCCATGACCTGTGTACTGCCGGCCTGCAGAGTTCCTCTCTGGCTCCTGTATACTCAAGGTCTGCAGCGAGTTCCTCACTGACTTCTGTATGCAGGCCTGCAGTGAGTACTTCTCCGGCCCCTGTATGCCGTAGTCCTGCAGAAAGCATCTGCCCGGCCCCTGTATACTTCAGGCCTGCAGTGACCTCCTCTCCACCTCCTGTGTACTGTCGACCTGCACTGAGTTCCTGTCTGGCTCCTGTGTACTATAGCCTGCAGTAAGTTCCTCTCCGTGATCTATGTACCGTAGGCCTGCAGAGTTCCTCTCTGGCTCCTGCATACTCTAGGCTGCAGTAAGTTCCTCTCCGTGATCTATGCACTGTAGGCCTGACGAGTTCCTCTCTGGCTCCTGTATACTCTAGCCTGCAGTAAGCTCCTCTCCGCCTACTGTGTACTGTAGGCCTGCAGAGTTCCTCTCTGGCTCCTGTAAACTCTAGGCTGCAGTAAGTTCCTCTCCGTGACCTGTGTACTGTAGGCCTGCAGAGTTCCTCTCTGGCTCCTATATGCTCTAGGTCTGCAGCAAGTTCTTCTCTGGCTCCATTATGCAGGCCTGCAGTGAGTACTTCTCATGCCCCTGTATGCCGTAGTCCTGCAGCAAGTCCTTCTCCTCCCCAGGATACTGTAGGCCTCCAAGAAGTTCAGCCACCGACCATATATACTGCAGTGAGTTCCACTCCTCCCCTGTATACTGCAGGCCTGAAGCGAGTTCCTCTCTGGCCTCTGTATACTGAAAGTTTGCAGCAAGTTTCTCTCTGGCCCTAGTATACTTCAGGCTTGCAGCAAGGCCCTCATCGCCCCTGTATACTGTAGGCCTGCAGCAAGTTCCTCTCCATCTCCTGTATACTGAAACCCTGCAGCGAGTTCCTCTCTGGTCCTTGTATACTGCAGGCTTGCAGCAAGACCATCATCGCCCCTGTATACTGTAGGCCTGCAGCAAGTTCCTCTCCAGTCCCTGTTTACTGAAAGCCTGCAGCGAGTTCCTCTCTGGACCTTGTATACTGCAGGCTTTCAGCAAGGTCCTCTTCGGCCCCTGTACACTGTAGGCCTGCAGCAAGGTCCTCTACGGCCCCTGTACACTGAAAGCCTGCAGCAAGTTCCTCTCTGGCCCTTGTATACTGCAGGCTTGCAGCAAGGTCCTCTATGGCCCCTGTATACCATAGGACTGTAGCAAGTTCCTCTCTGGCCCTTGTATACTGCAGGCTTGCAGCAAGGTCCTTTATGGCCCCTGTATACCATAGGGCTGCAGCAAGTTCCTCTCTGGCCCTTGTATACTGCAGGCTTGCAGCAAGGTCCTCTTCGGCCCCTGTATACCATAGGACTGCAGCGAGTTCCTTTCCAGCCCCTGTATACAGAAAGCCTGCAGGGAGATCCCCTCTGGCCCTTGCATACTGCAAGTTTACAGCAAGGCCCTCTTCGCCCCTGGTATACCATAGGCCTGCAGCAAGTGCCTCTCCAGCCCCTATATACTGAAAGCCTGCAGAGAGTTACTCTCTGGCCCTTGTATATTGCAGGCTTGCAGCAAGGTCCTCTTATGGCCCCTGTATACCGTAGGCCTGCAGCGAGTTCCTTTCCGGCCCCTGTGTACTGAAAGCCTGCAGGGAGATCCCCTCTGGCCCTTGAATACTGTAGGCTTGCAGCAAGGCCCTCTGCGGCCCCTGTATACCATAGGCCTGCAGCAAGTTCCTCTCCAGCCCCTGTATACTGAAAGCCTGCAGCGAGTTCCTCTCTGGACCCTGTATACTGCAGGCTTTCAGCAGGTCCTCTCCGGCCCCTGTATACCGTAGACCTGCAGCGAGTTCCTCTGCAGCCCTTGTATACTGAAAACCTGCAGCGAGTTCCTCTCTGGCCCTTGTATACTGCAGGCTTTCAGCAAGGTCCTCTTATGGCCCATGTACACTGAAAGCCTGCAGTGTGTTCCTCTCCAGCCGCTGTATAAAGCAGGGCTGCAGCAAGTCCTTCTCTTCCCCAGGATACTTTCGGCCTCCAAGAAGTTCTTCCACTGCCCATATATAATGCAGTGAGTTCCTCTCCTCCCCTGTATACTGCAGGCATGCAGTGAGTTCCTCACCCCACTGTAGGCCTGCTGCTTCTCTCCAGACCAGGTATACTGCAAACCTGCTGGGAGTTCCTCTCCAGCTCCTCTAAACTGCAGGCCTGTAGGAAGTTCCTCTCCGGCCCCTTTATACTGCAGGACTGCACTGAGTTCCTCTCTGGCTCCAGGTTGCAGGCCTGCAGTGAGTACTTCTCCGGCCCTGTATGCCATAGTCCTGCAGAAAGTATCTGCCTGGCCCCTGTATGCCGTAGTCCTGCAGAAAGTATCAGTCCGGCCCCTGTATACTTCAGGCATGCAGTGACCTCCTCTCCGCCTCCTGTGTACTGTCGGCCTGCACTGAGTTCCTCTCTGGCTCCTGTATACTCGAGGCTGCAGTAAGTTCCTCTCCGTGACCTGTGTACTGCCGGCCTGCAGAGTTCATCTCTGGCTCCTGTATACTCAAGGTATGCAGCGAGTTCCTCTCTGGCTCCAGTATGTAGGCCTGCAGTGAGTACTTCTCCGGCACCTGTATGCCGTAGTCCTGCAGAAAGCATCTGCCCGGCCCCTGTATACTTCAGGCCTGCAGTGACCTCCTCTCCGCCTCCTGTGTACTGTCGGCCTGCACTGAGGTCCTCTCTGGTTCCTGTATACTCTAGGCTGCAGTAAGTTCCTCTCTGTGACTTGTGTACTGTAGGCCGGCAGAGTTCCTCTCTGGCTCCTGTACACTCTAGGCTGCAGTAAGTTCCTCTCCGTGACCTGTGTACTGTAGGCCTGCAGAGTTCCTCTCTGGCTCCTGTGTACTCTAGACTGCAGTAAGTTCCTCTCCATGACCTGTGTACTGCCGGCCTGCAGAGTTCCTCTCTGGCTCCTGTATACTCAAGGTCTGCAGCGAGTTCCTCACTGACTTCTGTATGCAGGCCTGCAGTGAGTACTTCTCCGGCCCCTGTATGCCGTAGTCCTGCAGAAAGCATCTGCCCGGCCCCTGTATACTTCAGGCCTGCAGTGACCTCCTCTCCACCTCCTGTGTACTGTCGACCTGCACTGAGTTCCTGTCTGGCTCCTGTGTACTATAGCCTGCAGTAAGTTCCTCTCCGTGATCTATGTACCGTAGGCCTGCAGAGTTCCTCTCTGGCTCCTGCATACTCTAGGCTGCAGTAAGTTCCTCTCCGTGATCTATGCACTGTAGGCCTGACGAGTTCCTCTCTGGCTCCTGTATACTCTAGCCTGCAGTAAGCTCCTCTCCGCCTACTGTGTACTGTAGGCCTGCAGAGTTCCTCTCTGGCTCCTGTAAACTCTAGGCTGCAGTAAGTTCCTCTCCGTGACCTGTGTACTGTAGGCCTGCAGAGTTCCTCTCTGGCTCCTATATACTCTAGGTCTGCAGCAAGTTCTTCTCTGGCTCCATTATGCAGGCCTGCAGTGAGTACTTCTCCGGCCCCTGTATGCCGTAGTCCTGCAGAAAGTATCTGTCCGGTCCCTGTATACTTCAGGCCTGCAGTGACCTCCTCTCCGCCTCCTGTGTGCTGTCGGCCTGCACTGAGTTTCTCTCTGGCTCCTGTATACTCAAGGTCTGCAGCGAGTTCCTCTCTGTCTTCTGTATACTCTAGGCTGCGGTAAGTTCCTCTCTGTGACCTGTGTACTGTCGACCTGCACTGAGTTCCTCTCTGGCTCCTGTATACTCAAGGTCTGCAGCGAGTTCCTATCTGGCTTCTGTATACTCTAGGCTGCGGTAAGTTCCTCTCCGTGACCTGTGAACTGTCGGCCTGCACTGAGTTCCTCTCTGGCTCCTGTATACTCTAGGCTGCAGTAAGTTCCTCTCTGTGACCAGTGTACTGTAGGCCTGCAGAGTTCCTCTGAGGCTCCTGTATACTCTAACTTCAGTAAGTTCCTCTCCGTGACCTGTGTACTGTAGGCCTGCAGAGTTCCTCTCTGGCTCCTGTGTACTCTAGACTGCAGTAAGTTCCTCTCCGTGACCTGTGTACTGCCGGCCTGCAGAGTTCATCTCTGGCTCCTGTATACTCAAGGTATGCAGCGAGTTCCTCTCTGGCTCCAGTATGTAGGCCTGCAGTGAGTACTTCTCCGGCACCTGTATGCCGTAGTCCTGCAGAAAGCATCTGCCCGGCCCCTGTATACTTCAGGCCTGCAGTGACCTCCTCTCCGCCTCCTGTGTACTGTCGGCCTGCACTGAGGTCCTCTCTGATTCCTGTATACTCTAGGCTGCAGTAAGTTCCTCTCTGTGACTTGTGTACTGTAGGCCGGCAGAGTTCCTCTCTGGCTCCTGTACACTCTAGGCTGCAGTAAGTTCCTCTCCGTGACCTGTGTACTGTAGGCCTGCAGAGTTCCTCTCTGGCTCCTGTGTACTCTAGACTGCAGTAAGTTCCTCTCCATGACCTGTGTACTGCCGGCCTGCAGAGTTCCTCTCTGGCTCCTGTATACTCAAGGTCTGCAGCGAGTTCCTCACTGACTTCTGTATGCAGGCCTGCAGTGAGTACTTCTCCGGCCCCTGTATGCCGTAGTCCTGCAGAAAGCATCTGCCCGGCCCCTGTATACTTCAGGCCTGCAGTGACCTCCTCTCCACCTCCTGTGTACTGTCGACCTGCACTGAGTTCCTGTCTGGCTCCTGTGTACTATAGCCTGCAGTAAGTTCCTCTCCGTGATCTATGTACCGTAGGCCTGCAGATTTCCTCTCTGGCTCCTGCATACTCTAGGCTGCAGTAAGTTCCTCTCCGTGATCTATGCACTGTAGGCCTGACGAGTTCCTCTCTGGCTCCTGTATACTCTAGCCTGCAGTAAGCTCCTCTCCGCCTACTGTGTACTGTAGGCCTGCAGAGTTCCTCTCTGGCTCCTGTAAACTCTAGGCTGCAGTAAGTTCCTCTCCGTGACCTGTGTACTGTAGGCCTGCAGAGTTCCTCTCTGGCTCCTATATACTCTAGGTCTGCAGCAAGTTTTTCTCTGGCTCCATTATGCAGGCCTGCAGTGAGTACTTCTCCGGCCCCTGTATGCCGTAGTCCTGCAGAAAGTATCTGTCCGGTCCCTGTATACTTCAGGCCTGCAGTGACCTCCTCTCCGCCTCCTGTGTGCTGTCGGCCTGCACTGAGTTTCTCTCTGGCTCCTGTATACTCAAGGTCTGCAGCGAGTTCCTCTCTGTCTTCTGTATACTCTAGGCTGCGGTAAGTTCCTCTCTGTGACCTGTGTACTGTCGACCTGCACTGAGTTCCTCTCTGGCTCCTGTATACTCAAGGTCTGCAGCGAGTTCCTATCTGGCTTCTGTATACTCTAGGCTGCGGTAAGTTCCTCTCCGTGACCTGTGAACTGTCGGCCTGCACTGAGTTCCTCTCTGGCTCCTGTATACTCTAGGCTGCAGTAAGTTCCTCTCTGTGACCAGTGTACTGTAGGCCTGCAGAGTTCCTCTGAGGCTCCTGTATACTCTAACTTCAGTAAGTTCCTCTCCGCCTCCTGTGTACTGTCGGCCTGCACAGAGTTCCTCTCTGGCTCCTGTATACTCTTGGCTGCAGTGAGTTCCTTTCCGTGACCTGTGTACTGTAGGCCTGCAGAGTTCCTCTCTGGCTCCTGTATACTCAAGGTCTGCAGCGAGTTCCTCTCTGTGACCTGTGTACTGTGGGCCTGCAGAGTTGTTCCCTGGGTCCTGTATACTCAAGGCTGCAGTAAGTTCCTCTCCGTGACCTGTGCACTGTAGGCCTGCAGAGTTCCTCTCTGGCTCCTGTGTACTCTAGGCTGCAGTAAGTTCTTCTCCGTGACCTGTGTACTGCCGGCCTGCAGAGTTCCTCTCTGGCTCCTGTATACTCAAGGTCTGCAGCGAGTTCCTCACTGACTTCAGTATGCAGGCCTGCAATGAGTACTTCTCCGGCCCCTGTATGCCGTAGTCCTGCAGAAAGCACTGTTGTTTTCCTAACAATTTCGTAACCTGGTCCTGATGATGGCCTAAACTGTATACAGGCCGAAACGCTGTCGACTTCTGCAGTGTAATTCATGGCGCCTCCCTCGTAGTTCCCCAAAAAACTCACTCTGTTCATAATGTATCAAGTGTATTGGCACCACTAAGAGTTCACTGTATATATAATTGTTATTCTTGCGCCTCATTTCCCGCTGTACATACCCCTTCACGTGTCACCAGCGCCGTTCTCCTTTTCACGAGCACTTGTGCACAGCTTAGTACAGGTTACATGACATTCAATGTAACACAGTGCTTTTGTATTTGTTTTCTTGATCTTACAACTAAATGTATGGAAAAATAATTTCTCCATTCTATGTCACTTGGTTTCTTGTCTCCCAGCCGCCCTTTCTTCCCCATCCATTGCAATTCATTGTGCTTTTTTATAAATTGTCTACTAAATAAGACATGTTGAGACATTGTTTTATGCTATATATTATCTACCCTGGTCTCTACTGGGTTTATGGGTATCCTCCTGTAGTTTGTTACTGCATCTCTGTATACATTAAGCAGAAAAGAAGATCTGTGTGCCCTCTCCTCCCCTTATACTGTAGGCCCCAGGAAAGAGCCACAACCACGCCGTCACTTTGCCATCACTTTCGTGAGCACCTGAGGGGCACTGGTAAGGCCAAAGAGAAGCACAGCAAACTGAAAATGCAACTGGTCCACCATGAACCGCAGATAACGCCTGTGGGCCTGCAGGACGGGAATATGAACATACACGTCCTGGGGGTCCAACACTACCATCCAGTCTCCGGGGGCCAAGGCAGAGAAGACTAAGCCAGGGTGAACATCTTGAATTTCTCTTTCCTCAGAAAGTCATTAAGAGGGCGGAGATCTAGGATAGGCGGAGGCCTCCAAACCTTTTCAGCACCAGAAAGTAGCTGTAATAGCAACCACACTCTACTTCTGATGCTGGCACCCTCTCGACGGCTACTTTGTCCAGCAGAGCCTGCACTTCCTGACGGAGCAAGGAAAGATGGTCTTCCGTCAGCCGTTCAGAGGACAATAGCAAGGGCAATGCGGCTTCCGGAAATGGAAGGGCATAACCCCACTGCATGATTTGGAGCACCCACTTGGAGATTACTGCTTGCCATTGGGGCTGATGGGCCAGGTCTCTGCAAAATGGTTAAAGGAGGAAGGAATAACACTGACAGGAGATAGATGGCAAAGAACAAATAGAGTTTTAAAACATCGAGGAGCGCAAATTTTCCCAAAATGCAGTTTTTTCCAAGTTGTTAATTTATTGGACTCCTCAATTTAAAAATAAAATAGATACGGATCACCCGAATCGATGTTTTACGTGTAGATACGAAAAGGAAAGGGTTTGAACATAAGTGGTGGGTGGTGGTGCCAACATCGAGTATGCGTGTTGTGTTTTATCTAATCCACGTTGGACGGTGCCACAGGAGGGGGATAACCCTGAACCCCATAACTGATAGACCCAAAGTCAAACAATATCAACAAGCCTGTGCACACGTAGCCAGTATCTACAAGTCAACTCTCTGTATCGTATCTTAGCACAAATGAGAGCACAGTATCACATATATACAGTGACTTAAAAGATGAATGATCATGTGTTGTATTTTCTCTTTTTCTTTTTATTCCAGAACGATTGCCCAGCCAACACGTGTTTCGTCTGGGTAGGTACCCCACGACTTCAGGGCTTCTGGCAAAACAGAATGAGATGATAGTCTCTCTGCCGGTCGTACTTCCGTCCCGGCTGGCGAAGGGAAGTGAATGTTCTTAAGCTGTATTTAGTCCTTGAATAGGGACCATGAAATGGAGCCGAACATGGAGGCAACGGGTAAGTGCCTATGTCCGATACGGGAAATGGAGTAAGTGTGAGAGTCTGGGAACAACTGAGTGTGAGAAGGCGTGCTGAAATTAAAAGCGTACTAATCCCGCCCTGGGAATTGAATATAGAATGTGCAAATCTAGAACAGCGAGTACGCTGTGTGTGCCGTGCCGCAGTGTCGGTGACCGGCCACCGACACTGCGGCATGGCACACACAGCGTACTCGCCGTTCTAGATTTCTAGATACTGGCTACGTGTGCACAGGCTTGTTGTTATGTTTTACGTGTGACACAATGGATAATGGAAAGGGGTTTCATATGATGTGACACTGCACTGAATTGGGTAATTTTTGGAGTAGCAAATCCAGATTTTTGGAAGATGGACTGCAGCTTGGGCAAGATTGGTACCCTTACAAAACAAGAGGTCTAAAGCAGTCCCATGCTTTGCTGATTGGTTCAGGAAAATGCAGAGAGTAAGGGGTAGAGAGAAGATATTCACAGAGAGGGCAGGCCGATCAAAATAATTTGATAAACTATGGGGTCGCTTTTTGATTGCTGGATAAATATTGAGTATCTGGACTTAAACAGTAGGTGAACGCCATCTGTACGGGATCTATCTGCTCATTGCCTCTGTGCCTTCTTATTGGATGTGGTTTTACTATTTATTATTCCTGCAATATTAACAAATTGGGTGGTTTACTGTGTTTTCTAATGTGTTTTATTGCACCTCCATAATAAAATATTACAAAAAAAAACATTTTGTCGATGACGAAAACTGCTGTGGATACAACTTGTGCCTTGTGCGACTTGTGTCTCCTTAATGAGGTGTATCCCCTGGAGGACAACTCTATCAGAGTTTACGAGTGTCAGATACCTCCAAACCGTGCTCCTTTTATTGGGGACAATAAGGCCCCCCTTGTTCAACATGATTGTGAACGTTCAGATGTCATCAATTCAATGCTCAAGACATGCAAACATGGGTCACTATATGTGTGGGTTTTACGTGGCCTGGAATCCCTTAGCACTATTCTCTGCACGTAAACAGAGAGAAGAAGTAAAACTTCACCTACGGGCAAGGAGTCCCCTACGCCTCCAAGCACCAATTCTGGGAATGTGGCCAATAAATTGCGGCTTTATCCACGGCATGGGCTTTGGCAGCTAACAAACCCAACCCCAGGTCCATTCCACCAACTTTTCCAGATGAAAATAACATATCTTTTTCCATCTGTCCCTCTCCCCTGCCGTCCTCTTTCTAATCTATTATTGTATTACGGATATCCCTGTGCGACCAGACGGTGTCTAATATCTTTTGGGTTCCCAATTCAACCTACGAATACACAGGTGCTCATTTTCACACTCTCCCATTTAGATTTTCATTTCAATGGCCATTTGTATTTCTGCTCTTTTTGCTGATCTGGGTCGTTGGGAGCATGGAGGCTGAGCCTACCATGCCGGGTCCAATGGGCCTTTCTGCGATGTGCTCAGGCCTTTTGCATCAGATTACTCTTCCTCGCCTTCTCCAGGATTAAGCAATCGCAGACCTTCACCGGTGCCATATATTTTCCTACCCATTCCATCAGAACTGCAGACCTTCTGGGAATATCCATCTATATTTGATTGACAGGAACAGGCCGATTGCCCGTGATTTGGGACTTCGATACAGAAAAAGAAGATAAAATAGGGGGTACTACACCACCCTAAACCCAGTTTTGAACCTTTCCGGTTGTTGGATTTTGGATGACACCGTACACTACGAGAAATAAGGGATTTATGAATTATCCAACCCTGATGAAGTCCCAAGGGACGAAACACATTGTCTGGGCTGATGTGCAACTATTTGACCCAAAAACATCAATAAAGGTGGATTTGAACACACGTGCAAGACTCCTGAGGAATTTAAAATTGACCTTTGATTATGGACACTATCTGATGTTGCAGTTTTTTTTACTTTTCCTAATGCTCTAAATTGAGTTATATTCATGATACACTGTACGCTCCTTTTCATTTGTTTTGTTTTGCATTGTCTGTGACTTCCAAGCAGTGGGGTCACGAAAGGCTGAGCACAAGCAAGACATACATCAATAGGACGATACACTAGTGCGACATCCAATGACCAAAACACACTGCTTGCGCATAGCTTCTGTTGATTTGTTTGCCGATTAGTTCCCCCTGACTGCCCAGTCGTCTCTATGACATTACAAATTAGCAGCTGCCATGTCTTGTTAAAGGGACATTGCTTCCCCTGAAGAAATGTGTTTTATGTCTTCTTGCACTTGCCGTAGTCCTTTCTTTCACTGGGTATTTTACCAATATCACCACCATGCCTCTTGGTCTGGTGTCTTCATCCCCTCTTCTTCTTCACACTCTGTGTGGTCTCTCTAAAAGTATCATCCCATTTGCACCGTCACCAAGAATGCCTTGGAAAAGTTCTATAACATAGACAACTATATTGGTTCCCTCCGTTTCTTTTTTCAGATTCTTGATGCATATATTGCCTCTACACAATCTGTTTTCTGGATTCTCAAATTTCAATGTTAGCCATTTAATCTGCGACTTCATGCAGCAGATTGGAGCGGTCATTAGTTGGTCTGTTACAGAGAAGGTTTTTATTTGCATCTCAGTTCATTCTAGTTGCTGGTCAAATGGCCGAATGTCCACTTTGATGTCTGTTATTTCTTTGCACAGCCCGTTCTTTGCATAGTCATACCTTGCGAGATAAATCTATCTCTGTCCATTTTCAATTTGGCGAGATAAACTTTTATCTCCTCCTTTGTCCGGTAGCCAGTAGCTTTCGCAGCCATATTAGTTCCTGGTTCAGTTGATGAACTTTGGACTGTATTTGAATGTAAATATTCAGTGATATTTCGCTGTACCACCCTCTGCTGTAGCGCATACATGTGTAGGAAGCATCATTGTATTCACTCGGTCTGACCATCAGTGTAAGAATCTCACCTATGTTTCCGCAGGAACGTCATGGATTTGAAGTAAGGTCCACAACTTCTCCAAGTCACCTATTGCACCCGACACTATCAAGGTGACAATGGTAACCCGGGGAAGAAGGGAAACAAAACAAGGAAAAAAGGGAAGAAACTCCACTTCGTAACTCAGATAACCACAGGATCCGTCAGGATAAGGCAAGAGGCTGTAGGCAGGAGAGAGTCAGTACACAAGTTAGAAAACAGAAACATATACTAGCTCTTCTGTTATTCTTGTTATTTTTCTTTTCCCTACCTTATGGTATCCCTTCTTCAGTAAACTGGTAGTGAGATAATAACAGAGGTTAGAGCTTGTTTCTGGTGCTAGAAAAAACAATGAAGTGATGTAAGTGAAAGGACCCTTTGGGAATGAGATGACACCATAGGTAAGAGTCTATGTATGTGCCTACCTATTCACCAAGTATAGCTCGTGGAAACAATCCCCAAGAAACGGTCTTGAACAGCTTGTATGTCGTAAATTAAATAAACCTTATGCTCAGGTAAATAACTGTCCTCACTTTTCCATTAGATCCCAAAAGACGGAGCGGATCCCCACAGCGCCGAGAGCACAGGATCAGGTAAGTGATATAAACAATTAATCTTGAAATAACATGTCAGCGCAAGAGCGCTGTTACCGTAAAAAACGATAATGCTGCTCTGTCTTGTCTGTTTTTTTCTTTGCAGGAAACAGGAATGAAGTCCTAAGGCACGCCAAGAAAAGACGACCCGACAGGAGAAACGCCGCACCCACGCCGAGTCCAACGCGAGGAGCGCGACGACCCGGAAGCAAGCAGGTAAGACGGAACTAGACTCCACAAAACACTAGAACGCGAAGCGCTGCTGCTTGAGGGAGGCCGGGCTTTAACTTGCCTGACCTGTCCCCGCGCATGCGTGTTCTAGGCCGGCGGCCATCATTGTAGTTCGTTGCTCCCGGTCTGTCCTCGCACAATCGAGACAGTACACCCCCCCCCACGCACCCCCCTACTGGCTTGGGTTTTTCAGGATGTCTTCTATGAAATAAACGCAACAACCGAGGGGCATGTACTTGACTGGCCGGCTCCCAAGTACGTTCCTCAACACCGTAACCCTTCCAGTGTATCAGATACTGGAGTTTGCGTCTCACCCTACGTGAATCTATGATCGCCTCAACCTCATATTCATGATCATCATCCACCATTACAGGCGTGGGGACGTTAGGGAGACGCGTGCCCGGTTCTACCGGTTTCAGCAGAGAGACATGAAACACCGGGTGAATTTTAATTGTGGCGGGAAGGTCCAGCTTCATAGTGACAGGGTTCACCACCTTACATATCTTGTAAGGGCCTATGTACTTAGGTTTGAATTTGCAAGTTCCTCTCAATGTCAGATTCTTAGAGGATAACCAGACCTTGTCCCCCTGTTTGTATCCAGGCTCTGTGCGTCTGTGAACATCCGCCCCCCTTTTATAACTAGCCTTGGCCCTTTCCAGGTTCACCTGTGTTGTCTTGTGTACATCTTGTAATTCCTTTACAAAGTCTATGGCTGCAGGAGTGGAGCAAGAGGAGGAAAGCGGAGATAGCATAGTTCGGGGATGAAAACCGTAAGTGCAATAGAAAGGTGAGTAAGCAGTGGAAGAGTGGTAACTGTTGTTATAAGAAAACTCAGCTATCCATACCATCTCATCCCAATCGGCAAGAGTGTGTAAGACCGGGCACCTGATATATTGTTCAAAACATTGGCTCACTCTCTCAGTTTGACCGTCTGTCGGAGGGTGGTGACTTGAGGACAGCCGTACGTCTATCTGCAATAAGTTTCCCATCCCTCTCCAGAACCTAGAGATGAACTGGGCCCCCCTGTCTGATACCAGCACGGAGGGGAGGCCATGTAAGCGTACCACTTGCTAAACAAATACAGAGGCTAATACTCGAGATGTGGGGAGGCTTGTCATTGGGATGAAATGGGCCATCTTGGTTAATAAATCTACTACAACGAGGAGGGTAGTGTTCCCTTTCGCAGTCCTCGTTAAGTCTACTATAAAATCTAAGGACACTGTGTGCCAAGGACTAGGTGGTGTAGGTAAAGGCTGTAATAACCCTGCAGGGTTCTGGTGAGAGGCCTTCTCCTGGGCACACAAGTGACATGTCTGAATATAGAGTTTCGTGTCCTTTCCCATAGTAGGCCTCCAAAAGTGTCTCTGTAGTAAGTCAAGTGTTTTCTTGTACCCTGGATGCCCTGCAAGGGGATGAGTGTGACACCATTCTAAGGCCTGTAATCTCAGCTCTTGAGTGGGGAGTACCAACCCTCCCTGAACATAGGACAGTTCTTGTTCTATAGTGACGTCTTGTGTACCTGTTATTTCTTCCATGTCTGTGGATGTTTGTGCCTCCTTAACTGACTTTAAGAAGTCTCCTTCGGAACACATAACCCCAACTATTCGCTCTCTAGCTATTATAGGGGGGGGCTCACCGTGTGATTCTATGGGTTCATAACCTAAGCGAGACAAAGCATCTGCTTTCCCGTTCTTTTTCCCTGCTTGGAACTGTATAACGAAATCATAATCACTAAAAAACTGAGTCCAACGTAGTTGTCGAATGGATAGAGCCCTTGCGGATTTTAAGAATTGTAAATTATGGTGGTCTGTTAGGACTGTTATCTTGTGATTGACCCCCAATAAATATTGCCTCCATTCCTCAAATACTCTTTTTATGGCTAATAACTCCTTGTCTCCTATATAGTAGTTTATTTCAGCTGGAGCCAATTTACGTGAGTAATAAGCCACTGGATGAAGAATCCCTGTTCTGGGATCCATCTGAGAAAGTACCCCCCCAACTGCCACTTGGGAAGCATCAGCCTCAACCACAAAGGGACGTGAAGGATCTGGATGCCTTAGTATGGGTGCTTGTGTGAAGGCTTCTTTTAGTGTGCAAAAGGCTACCTCTGCCTCGGGAGTCCATTGAAATTTCATTCCTTTTTTCAACAGTCTAGTTATCGGGGAGGCTAAGTCAGAAAAACCACTAATGAAGCGTCTGTAAAAATTGGCGAAGCCAAGAAAACTCTTAGTCTCTTTAACAGTTTGTGGTGCTTGCCAACAGTGGATGGCCTCTACCTTCTGCGGATCCATACTAAGTCCCTGTGGGGAGATTATGAAGCCCAGGAAGATTACTTGCTGAGTATGGAAATGGCATTTCTCTAGCTTACAATACAAATGGTTGTCTCGCAGACGTTCTAGTACTCTTTTTACGTGGATTACATGTTCCTGCATGGAGGGAGAATAAATCAAGAGGTCATCGATATAAGCAATGACAAATATATCCAACATGTCCTTTAGTACCTCATTGATAAAAAACTGAAAAGCCGAAGGGGCATTACATAGCCCAAAGGGCATCACTAGATATTCATACAACCCATGCTTGGTACAAAAAGCCGTTTTCCACTCATCTCCCTCCTTGATTCTCACAAGATGGTATGCCCCACGCAAATCTAACTTGGTGAACACATGGGCGTTTTTTATCTGATCAAGGAGGGAGGATATCAGTGGCAAGGGATACCTATTCTTGATGGTAATGGTATTCAGTGCCCTATAGTCTATGCAGCATCTAAGACCCCCTTCTCTCTTCGGTATAAAAAAAAGAGAAGATGAAGCAGGTGATCTAGAAGGACGGATAAACCCTATTCTCAACATTTCGTCCAGGTATTCTCGCAAATACACGTTCTCTTTTTCTGTTAAGGAGTACACTCTACTGCAAGGTATGCGAGCTCCAGGCTGCAAATCAATTCTGCAGTCATAGACCATATGTGGTGGGAGACTAGAGGCCTGTTCTACATCAAATATTTCCCTGAGATCCTGATAAGCGGAAGGTAAGACACATTCATCTGTACTAGTGAATGAAACACTTTTCTCAGGATCACCTGGATCAAGAAGAATATGCTCTCTACAAAGGTCGTGGTTGAAGGTTAATGTCATCGTCTTCCAATCAATAAACGGACTGTGTTGACATAACCAGGGTAGCCCTACAATAGCTGGAAACTGAGGAGACTGTATCAGATCGAATGCAATGAGCTCTTGGTGTTTCTTCTGGATAACTAGCGTCAAACCAATCGTAGTGTGCTTAATGGGACCAGACTTCAGAGTGCTACCATCAATTGTTGTGACTTCTTCCCAAGAAGATTTAGACACCCAAGGGATTTTCTTACTCTGAGCCCACTGTGCATCCATAAAATTACCCGAAGCACCAGAATCAACCATTATGTGCACATTTACCACCTGATGGTCCCATTTTAGACGTGAGGAGAGAAGGACGTGACTGGGATGCCGCTACCTCCATAGATGAGACAATCAAGCCTGAATTACCCGAAGTCCTTGTCTCCTGAGACTTCGGGCTCACTAGTTTTCCGAACGCCTTGTCTGTCTTGGTTTGACAGGACACTCTCTAAGAAAATGGCCCTGCTTTCCACAGTACAAGCATAATTTCTTGTCACGCCTTCTCTGTTTTTCTTCTTCACTGAGGGGCCCTCTTATGCTCCCTATTTGCATAGGTTCTGGTTCCTCTACTATTCTCTCAGGATCAGGCTTTTTTTCTCGATAAGCAAAAACTCTCCCCTCTGACCTGCCTCTTTCTCTCTTACACTCACTGATTCTATGATCCAACTTGACCACCAAGTCAACAAGGGCAGTGCACGACTCAGGAGGGTCTACCACTTGTGCCAATGCATCCTTTAAGTCATCTCTCAACCCCTTGTAAAACAAAGCGCTACGCTTTGCCTCAGGCCACCCAGCTTCAGCTACTAATCTATAGAACGTGGAAATGTAAGAGGTTAAATCCTTGGTTCCTTGTCTTAGTGTTAAAAGTTCAGTGTCAGCTGAGTGTGTGAAGGTATGTCTATCAAACAGTTTTCTGAGTTCTCTTTTGAAAGCACTATAGTCCTGTAACAACGGATCGTTTCTTTCTATCAGAGGTATGGTCCAATTAGCAGCAGACCCCCTAGATAGGAAATAACAAATGCCCCCTTAGCTTGGTCTGTAGGAAAACAGGAGGCTTTGCACATGAAGTGAAGCTGACACTGACTGATAAAGGCAGCAAATTTAGTAGTATCTCCCAAAAAACACTCAGGAGGCGCCAAAGGGATAGATGGAGGTGTAGTTACTTGAATTACTGGAACATTAGCACCGGGATTCTGGGACCCTACACCTGGATCAGTTCTCATTTCACGTTGTATGGAATCCACCCTGTTTGATAGGGATTGAGTTTCCACTTGTAGATTACCCAACATGTGGGCTAAATCAACTAGAGTCACCTGACTAACATCCATGACGTCTGGGCGGAAAGAAAATCTATTCTTTTTGGGCTTCGCGTTCTGTAAGAATCTCACCTATGTTTCAGCAGGAACGTCATGGATTTGAAGTAAGGTCCACAACTTCTCCAAGTCACCTATTGCACCCGACACTATCAAGGTGACAATGGTAACCCGGGGAAGAAGGGAAACAAAACAAGGAAAAAAGGGGAAGAAACTCCACTTCGTAACTCAGATAACCACAGGATCCGTCAGGATAAGGCAAGAGGCTGTAGGCAGGAGAGAGTCAGTACACAAGTTAGAAAACAGAAACATATACTAGCTCTTCTGTTATTCTTGTTATTTTTCTTTTCCCTACCTTATGGTATCCCTTCTTCAGTAAACTGGTAGTGAGATAATAACGGAGGTTAGAGCTTGTGTCTGGTGCTAGAAAAAACAATGAAGTGATGCAAGTGAAAGGACCCTTTGGGAATGAGATGACACCATAGGTAAGAGTCTATGTATGTGCCTACCTATTCACCAAATATAGCTCGTGGAAACAATCCCCAAGTAACGGTCTTGAACAGCTTGTATGTCGTAAATTAAATAAACCTTATGCTCATGTAAATAACTGTCTTCACTTTTCCATTAGATCCCAAAAGACGGAGCGGATCCCCACAGCGCCGAGAGCACAGGATCAGGTAAGTGATATAAACAATTAATCTTGAAATAACATGTCAGCGCAAGAGCGCTGTTACCGTAAAAAACGATAATGCTGCTTTGTCTTGTCTGTTTTTTTCTTATCTTTGCAGGAAACAGGAATGAAGTCCTAAGGCACGCCAAGAAAAGACGACCCGACAGGAGAAACGCCGCACTCACGCCGAGTCCAACGCGAGGAGCGCGACGACCCGGAAGCAAGCAGGTAAGACGGAACTAGACTCCACAAAACACAGAACGCGAAGCGCTGCTGCTTGAGGGAGGCCGGGCTTTAACTTGCCTGACCTGTCCCCGCGCATGCGTGTTCTAGGCCGGCGGCCATCATTGTAGTTCGTTGCTCCCGGTCTGTCCTTGCGTAATCGTGACAATCAGTTTGCAATTAGTGCCGTCAATGCTGCAGGCAGATGATGTTCTCCATGTCCAACGTGCAATGTCCTTGCAAACGCTGTCACCTTTTACTGGGCCAGAATACTGTGCATTACTCCTCTGCTTGGAGGCGTGGTGAGCTTTACAAAGCCCCAAAATCGACTGTTTTGTGTCCCTGATCTGATCACTGGTCCGGCAGGGAGCTTAGTTTGGTGGCTAGGTGCTTCTTTCAATCGTGGGTCAGTGCTGTGTAGATCCTAACTAGGCCTACCTAATAGGGACAGAGGGGGTGCTGCTACCTCCATTACACGCTTGCAGGTGATGACCTCAGCTACATTTTCGTATCGTCACTGCCTCCAGCTCCCCCAAACCTCTATAGATCAAATACTGTCTGACTGTGCCACAATGTCTTGGGGTTATATGTTGGGGCCATACCCGTTTTGCCAATATTGAAAGATTTGAAAGGTTGTCTCTGTGATCCTAAACATAGGTTGTTCCTGAAGTCTCAAGGCTCCATGCCTACCTGCTCAGTTCATTCTCCTGCAGGGTCGCGAATTCCACATAAATCTGTCTATGGGGCTGTAGATCCTAAATGATATATTTTGTGGCACCTCCGCAGTCAGTTCCTAAGCACAGCCCCCATCCCGCAGGTCCAGGATATTGAGCACAGTTCCCACCAGCTACTCTTACTGCAACACAGTAAACAGAGTAGCTTGCGTTGAGTACATTTCTCATGGGCAATGGACTGCAGTCTTCCACAGTTTGTAATTCAAGGCTCAATACTAAGGCCTACAGGGAGAAATCATTATCTGTTCCACCCTCACGCCATATGGTGTGAGAGTGGAAAAGGTAATGAGTTCTTCCCATTCAATGAGAGGCTTACTTGAGGACTAGCCGAGATGCCTGCAGGTGAGGTTCTGTACATTCCTGAAGCTCATGAACCATAAATACAGAATTGGTCTTGAGTCCACAGAAAGGGTTTTCTTCTGTACTGTACTTTTACCTGAAGATTCTTTGGCACCTGCTCTTCTGCTGCATCTTTCGCTTTGTATATTACGGCCTTGACATTTTATGACTCGGGAGAATGTTTGATCACTTTCGACTGTGAAATTTTAGCTGTGTTTACCATGTTGGACATTTAAGGGTCATGAGGATGTTCGGACACCTCTGACTGTGTAATTATCACTTCGTTTATTTTCTCCTGCTGTGATATTTTATGTATATGATTCCTTCTCTTTGGTTACTCTTGGTTGTTTACATGTACCCTCATATATATATATATTGTAAAGCGCTCTGATACCCCCGGTGGTCATGTTCGCGCCATATAATACTTTATAAATAAATAAATAAATAATGGATACTTCTTTTGGACATGGCTTTTGAGCAAAGCGAGGCATTTCTAGGAATAAAACTTAAAATCTTAAGGAGTAAGAAAACGAGTTACTTACCTGTAACTTTAGTTATCCAGTATTGGTATCTTTCATAGATTCACATGCTTAGAATCATCCCCGCCGACGAGGTGGGAGTCTCTCGGTACAATAAAATATATATATCATAGTCATAAAACATATATATATAGGCTACTATGTACAGTAAAGTCACTACATTAGCCTATCCTAGTCCTTTTGTAAAAAAGAACCAAACTTGGAACACAGCCAATCAGGCTGCAGCACCCTCTTAGAACCTTCCCCCCAGAGAGGCAGACCCTCAGATTTTCGTAGCACAAGTGACAGTAATATACCAGTAATAAGGTAAGCCTCTCCGGGGAGGAGGGTGGGTCGCATGTGAATCTATGAAAGATACCAATACTGGATAACTAAAGTTACAGGTAAGTAACTCGTTTTCTTATCCAGTATTGGGGTATCTTTCATAGATTCACATGCTTAGAATCAGAATAGATAGCAGTAAAACATCCTTAGTCGCATAGTGGATGGTGGGTATCATAAGAAAAAACCATAGATACCTCGTAATACCAATACAGCCATGTAATATATCATTCTATCCCCAATAAGGGAGAAACATTACAAAATATGCATAAATATATATATAAAATTACACAGAATAATAATAATACTCATGTATATATGAACATGCAATAACGTAATCACCTCCAAACAGAGGCTTACCTTATTTAAAAAGGTTCTGCAACACTGCTTGACCCACGGCTGATTCAGCCTCTGTCGCCAGATCCAGACAGTAATGCCGGGTAAAAGTGTGCACAGTTTTCCAGGTTGCAGCACGGCAAATCTTGTCTATAGTACTCCGGCAAATAGAGCAGTAGATGAGGACACTGCCCTTGTAGAATGAGCCTTAGGTCTTGAAGATAAAGCATGTCCAGCCTTATTATGGCAAAATTGGATAGTAGATGCAATCCACCGTGCAATAGTGGATTTCGTAACCGCTGTTCCAGGCTTTTGACCACCATAAGAAATGAATAGTTGATCCGATTTCCTGATGGATACAGTTCGTGAAATATAAAATTTCAGACACCTTTTAACGTCCAAGGTATGCAAAGTCTTTTCAGCAGAGTAAGACGGGTTGGCAAAGAAAGAACGCAGTATCACAGGCTCATTAAGATGGAATGTAGAGGGAACTTTCGGAATAAATGTAGGATTAGTTCTGAGGAGAACATAATCATTGGTAAATTTCAAAAAAGGTTGTTTGATAGTGAAAGCCTGAATTTCGCTGACTCTACGAGCAGAGGTGAGTGCCACTAAAATCGCCGTTTTCCAAGAAAGGTATTTGAGGTCAGCCTTGTGAACAGGCTCGAATGGATGTTTCATAAGTTGTTGTAATACCAGATTAAGCCTCCATTCTGGAGGAGGAGCTTTGACAGGTGGAAAAGTTCTGAATAGTCCTTTTAAAAATTGCTTGATCAGGCGATTAGAGCAAAGGGATGCAGCTCCTGCTTAGAACGTCTGTAGGTTGAAATAGCCGCTAAATGCAACTTGACAGAAGCAAACATAAGACCAGACTTAGATAATGACAGGAGATAAGGCAGAACTTTATCTGGAAAACATCGAACAGGATGTATATCTTTGTCAGCACACCAGGCACAGAATCGTTTCCATTTCAACGCATAGGTCTTTAGGGTAGAAGGAGCTCTTGCCCTAGCAAGAATATCTCTGCAGTCCTGGGGTAGGTCTATCTCCTTGAATTCTGTGAATCCAGAAACCATGCATGAAGATGCAATTGGACTGGACGAGGATGAAGAATCTGGCCCTTGCTCATCGACAACAGGGTCGGAACTGCAGGAAGGCGGTATGGCGTGCGTTTGGATAGCAAGAGAAGCTCCGTGAACCAATGCTGACGCGGCCACCGCGGAGCAACTAGAATCATGCAGCAAGGCTCCATCTTGAGTTTGTGTAGGAGTCTTGGGATCAACGGAAAGGGGGGAAATGCATAAGCAAAGATCCCTGTCCACCTCATCATGAAGGCGTTCCCCCACGAGCCCTCTTCCGGTTCCCAACTGGCAAAGAACGGGCACTTTCGATTGGTTTTGGAGGCAAAGAGATCCAGATGTGGTTTCCCCCACATCTGAAATATGTGATCCACTACTGACTGATCCAATTCCCATACGTGACAGGACTTCGACGTCCTGCTCAGAGTGTCCGCTAGAGTGTTGTGAATTCCTGGCAAATGTTCCACTTTGATTGTGATGTTGTGATACAGCAGCCATTCCCAAATGCTCTGAGCTTCTTGAGACAGAATGTGTGAACGGGTACCTCCCTGCTTGTTTAAGTAATGCATGCTGGTGGTGTTGTCGGTTCTGATGAGAACTGTTGACCCTTGAAACCTTGGGAGAAAAGATTGCAACGCCAGGAAAATGGCTCGAAGCTCCAGGAAGTTGATATGCATTTTTGCCATCGCCGAGGACCACCTTCCTCTTATGCATAGATCTTGAAGGTGCGCGCCCCATCCTTCTAGGGAGGCGTCTGTGGTCAGGATGAACTCCGGCACAGAAGGAAGAAAAGGAAGCCCGATAAAGACATTCTTGGAGCGCATCCACCAAAGAAGAGCTTTCCGCATAGTTGGGAGTTATTATAACTATGTCGTCGAACGACCCCGAGATCTGCAGCCATTGACTGTCCAGCTCCTCTTGGATCGGCCTCATCCTTAGATGGGTGTGAGGTACTAGTAGTATTGCTGAGGAAAGTATTCCCAGGAATGACTTGATGGTTCTCACAGAAGCGAACCGTTTTCTTTTGAGGTCTGATGCCAGAGAAATCAGACGTTCTTGCCTTTCTTTGGACAAGAATGCCTTGTCCTGAATAGTATCTAGTATCGCTCCCAGAAATTGAATCCTTTGTGAAGGGACGAGGACTGATTTTTGGATGTTGAGGGCCAAATCCAGAGACTGAAATAGTTGAAGGCATGTGGACGTTGCTCGAGATGCCTGCCGACAAGTAGGTGCCTTTATCAACCAATCGTCCAGATAAGGGAACAATTGTATGCCTTGAAGTCTGAGATAAGCCGCCACCGGGGCCATGAACTTGGTAAAGACTCTCGGGGCTGAACGCAGGCCGAAAGGGAGGACTTTGAACTGAAAATGAGCACCTGCTACAGTAAAACGAAGGAATTTCCGATGTTTGGGATGAATGGGGACATGGAAATATGCATCCTGGAGATCCAATGTTGTCATGAAATCTGAATGGTCCAGAAGCTGAAGGATTTCTTGAAGCGTGACCATGCGAAAGGATTTCTTTTGAAGATATTTGTTCAGCTTCCTTAGATCCAGGATAGGTCTCCATTCTCCAGACTTTTTCTTTATCAGGAAAAAGCGGGAATAAAACCCTTTCCCCACTTGAGAGCGAGGCACTCTTTCTATCGCTCCTTTTGAAAGCATAATCTTTGCTTCCTTCCTGAGAAGAACAAGATGTGAAGGTTGTTTCTTTAAAGGTGGATGAGGAGGGGGGGTACTGATAAATTCCAGTGTATGCCCGAATTTGAGGATATCCAAGACCCACTTGTCTGTGGTTAACCTTTTCCAATTGTTGACATATTGGGATACTTTTGGGATCTTGTAAAGAGGATGCGGCAGATCCGTTGCAGGTGCTAAGAAGTCGTCACTGCCTTCTAGCAGAGTCTCTGCCTTGAGATTGACGTCTTCTATTCTGCTGTCTGTAAGCGGCAGCTGGCGGATTTCTATAGGACTGCTGCTGTTGTTGCTGTTGATAATTATATCTTCCTTGGTTACCTTGGCTTTGATATCTCTGATAGCCACCACGAAAGGAATACGATCCTCTGCCTCTAGATCCTCGAAAAGGAGTCTTTCGATACTGTAAAGTGCCAAGGGCTCTAGCTGTGTCAGTATCTTTTTTGATGTTCTGCAAAGCCTCATCAATATGCTTTCCGAAAAGCATATTACCATCAAGTGGCATGTCCAAGATTTTAGTTTGGACTTCAGGGCGGAAGGTGGTTGATTTTAACCATCCCTGACGTCTAAGGACTGCTGCTCCGGCAAGTTGGCGAAAGCCCAAGGAGGCTATGTCCATAGAAATATCTATAATTTCTGATGCAGCCCTTTCTCCTTCAAGAAGAATTTTCTTCGCCTCTTGTTTTTTATCGTCAGGTAAGTAATCGAGGTATGGGGAGATATCAGACCATAGCTGGCGGTCATACCTCGCTAGAATCGCCAAAGAATTTGTTGCACGAACTGAGGCACCCGCCATGGTGGTGAAACGCTTACCGATGTTATCAAGACGTCTTCCATCCTTATCTGGCGGTGCAGTCACAGGAATGGATGGATTCCGAGACTTCCGTTGAGCCGCTTGTGCAATAACGGAATCTGGTGTAGGATGTCCGGAGAGGCAAGCAGGAGTATTATCCGGTGCTTTGTATTTCTTATCAATTCTAGGGAGAATCGCAGGAACTGAAAACGGATGTTTCATTATCTTAGCTCCCTCTTCCCAGATGTGATCTATTATGGGAATGGAACGCACGGACTTCCTACCCTGGTCCTTAAAATCGTAAAGAAAACAATCCGTTTCCTTCACAGTTACGGTAAGATGAAACCGGGTTGCTGCCCTCTCCATAATTGCGTGAAATCCTCCAATATCCTCTGGACGGGAATCTATTGCCTGAGGAACTGGTGAAGATGGCGTAGGAATTAAATATTCATCCCATTCATCCACAGTTGTGGGTGAGTTTGGTAGTTCTCCCTCTTCAGCCACAGTATCCCCATCATCATCATGGGATAGATGCTGCGCAGGTAGGACTTCCTGCGGTTGAATAATAGGTGTTGAAGTACTTGCAATATGCAAACCTGTAGGTGCAGTAGGTTGTGCTTGTATAGGTGCCGCTGGTGGGAAACGTGTATGGTAATCTCTCAGCATAGCAGTTAGATCCTGCATTAAGGCAACAGGCATTTGCACCATAGGTTCATGCTGAAATGAAGGCTCTTGAGGACCTTGCAGAGACTCGCAAGGCTCGTAATACTCTTCCTCATCCTCCTCATCCTGATATTTAATCCGGAGTTGAGAAGGGTTGCGTGCTGGGCTAAAAAGTCCATCATCATCAGACTCCTCTAAATAGTGACTAGGAGGCAAGGGAGAAATATGTGAAACGTCCTGGTAATAGTTTTTGAAGATTGGAATGATGATGTTAATCTTGATGACAACACTGGCGTAATTTGTAAAGATGTAGGTCTTTTACGCTTCAGCGCCATCGAAATATACATTGACGGTGAACTAGCCTCAGAAATAGCCATAATGGAAGTTGTCGTCGACGTTGTAACCATTGACGTCGTCGACGGAAATCCCATCGTCGACGAAGTTGTCGTCGTCAAAGTTGCTGTCGTCGTCAACGGTGAACTCGTCGACGGAAGGTGTTTCGCCGTCGACGGTGGCCCCGTCGACGGTGGGCTCGTCGACGGAATTTGGATCGTCGTCGACGGCGGCTTCGTCGACGGGAGCTGTATTATCGTCGACGGTGGAGCCGTAGACGGGAGACTCGTCGTCGACGTCGAGAGTGTCGACGGCATGGGCCCTGTCGACGACGATGCAGGCGTCGATGTTATGGGCATCGTCAACGGCGATGATACAATCGTCGATGGTAACGTCGTCGACGGGAATTTCTTCGTCGACGACGAGGAATCACTCACCGTCTGAGGAGATTTCATCGTCGACGGTGCTTTTTTCGACGTCGACGGGTTCCTGACAGACTCAGAGTGAGTTTTTTGCTGTTTTGGAGCAATTTTAACAGGAATCTTCATTTTTTCCACAGTTTTCACCTCTGAAGAGAATGAAAGCTTCTCTTTTTTAGAGGAAGAGTGACCCGTCTCAGAATGAGACTTCTTCAAGGTCTTGCTCTGTCGCTCAGGGGGATCATCAGATCTATCTCTCTTTTTGGCAAGAGGGGTGGACGCCTGAGGACTATCACTGCCATCATCTCCTGAAACAACGTCAGAAGTAGCCTTCAACTTCTCCAGCCAAACCAGCAATCTTCCTTCTCTGTCTTTTAAAGTCTTGGCAGGAAAGGTTCTACAAATCCTGCAGTCCTTGACTTTATGAGCTGGATAAAGACAGTAGATGCATTCTTTGTGGGGATCCTCAAAATGCAGTCTCTTCTTCCCACTTGAAGGACAGGGCAAAAACAAGCTTTTCTTTGAAGAATCAGACATAATTACTTACAAAGTTCAGCCAAAGGTGAAGAAAAACTGAGCAGAGCTCAGGGAGACTCCCTGTCACACGACGTGCGGTAGAAAATCTGAGGGTATGCCTCTCTGGGGGGAAGGTTCTAAGAGGGTGCTGCAGCCTGATTGGCTGTGTTCCAAGTTTGGTTCTTTTTTACAAAAGGACTAGGATAGGCTAATGTAGTGACTTTACTGTACATAGTAGCCTATATATATATGTTTTATGACTATGATATATATATTTTATTGTACCGAGAGACTCCCACCTCGTCGGCGGGGATGATTCTAAGCATGTGAATCTATGAAAGATACCCCAATACTGGATAACCATGTGTAATATGTCCAGCACTTCAGCACGACTGTTGACGTCGCCTGAAGGGGCAATGACATTCTCCTTTTAAAGAAGGGACGGAATGGTGGAAGAACATTCACTGCGGTTTTGCTGGTTGAGATAGGGCTTTTGTTTGCACTGCAGAGAGACAACTCCTCTGCCAGAAAGAGAACTTGAACTCTGGCAAGTTTTCATGTGTTCGTATTGTGGGGTTCCTCCTCTGACCAGCACAGCACATCTCCCCTGCATGGACCCAAACAACGGCTCTATCTCTTTATGCCAAAAGCATGGACCTGACCACTTCCTATCTGCTCACCTAGTGCACTGCTGATGTGTCTTGTTTCTGTGCACATTTGTATATGGTGATCAGTACTAAGCTGCAAATTCAAAGTTCCACAAGAACGCAGAGGTGCCTTTTTTTCCAATTCAGCTGTTAATGACCAGGCGGCCCGTGTGGGCCCACATTCCAAGAAAACGGTCAGTCGCGACAATGGCCTGTGACTAATCCGACTGAAAGACTCCTACTACAAGACTGATAGGCTATGCCCAATGTACCATGTTGCCGCAGATCACAGGAACCCTAATGGCATTCTGTCCACGTTCTCCCCCATCTCCTCCCGGAAAATAAACTCTTCTTTCACACATAACATGTGGTTCTCCAGATGATCCTTGTCCTCCCAGAGTGTTACAACTTGCACCAGATCTTATTGTAGCCTTCTTGGAGGTTTATAATCAGGTTCTGGAGTCTTCCCTCAGTGCTCGAAAGAGGCAATTGTTAACCCCCTTAAAAAGAAACTGAACGGGGATCCTGGAGACTTAAGAAACCTTCGCCTGTTTTCTCTCCTGCCCATGCCGGCAAAAATTCTTGAGAATTGCATCAGTCAAGAATGAGCTCAGTTACTTACGGCTCACTGCCTTCTAGACTCTTCTCAGAATGGGTTCCGGGTCTGTCATAGCACAAAATCGGCACTGATCACTACGGCAGATTCTTTTTGCTGCCAGGTGGATCAGGGAGGCTCGTCTATCGTGGCTATGCTTGATCTGTCCGTAGCCTTCGATATGATATCTCCATCCCGTTTGGTGCACAGATTGCAACAGGCTGGGCTGAGGGACTCTGCGTTAATTTTTTTGGGATCCTTTCTGGAGAATAGGACCTAAACTGTCAGCTGCAGGGGCTACAGGGCTAAACCCTTGCAGCTGCCTTGTGGAGTCCTGAAGGTGTTCTCCCTCAGTCCAACTGTGTTTAATCTTTATGTGGCTCCATTGGCAAAATTGGTGAGATCCTTCGGGTTCCAGGTGTTGTCCTATACAGACGACACCCAAATCATTGTCTATATATCTGGCAACTGGGCAGTGGTGACAGACAAGTTTAAATCTTGTATAACAGAAATTAGTACCTGAATGAAGGAGAACTGGCTAAAATGAACACTGAGAAGACTGAGATTGTGGTCCTTGGGGCGGATAACTCGGTGTGGTCTGAGCTCTGGTGGCCCAAGACATACAGCCCTCTACCACCCTGTTGCTGCCGCTAAAAATCTTGGAGGGATTTTTGATAACTCCCTCACCTCCGACTCTCAGGTCAACAGGACGGTGAGCTTCTGCTTCTTCATTATTAAGATCCTGAAAAGATTTTTCCCTTCTTACCTGGGGAATAAAGAATATCGGTGGCCCTTGCTCCTATGATACCTCGCCTTGACTACTGTAACACTTTATATTTAAACGCCAACCAGTACTCTCTTAAAAAACTTCAGGTCATCCAAAACGCAGCTGCACGGGTGGTCCTGGATGTTCCCAAACATCTTTCGGTTAGGGAGGGATTGCGTTCACTTCACTGGTTACCAGAGAGGAAAGGGGTGACCTTCAAAGCGCTTTGCATGGTCTATAAGGCTCTGAACCAGCAGGGCCCATGGTACCCGAGAACCGGTTTCAACCGGTATTTTCCAAATAGCTTAGATCTGCAGCACTGATGAAGGTGATCATTCCCCGGTTTTGGAAGGCTATATGGGCGGCTGCGCATTCTCGGTTGCAGCGGCCAGGTTATGGAACACGCTGCCTATACATATTGCGATTCTGAATTCTTACTCTTGTGTTTCACAAGCATCTTAAAACCTGGTTATTCTTCCAACCTTAATGATGTCTTGCTGTCTCACCATGGCTGTTTCCGACCGGTAATAGCTCTTTGATGTCTTCTGGCTTAATGAACTCTATAAATCAAAAATATAAATACAAGAAGAGTAGAAATCATGTTGCGTAACTGAGCCCTGAAATGGTTATTTTGGAGTCTAAGAACCACTGAAGAGGTACCATTATCAGCCTTGCCTGTGGTACCAGAAGAACGCAAAATATAACTGGGCTCAGAAGATGCTGGCCCTTGGTTGCATTCAAGCTTGCGTTCAGTTTAAAATAATTTGCAATCTCTTCTTGGGAGGAAAGGCTTTCCCTCCTCTGAAGTCTCCAAGATAATGCCAATATAATATAGCCAGGCAACCATAGAGTTTTTCAGGGGGAAGCAGAGACTATAAAGATGGTTGTATGTTGTTTGCAGTTAGTCCGAAGCATTGGCAGGAAAAACTGGCCTTCATTACTGAGGTAAGAAAAATATAGGTCCCTTGTCCCCTAACATGGGCTCAAGCCAGTCTGATGGGGAGAGATGTTAATTGTTGCCCTTCCAACTACGAACCTAAAAGTACCTCCTCGGAGAGCAAGCATGCATCCTGGGAGATTACAGAGACCCATCAGTTCTGACGTTTCCCAGCTGAAGAATTTGTGCCAGTATCAACATTTGAAACTTTTCCTACCTGCAGCTCTTGTTGAGAAAACAGGGTTCAAGATTTGATAAAAACCTCCTCCTTACATGTGGACCAAAAATGTTAGAGCACCAATCTTCATCGCGCTGGTTGTGAAGTCCAAAAAGTGAAGAACTTTCCCGATATCTGGATGAATAAGGACACCCAGGTGGTCTAAGGCACCATATCACCACTATACTAGCCCCCTAACATCCCTGCCCCACCCCCATCCCTCATACCTTCTAAAGCCACAAGTCCCTCTCACTCTGAAAAGCTGGAAAAATAAGGCAGCTGCAGAGATGCAGAGGAGGGAGATCTTAAGGCCGCTGGCATATGGCAGCTCCTGAATTTCATGTACCGTTAGCGATATACTTCTGAGAAGCGACTGCCAAGCAAGCAAGCAGTGTCTCTGTTCCACCTAAACTGTGCAAGGAGGTCATAAAATGTCTCCTACAACAACCTCTTGGCATCAAAGGCATGTCCATCAAACGCTTTGGGAAGCATGCGTCCAGAAATGGTGCTTGAGGATAACACCTATTATCAGTGGCCCACACCAAGGCATACAACTACGTTGGGAAGCCACCAAACTCGCCATCTTCCATACTGGTTAGGAATATGAGGCCAGCAGGCATTCGCTATTAATAGACCATTCAGAACCAATTGCCTGATGCAAACACATTACAAGGCTGTCCAGCTTCTGCTCATTTCAGGGGCACCGATACGCCGTAGCCCAGCAGGACTGGACTGTCATGTTCTCTGGGATGGAAACTCGAGAGCTTCAACACAAGGGGACCAGTGTGTGCTATCTAAGCACCACCAGGAAAAGTGGCTTCAGCTGCGCTTTTAAAACAGTGATCAAAACAGGACACCTTGAAAGGGAGTAAATATCTCCAGGAGCACATATTTTTAATTCCCTGTGGAAGGCAGAGAGGGTAAAAGTTTCCAAAGCTTAAAAAAAATAAAGGCCCCCAACCACCAAAGGTATTCTTTGAACGCCCCTTCGGGGAAAGTAACTCTGCTGGCATTTATCAAATCATCAAAATTCACAGCACCCATCGGACTGCAGAGTCACTGAACGGTAATCTGAGATGTAAACATCTACAACTATAAAAACGGTGACAGCTATGTAAAGTACGCCCTCATACACCATAGAATGTTAGTACGGTGCCAGCAATTTACAGCAGTCTGCACCACTTTGAGGTTGGGTTCAGGCTTAAATAGGCAAAATAAAAATAAACAGCAATCGGGTTCAAGGGAAGATGTAGAGGGAGGGCACCAATCTGACATCATCATCAGCACAGAAGCCAAGACCACATTCATTCATCAAGGAGAGCAGAACAAGTGACCATCCTAAAGCTTCCAGTGTTCAGAGCATGCCTCACAGGCTCCTGTCCTCTTCACAGAAGAGCCCAGGTAAAGCAGCCAAACACAGAAGTAAGACATCATGAGAAGTGAAGATGCCAAGAAGCAGAACTCAGAATGTTAAAAAACACAAAACACACCACAAAGCAGAATGAGCCCATCCATTTAGAGTGTGTAATGCGTTCAGTCGCAACATCACCTTTATGGCAGGGTCCTTTGCTGCTCGTAGTTGCCTGCATGTTGTGTATTTGGATCTGTGGCTTTGGCATTAAACCACTGCTGCAGAGGTCACTGGGCTGTAAAGGCAGCATAACACATTGTGCTATATGCAATCCTACAGCCACCCACCCCCAAACCTGTCACTCCAAACAGGCGTGGTAGGGACTGCTCACAAGCCCTTACTAGCCGGGTAGAGAAGCTAGTGCTAGCAGTTTCGGCTAGTACACCAAGTTCGATGAACCCCAGTTGGGATCACGGTTTCCAGTAGAATTTAAGCCAATGGAAAATGAAGGGTAAAGCAACCTTCCAGGATTGGCCTCCAAGAAGGGCGAATGCTAAACCTGGTATTGTAAGCAGCTTGACTGAGTCAAAGAAATTAAGGCATCTGCCAAACCTTCCCAGTCAAGTACTTACTCTCCTAAGTGCTTCCAGGCATGTTACTAGCAATCGGGTACCCAAGAGGCAGGGCTGATTAAGAATCTCTATAAAGATGGATACATTAAACAAACAACACAGTTTCAAAGTTAACAACAAAAAGCAAAGCATGTAAGACTGCACACTGTGTCACCATCCCCAAATAAATCACATGCTGAAGTCCAAAAAGCTGGTGAGGCAGAGCAACAGATGACACCAATGTTGCTGCCCTTAAGCCTACCATCCTGCGTCTTGTTGAAATATATTACCGCACGGCGGTAACAAGGTGCGCTCCAGAGCTCCCCCTCATCTTCATCGAAATACCTTGTAGGTAATATGCAACAAAGGCGTCGAACAGAGTTCATTTGAAACTTATTTTAATGAGGCTTCAGAAAATAAAGAGATTTCTTTTTGGAAAAAACAAAAAGGGAAAAAAAAAAGTACAGGTTCCTTTTAT
Source organism: Calotriton arnoldi (assembly GCA_963921515.1). Taxonomy (NCBI): domain Eukaryota; kingdom Metazoa; phylum Chordata; class Amphibia; order Caudata; family Salamandridae; genus Calotriton; species Calotriton arnoldi. The sequence continues at coordinate 96,703 of CAWUFW010013349.1, read as the reverse complement.
CACTTCCAGTACAATTTGATAATATACACTGATTTAAAAGGAAATGAGCATTGAAAATTAAAAATCTGTTTAGATATACCAAGGAGGTTGTCCTTTCTTATGTACAAGCACCCAGGACTCCCTCCTGCCTTGGTACACTAAAGGAAGGTTATAAAATGCTTGAAAAATATTTTCCACTGTAAAGTAATGAGGCACAATGATTCTGGGAAACGATTAAGTGTTCATCAATAAACAAAGTTGAACGCTACCTACTGCGAACAGGCCAGATTCACACTAGAGGCCAGCCTGTTCTACAAGGCTTCACACAACCATGTTAAAAGTATTCGGGTGGACTACTCGGCGCTGCTCCAAGAATCTTTCTAAATTCGGCCATTGGAAGGATGATCTTGAGTCGAGAAGGACTGTAACTCGTGAGGTGAGCTGAGGACAAGAAGCAGGCAACATATTGTAAAGGCACTTGAGAAAACAGATCGGTCAAGCATTCAGTCCTAATATGTCGTAGGGTACAATACCCCCGTGGGAAAGCTTTGCAGTGCACCACTATCTAACAGCATTCACTCTTAGTAAGGTGTAAAATAGAGAGCTGTACGGTGTATCATTGTCCAATAGCATTCACTCCTATTAGGGTGTTGGGCAGAAGGCCCACAGGGAATGAGGTGTTGGCTGCACCAATATCCAATAGTATTCACTCCTAGCAAGGCAAGAGTAGAAGGCACCCAGTGCACTGACAGAAAGGTGCACCAGTATCACTCACTTCTAGTAAGGGGAGGGGCAATAGGCCACCAGTGCTCTGGTTGTACAGCGCACCATTCTCCGATATCATTTGCTTCAAGTAAGGCGTAGGTCAGAAAGCTCGCATTGCGCTGGCTGTATGGTGCACCAATATCATTCACTCCTAGTAAGGCGCAGGGCAGAAGGCCCAAAGTGCTGTGGCTGTTAGATGCACCAGTATTCAATAACATTAACTCCTAGTAAAGAGTAGTGCAGTAGGTCCACAGTGCGCTGGCTGTACGGTACACCAATATCCAATGGCATTCACTCCTAGCATGGCGTACGGCAGAAGGCTCATAGTGCGCTCGTTGTACAGTGCATGAATATCAATGGCTTCAAGCAAAGCATAGGACAGAAGGCCCACAGTGCAGTCTGTTCACCAGCATTCACTCTTGGTAATGCGCAAGGCCCTCTGTGAGCCAGGCTAAGTGAACCACTATCCATTAGCATTCAATTGTGGTAAAGTGTAAAGCAAAAGGCCTATTGTGCACTGCACAGTGCACCAGTACACAACACAGCACTCACTTCTAGTAAGGTGTAGGGCAATGACTACAGCATGCAGGTTGTACTCTGAAGCAATACCCCATTAGCATTTAATGCTTGTAAGCTGTAGGGCAGAAAGCCGTGAGTGTGCAGGTTTTCGGGCTCACCAACAGCGTTTACCTATGATATGGCAATACCAATACTTATTTTAGGGTGCACTAAGGGTCAGTAGGTTTCACTTCTAGTTAGAGGAAGGTGGAAAGCACACAGTATGTGGGTTGTGCACTGCACCAAAACCGTTCACACCGAGTACGGTGCAGGCTAGACCTACAGTACTCCAGTTGTGAAGTGCCTCAAAACCAAATCGTTTTTGGTTCAAGTGAGGGGCAAGGTTGGAGCTGGAGGCCCACTGTACCAGTTTGTGCATAGCACTAACATCCATTAAGGTGTTCACTGCACAGGGCACCAGTACCCTTCTAATAAGGTATAGAGCAGAAAGGCCGCGATGTGTCGTCTGTACAGCGCATGAATAGCATTAATTCCTGGTGAGGTGTAGAGCAGAATACCCACAATATGCGCTTGGTATCGTGCACTAACTTCCATTGGAACAGGTCAGTGGGACAACAGTTTTGCTGGTGGAAGAGCCTTTGCATTACTCCAATAGTCACTGAGACAGGTCCATCCCCCTCCCTTTTGTGGTCCAAGCATTATTACTTAAGTGGCTTTGGAAAAAAAGCACACAAAAAAACCTTCGAATATGGGAGTCATCCAGTTACTTGAAGGATGATCAGAATTTCAGATTAAAAGAGATTCAATACGCTTTAAGAGCTACAACTAGGGAACGAAGGGATGAATGGGGTTTATTGAACACCAGAGCAGGAGTGACAGCAGTGTCGGAAGAAAACACAAGACCCCACAGGAAGGCATTGCATCCACAAATAGTGCTCCCTCAGTCCCCACCAGAAGGACCCTGCATACACTGATCAGGTGTTTGTCCAGCATGGGGGCTCTCTCAGTTTGCTCCAGGAAGGACATACATACTATGAAGGAGATCACGTAATCTCCATGAGGAGCGCCCTACGTACACGGACCTGGGTCTCACGGGCAACAAAGAGGGCGCTGCATACATGAATAGCACATGAGGGGGGTCCTGCACACACATTTGGAAGAATGTATGGACTTCATGTTAATAGTTCTGATCTCATCTTACATTCGCTATAAGCAGACAATGAAGATTTCATTTACCATTAGTTGTAACTGTCTCTGTAGGATCCTCCCGACTGCTCATAGCCCCCACTCCGGCCACTGAAAAAAAAGAAACACACAAGTCTAGTGATGAAGACAAGCAGAGCAATATCAGACAGACCACCCTCTCAACCCCACCACCACCAACATGCAAGACCAGCTTCAACAAGGACGGTCTACCATGTGCATTGACAGTTAGGGTCCCAGACAATGTTCCCTCTATTTTTTTCCTCTGTGTGCAGCAATGGAGAACCTCTGTGCACTGCAGCCATGGCTTTGTGACCAGCTCACCATGCAAGCGAGTCCTTTTCTCAAATGCAATGATATTCAAAAGGGGCAAGGAGCCCGCAGACAGTAAAACTGTAGAGAGTAAGGCACCTTATTTCAGTGTGCTGTCAACTGGGGGGGCGAATCCATTAAGATTTCTATTAAAGAGCGACAAAGACACTTAAGCAAGTACTCTGTTGATTTTTAAATAGTTCAAGATGAACAACTTGAAAACTTGTGGCCAAGTAGCTCTCCATTCAGATCAACTCTGTGTGGTTATGCTGAATGTTCTGGATACAGTAAAAAAACTGTCTTTGATATGTTAGTTACTACCAATGTTTTAAACTTTCATTGTTCTGTTAATAGCACTTCTAAAAATTACCCAATTCAGTGGTGCTCATTCTATCAACCTTGATTGAATGGATGAATGGTTGAGGGGGCCTGGGCAGTATTTAACCCTCTCGCCTGTAGGTTAAATTCAGATTTGAGTAGAGGGACATACTTCTACAATCAACTGAAGGCAATAGAGTCTCAGGTGGTGCATCACATCCCTTCAGTGGACTGGTTTTCACCAGCCAAAGAGCTCTAATCAAAGTGAGCAGATGATGCAGTTGCTTGTCCTGTTAACAGAGGTCACTTTCTTTCACCACTCAGAAGTAGGTGAATGAGAAAAGCCCGAAAGTCTAGGACAGGGTTCCTGTGTTTAGCTGTCAATCCTGCAGATCCTCATAGTCTGATAGTCTTTCACATTAGATGGAAATTACAATAGACACCTATTTGACCACTGCCCTGTGTGCTCTACAAAGAGGCTAAGGATTGGATGATCAGGTCTTGTGAGCACCATGATCTACTCACATGCACAGCCTTAACTACAGGTTGAGCACACCCAGACACGTAGAAGGCACACCGCGCAGAGTATGCCCTATACAAGAGCTGTATGTTGCATAAAAAAAGTACAGAAACACATCTGGAATAACAAGTTCTCCTAGGGAATACAAGATGAAATAAAACATGAAACGTAAAATGTAAACTGGAAAACATCGCTGACATGACAGGAACTGAGCCCCATAACGCAGTGGGAATCGCCCATTTCTTGCAGCGCTATTTTTATAATTTGTTTGGGAGGGAAATCACAAACACGGCGCCATTTGTCTGTGTGCCAGTCAGGTTCGAGCACGCAAGTTGGACTCGTTTCCACACAAGCCATTTTAACAGGAGATCAAATAAAAGTTACATTAAAAAAAATAGTCAATTCTTTTCACACTCATAGATTTTGCACATGCCTGTCCAGTTTCTACAAAGTGGCTTGTGAAAGTGCGCTGAATCAATAAATAATAGAGATGGATGAGCCACTTAATGCTCGAGACCGGCTTGAGCCAGACGATGGGCTCTGGCTCAGCTCGAGGTCCTCTTGGAACCTCAAGCTCAAAACGAGCTGAGGTTTCATGCGATTTTTCCTGCCACCCTCGCTCTACCCTTGTGCACAAACATAAAAACAAAGCATTAAGGGCCACATGCATCAACGGAAAAACCGGTCGCAAAGGGGCAGATTTGCGACCTGCATTTTTGCATGTGGGATGCAACATCCCACATGTAAAAATCGCAATTTAAGTAATCGCTAAATATGCGATTACTTAAATTGCGATTGCATTTAAGGAATTGCAATACATGAACCAAAAAATAATTGCGAGTTCGCAATTATGAAACGCAAATTACCGTCAAATCAAAGTTGATGGTAATTTGCGAGAACTTAGAAGAAAGTTCAATGTTGCACACATACATGCCCTTGGGGCATGTGTGTGTGCAACATGTGGTAACAATGCAATTTCAGGGGTGCATCAGGGTGTCCTTTTGGCACCCTTGAAATTGCATGCGCAATTTGCGAGTACCTATTTGGTACTCGCAAATTGCGCATGCAATTCCCATTCATTCCTATGGGCCTCCAGGCCCATAGGAATGAATGGGAAGCCATTCCTTAATTGCGACTCACAATTTGCGAGTTGCAAAATAAGGAATGTGTAGGAATCGCACATTTTTTTGCGATTCCTACATGCATAGGCAATTGCGATTCCATAATTGCAATTCCTTAATAATCGCATTTGCCTATTTTGATGCATGTGCACCTAAAATTTTACGCAAACACAAGAGTCAAATAAAAACCCAGTTATTGGCTGATTTGTACAAAGCGAAACCACAAAACCTGTGATTAATCCAGGCCTCCCAGCTTAACCAAACTGTCTGATCTTAGGAAAATATTTTGCCAATCCACCTTTTTCGTCATTTCCACCTTCAAATTTGTGCATCCAGAATTTGGGCTGTACAAATATATTAGGTTTGGTGTAATATACTATGATGTTGCTCCATCTATAAGTCTGTGATTAACATACATGGAGCACATGACAAATGACTTGCCTGTTAGTTCATTAAAGGCATTTTCGCCAAGACAGGGGTAGGAATGGTTCCAACTTTATATTTAAAAACAATTGCTTTTAATAATGACCTCTAAGTGAACGTATAATATAACCTGTTAGTGTCAAAGCTGCCTCATCTGAAAGAAATATGCCCCTTTTTTTATTCTGAAAAGAATTTATCATATTTTAAATGATGCTTGTTGCACGATTAAAATGGCTAACATTCCCAGGGCTCGACTCATGCAAGGGCTCTTACAGCCAGGCCAGACCCTTGGCTTGGCTTTAGTTCTGCTTGCCTTGTTACTTTGTCTTGCCCACTTCTAATAAATAAGCACATTCAGTTCCGTTTCTGAAGTTTTTTTCCAGCAAGACGTCTCTTCACATGTTGCATATATCCCACATGAATGTATGAGCTGCTCTGTGCTACTTTGTACAGAAGCTGTAGACCTTCACCAGTTGAACTAATCACGCAGTGTCAGAATCACGGGTCGAAAGGTGCAGCAACACGTTATAATGTATATACTGCACTAAAGAAAGTAAGTCATTTTCAAAGCCTGGTCCCACCGAGTGCTAATGAAATATGAAAAGGAAACCTCTTTCTTTAAAACGGGGTAAAAGTCAAATGATCATTCCAACTGACGATGCTATTGTACACTTAATGTTGGTCCCACTAACACAAGGGGTCCTACTATAGTCCTGATGATGACCGGCAGAAAGGCAGGTTGAAACGTGTCAGAAATGTCTTTATGGTAACTGAGACAGACTCAAATCACCCCCCCAAAAAAAAAAAAAATTCAATGTACTTGTAGTACTGCACATTTAAAACAGTGTTCCAAAAACAAAAGCATTTCAATACTTATTTATAGACACTGGTGATAGGATGCCCTGTTTTGATGTATGGGGGAATACAAAATCTGTGACAGACATCCCTAAACCTAACTACCATGTTTACCAACTTGTGAAATGTGTCAACATTGTTCATTGTTACTACTTTATAGCACAAATGTGAAGAGATTGTTTTTCACCTGCACTGTCTCATGTATTGCTTTCATTAAATCATCAAACATTTTGTGCTGTAAATTCAGACCAAACACACCACTGATCATTTCCCCCAAAAACACTGAAAGTTTGTGAATATCAAAATTTACAAGGTAACTGAATACAGAAGGACGGCCACCACTTAGTGGAGTGCCGATGTGTACTTAATGCAAAGTAACGATTAATTACTTGCTGGGCCCGTAGCTGGTTCTACATGTAGATTTCAAATTCAAACAAAATATAACATTTTGAGCATCTTACTGGAGAGTCCTGAAACTGTTTCCTGGGGCGTTGAGGGGTTCTACCCATTTACTTTTCTTGTGTGTGGGACATAAAAATGTTTGCATTTACACCTCATGGCCTTCCATTTGCTATGCCTGCGCAAGGATTCCGTTCTAAAATGTAAAGCAAGGTGCACCACTGTTACAAGGATGGAAGCTTCAGCTATTTAACGGGATGGATTCCACCATTACTGGAATGAAAATATACTGGAATAGATTTGATTCTACAGTTACACAGAGGTGTACCACAGTTACTGGATGCACAACCAAAGGTTATATCCAGGTAACGATTGTGCAACTTGATGTATGTGTAGAATCAAATCCATTCCAGTACACAGCTGAAGGTTAGATCCAAGTAACGATGGTGCACCTCAATGTATGTGTAGAATCAAATCCATTCCAGTACACAGCTGAAGGTTATATCCAAGTAACGATGATGCACCTCGATGTATGTGTAGAATTGAATCCATTCCAGTGCACAGCTGAAGGTTTTATCCCACTAACAGTGATGCACCTCGCTGTATGTGTAGAATTGAATCCATTCCAGTGCACACCTGAAGGTTTTATCCCAATAACGGTGAAGCACTTCGATGTACGTGTAGAATCAAATCTATTCCAGTACACACCTGAAGGTTTTATCTCAGTAACAATGATACACCTTGATGTACGTGTAGAATTGAATCCGTTCCAGTACACACCTGAAGGTTTTCTCCCAGTAATGGTGAAGCACTTCAATGTAGGTGTAGAATTGAATCAGTTCCAGTAAACACCTGCAGGTTTTCTCCCAGTAACGGTGAAGCACTTTGATGTACGTGTAGAATTTAATCCATTCCAGTACACACCTGAAGGTTTTATCCCAATAACGGTGAAGCACTTCGAAGTACGTGTAGAATTGAATACGTTCCAGTACACACCTGAAGTTTTTCTCCCAGTAACTGTGAAGCACTTCGATGTACGTGTAGAATTGAATCGGTTCCAGTGCACACCTGAAGGTTTTATCCCAGTAACAGTGATAAACCTCAATGTAACTGTAGAATTGAATCCATTCCAGTGCACACCTGAAGGTTTTCTCCCAGTAACTGTGAAGCACTTCGATGTACGTGTAGAATTGAATCCATTCCAGTACACACCTGAAGGTTTTATCCCAGTAACAGTGTTGCACTGTGATGTACTTGTAGAATTGAATCCACTCCAGTACACACCTAAATGTTTTATTCCAGTAACGATGAAGCACTTCGATGTACGTGTAGAATCAAATCCATTCCAGTACACACCTGAAGGTTTTATCCCAGTAACGATGGTGCACCTCAATGTATGTGTAGAATCAAATCCATTCCAGTACACAGCTGAAGGTTATATCCAAGTAACGATGATGCACCTCGATGTATGTGTAGAATTGAATCCATTCCAGTGCACAGCTGAAGGTTTTATCCCACTAACAGTGATGCACCTCGCTGTATGTGTAGAATTGAATCCATTCCAGTGCACACCTGAAGGTTTTATCCCAATAACGGTGAAGCACTTCGATGTACGTGTAGAATCAAATCTATTCCAGTACACACCTGAAGGTTTTATCTCAGTAACAATGATACACCTTGATGTACGTGTAGAATTGAATCCGTTCCAGTACACACCTGAAGGTTTTCTCCCAGTAATGGTGAAGCACTTCAATGTAGGTGTAGAATTGAATCAGTTCCAGTAAACACCTGCAGGTTTTCTCCCAGTAACGGTGAAGCACTTTGATGTACGTGTAGAATTTAATCCATTCCAGTACACACCTGAAGGTTTTATCCCAATAACGGTGAAGCACTTCGAAGTACGTGTAGAATTGAATACGTTCCAGTACACACCTGAAGTTTTTCTCCCAGTAACTGTGAAGCACTTCGATGTACGTGTAGAATTGAATCGGTTCCAGTGCACACCTGAAGGTTTTATCCCAGTAACAGAGATAAACCTCAATGTAACTGTAGAATTGAATCCATTCCAGTGCACACCTGAAGGTTTTCTCCCAGTAACTGTGAAGCACTTCGATGTACGTGTAGAATTGAATCCATTCCAGTACACACCTGAAGGTTTTATCCCAGTAACAGTGTTGCACTGTGATGTACTTGTAGAATTGAATCCACTCCAGTACACACCTAAATGTTTTATTCCAGTAACGATGAAGCACTTCGATGTACGTGTAGAATCAAATCCATTCCAGTACACACCTGAAGGTTTTATCCCAGTAACAGTGTTGCACTTCGATGTACGTGTAGAATCAAATCCATTCCAGTACACACCTGAAGGTTTTATCCCAGTAACAATGATGAGCCTTGATGTACGTGTAGAAGTGAATCCATCCCAGTGCGCAGCTGAAGGTTTCATCCAACTCACGGTGATGCACTTTGATGTATGTGTAGAATTGAATCCATTCCGGTACATACCTGAAGGTTTTATCCCAGTAACGGTGAAGCACTTCGATGTACGTGTAGAATTGAATCCGTTCCAGTACACACCTGCAGATTTTATCCCAGTAACGGTGATACACTTTGATGTACGTGTAGAATTGAATCCGTTCCAGTACACACCTGCAGGTTTTCTCCCAGTAACGGTGATGCACTTTGATGTACGTGTAGAAATGAATCCGTTCCAGTACACACCTGCAGGTTTTCTCCCAGTAACGGTGGTGCTCCTTGCTGCACCATTAGATGTGTATCCTTTGTGGTCCATCGCTACAGGTTTTAAGCCTGTAACTGTGGTGCACCTCGATGTACATGTAGATTGGATTCTGCACACACATCGAGGTGCACCATCCTTACCAGTTTGGCAGCAAATCTTCGGCAATGGACTGGATAGTATTTGAGAAATACAATGAGACGCACCACTATTACCCGGATGTAATTTGCTGATATCTAACGGCATGACTCCCATTCCAGGGGTACGCTGAGGTGCACTACTGTCGATGGGGTGAAAGGATAAGAAACCTGCAGCTGTAGACTATAAATGGCAGGATTCTACTAGTCAACCTTTGGCCTGCCAAGTGAAAATTGGGCTCACTCATAACAAAGACCAGAGAAAGGCTTTTGATAGGCTTTTCCTTTAACGTAAAACATTACTTAACTGTAACCCTCCGTTTTCAGTTTTCACTAGTACATTCAAGTGCTGTGCACTACAATTCTGTATTGTTGGGCTCACAATATTGTACATTTGCTTTCAGTTTTCGCAGATTGTCTCCAGGTGGGACTAGAAGGACTCATCCATGCACCACTCTGAAGCCCACAATGTATATGGACAGACTCCACCAAGACTTCTTTTCCACCCACTGTTAGTGGTTCTACAAAGACTGCCTTTGACCCAGGGCTGCAGGTGTCTTCTGGGGTTTAAAGGAAAGAAAGCTTGTGTAGAGCATCACCAACAAAGATCTTGGTGATCTCTTGAGGTTTATTTACTCATATGACCTATGGGGCAAAAAATGTTGGATATCAGTGGGAAGGTTTAGCAACTTGATTTCAAAATGAATGCAGAAACGCTCAATAATGAACCATGGTATGCAAGACGCTGATCAAGATTAGACTGACTTTCCATTCCTGTAGTGTAGCTCCTATTTCCCTAATAGGCTCTGCGCATTGGAATAATATATCCTATAGGTTTGACATAGGACTAAGGTCAGTATGTCCCTATCGAGTATATTAAACTTAATTACTTGTGCCAGCTAGCTCAGAGGCCACTAGAAACTCCTTGACAACAAGAAGGGAGTAGTTTCTGGCAGCCGCAAAACATGACCACTTTGTTTCCCTTTAGAATCAGAACGTGTCCCAGAGTCGTGGAAACAATAGATAACTATTTCACTCAGCTCAATCGTGCATGCTTAGTTTTCCTCAAAGTTACACAGAAAGAAATAGACGGGCGTTTCAATAAAAGATTTATTGAACAGTCTTGTTTCTGGTGTAAGTAAAATGTGCTGTTACGATCACAAGACAGTATGCGAGATAAATAATGTACAGTGTGAGCAGTAGAAATAAATAATACTGCGAGAGCATTATCTTTTAGTACATATGCTTTTACATAAATAACACAGACTAAAAATGCGAGTACTCATACGATGCGTTTCTAATCTAGTTCTACCCCAATGTACCTAACATAACCTAGGTGTAGGGAGAGGTATGAAGTAGGTGAAGTATTCCTTACTATGGTATACTAAGAGTATGTTAAACCTAGTATGCCTAGTATGCCAAGAGTCCCTCTAGGTTCTTGTCAGCTCCATACCTGAAGAATGAGAGAGGTAGGAATCTCTTTGCCAGACTCGAACTCCAACACCCCGCAAGGGAAGTCAGATCACTGGAAGCTGGACTCTCTGCGTGCAGGGATGACAGCGTCTTCTCAGTGCGTCAGGCCGGGAAACGGGCTCCTCTGAAGTCGAGGTCTCCTCTGATTTACAGGGGCTAGGGAAGGTATATTTATACCTGAGAGTACCTAAGAATGTTAGTATTGACGTGAGTCGGACAGCGAAAGACGTCATGAATGAACCCCTAAGGAATAATGGTTCATGCATAATATATGAGTCCTTGAAGAAATCAATAGTCCTGGGCTAGGGAAACTCCCGCAGCCTAAGGGTCTGTTCTTCATGAACTCGTTGTGACGTTAGGGTGGACGGATGTCAGAGACCATGCCTGTATTTGGAGTGCACGGTTTAATGCCTAAATAAGGGCTGGGATTTTATGCCTATATAAGGGCAGGGCGAATTGTGCCTATATAAGGACATGATACTGGAAAGCCCGTTTATGGACACCCTAAGAGGAATACAACACCCACTCCACTTTCGTGTGTACGATAATACTAAAATGCTAAACATTTAAAATGCTAAACATAAAATGGAGTACCGCATATTTAAAAATATTTCTTAAAAGCATTAAAAAACATAGTAAAAAATGCAAAAGGTACTGTACATTTGAAGCAAATGCTTTTCATTTCAGGCATAAAGTTCGAAAATAAATGCAATTGGAATGAAAGAAGCAGTAATATTTACATGTGACAGAAAATGATCGATAAGTTGTTCAAAAATCAAAGTCATTTCATGTCATGAAAATTAATGAACTGTTTTAGACACACAAGATGACTAAGTGTCCGTGGAAGTACCGTGAAGTCTGTACTATAAGGCTAGTTCTACTTTAAGCAGATTGAAGTGCCATTTTCGTTCGAAAAATGGGAAAAAAGTTCAATTTTGGTAGAGTTCCAAGTTGTTTTGAAAATGAAGGCCAAATTGTTACTGCATCTCTGGAACACTGTATGCTGAATCAGAGTCAGTTTACGGGTCTGGTGTAAACATGAGATCATCTATTTCTATAGACAAAACATCATCCACTGTAGTTGGTGTCAGTTGGAACACCTCGTGTAGTAGATTAATTGCACAGAGATGAGAAGCATCGCTTCCAGCATAGGTTGCCTCAGCAATGTTCGCGTCCGTTGTTACCTGTGTGCCTGTAGATCTTTCTCGTACCTCAGCAGCAGCCGGAAGCGTCTGTGAGATCTCAATGAATGCTGACATCAGGATCGGTAGCCTCTGGGGACAACACAGAGCATGGGCCGTTATCGGGACCAGCAGAGTATCGACATCCGTTGGCGTAGCTGATGGAAATGTTAGACAGGTGTCCAACACGCATTCTTCACCGCATAGCAGGCATCGTAGAACAGGTAAGATGCAATCTTGCCAGATTGGTCTGAATGACAGGAACCACGTTGTATTAAGGTCCCGTAGACGAGTCATGCCCAAAGCTGTACTATTCGCTCACGGCACTTTCGTTCAAGGAGAGCTTTCTCCATTTCGCTCGGAGTGATGTCTGCGAATAGGCTGGCCATAGCGCAATAGCAGGAAGAGAAATAGAATTCCGGCAACAAGTGCTAGAATTAATGGTATGCCACCAAACACCGAATGTGCAAAGTTCGGGATGATTCCGAGTATTGCCTGGAAAGGTGCTAACAGACCGGAGCAGATGCTCTTAAATACATGTACAATTCCGGTTGTATCAGACATATTGAAGATACGTCCTATCATTTCTACGAAATGTATAGGGCAGTTTGTACGTATTAAAGTCTGTATCTCAGCCGAAGTCCTTGCTACTTGTAGATCATAGGTTTCTTTGGCCGAGGTCAAAGGCACTGTTTGCTGTAAAAGCATGGCTTTCATTCTGCTCAAAGTATCAAATCTTATAAAAGAGACGTTCAGCGAAGGCCATAGAGGCGACTCCCTGACTGTGTCTATTGGGGCAAACAATACTTGCATACAGCAAGTGACCCTGGAGTTGACCGTTACTAGATATGGGATGCCTGGCAGCATGCCGCAGCAACTCTGATCATTCAACATGAGGTAACTCCCATTAGAAAGTTGTCCAAACGTTGGATTAATCACAGCAGCTGGTGTACCCTGCTGATGGCAAGACAAATTTGCCACAGAACCATTACAAGCCCCGTGTAAAGAAATGTCCTGACATATAAGTGAACCGCTCAGTGCACGTTTACAGTGTGTACCGCTCAAAAACACTTCACGATCCCCACTCCAACATCTATATGTATACGGTAAATCCCAAGATGTCTTAATGTATTCCTTACCCAACCTTTCATATTTGCCTGCTTGCATTTGTCTGAGGCAATACTGAAACTGAAAAGTACTCACAGGTAATGTTATTTTGCCATGAATAAGCCATTCTGTAGCTGGTTTTTCTGCCACTGTGAATGGTAACTTTTCCAGTTTTTCAATGCTCAGCACTGTATACTTTGCTCCTCTTTGTGCCAGTTCGATCTGTTTATCAGTTAGATTGTATTCTGCAAACAGAGCCGTTGTGTTGATGAAACGCCAAGGCACATAGCCCGCTCGCAAAGATTGCAGCGTCCAGCTTAATAACACAATAGAACGTAATTGAGACTGGCCTTGCTGTAACATCGCCAAATCTTGTTCTAGTATGTCGATAGCAGAGGATACAATGCCATCCAATGAATATATTCTGGAGGACAAAGTTGTTAACCCATTGTCGACCACAGAGAGTGTTTTCTCTAAATTAATACGATCAAGTTCACGTATTCGTTCTGCAGCCTCCATCTGTGATACTTTCCATGCTTCATTATAGGCAGCATAAATGCCGGCATATATGAAACGTTTTTGACGCGGTTTTCTTGGTCCAAGCAAGAATTCCCCAAGGTCTGCGTCCTTTTTAAGTAAGGTTAAGTGTTGTTTCACATCCTGTAGTGTAGACTTATGCAGCCAATCGAGGCATAATTTTCCTACACTGTATGTTGTTACTACCCCCGGATGTTGTCTTTGGACGTATCTTGGGTCTGGCCTATGAATAGTAAAGCCCTGAGTTTTATTCAGGAATCTTTCCTGACAGTTATTCGTGTCTGTGGGCCAGATCAACCATTTTTTCCAATCAGGATTAGATCTGTTGAGTTGTAGTATATTGTCAACTGTCACCACTGCCTGTGTATCGTTATCACTTGCAGGTGTTGGTACAGAAGGTGTGTTCATCTCTTTGATCTTGGCTAATCCAAGACAAGATGTTTGTTGGATGGTTTCATTCAAAAACATTATTTGTTCAGGGATGATACAGGCTCTAAATAAAGCTTCTATCCCCTGCACTTGCCAATCTTTAGTACCCCAGACAGTTTTTGTGTCTATTGTGTCTTTCCAAAAGTCGAAACCCTGTCTAGACAGTTGGGCATTAAATAATGCAGAGTAAATCTGTTTTGTATTTGTTAACATAATTTTCAGTCCTGTCTTGTTTACATTTTTATAGTAAAACATTTCTGGATCAGATGTATTGTAACCTGAAAAATATGGAAACTTGTTGGCAAATGTTCTTGAACTACCTTTAGGTGGTGTAGGACAATGTTCCCATTGGTTAAACATAAACACATTTCTTGGATATGCAGATTTATGCAAATAATGATGACCATAGTGGTTATAACAATACAGTTGTTCATAGTCTGATGAACCCTCTAAATATTCATTTTTAGAAAATGCAGCAGATTTTTCTAGGTCAAACATTATGTCATTAACAGTCTCAAAGTCCCAATCATCAGAATAGGTACTGGACGAAATTAGATCACTTAGTGAAATTTTAAACAAATGTGGAATGTTCAATTGTTCCGTCGGGCCGAAGATGTCAAAATCTGTTTTGTCCCACACTATACCATCCTGTATAGGAACAGCTGTGATGTTCACTGATGACAAGTCTCTTGCTTCACGATGGGAAGATTTATGAGGTTTCAAAAGTACGTTCACGTCTTTTCCTTCAGTGTTCACATGGATGTATCTGCCACTTATAAGCACGCTCACAGTTGTAACCAAAGCTAGCCAGAGCAGGAAAACAAAAAGTCCAGATGTAATCCAGAGTTCAATCCATGGAGAAACCAAATAAGTCTTTTTCAGAAAGTGAAGAAAGTCTTGTACTTGCTGCTTGAATTTGAATGATGCTGGTGTCGTTTCAGGTTCACTCGGATCTTCTGAGAACGTATCAAAGTTAATGAAATAGCCAGAAGCAGTTCTGTCAATTGTTGGAATTGCATCAGGATTTGTAGAAATCACTGGAACCAGTTCATCACTTGCTACATTGGTGTAGACAGGTGTATTTGGACGAACTGTTACTTGGTGTTCAAGAGGGATGAGTTCCATAGCGTTGTTGCTTAGTCCTCCATCTGTTACAGCTGAATTCTCGATTGTTATCAGTCTTTCAGTCTGAACCTCTTGGATAGTAGCGAGAGGAGTGCGTCTGCTACTAGGTCGGAGTCCACGAGGCCTACTATTTAGTATTGGCCACATACTGTGGTTTGATCAGGTCGATGGACACAAATCTTTTCTCCTTTCTTCCAGCAAGGGGCGGCAGAAGTACTGTTCTTGTTCCTTGAACTGCTAGGACAGGTACTGGTTGTCTGTAAGAAGGTCCAAATTCCTTCTTGTCCGCAATTTTTCTCTGACTAGATCCCCAACTTTTGGAATCCAGACAGGCCTTGCTGGGACCGCCGATTTTTCCCCAGTGGTGGTTGGCTGTAGGAATACGTTGCTTTGTTTCGTTCTTAACTCATTGAGTTCCTGTAAAACAGCCAAACGATCTTTGATATCAAACGGTTTATTTTCCACCACTGTGCCTACGTGTTCAAGGTCTGGTACCCACATTCTTGTCCCAAATAGGACCTCATATGGAGTGACCCCCCTAGAGAACTTCTTGGCAGATTGTTCAATGAGCGTTGGACCCCACTAAGGTGTTTGACCCACCCATCACCCGAACCTAATACCCTAGCTGTTATAGACTGCTTTATGTCCCGGTTTTTCCTTTCCACAACCGAATTTCCCTCAGGATGGAATGGAGAGGAGTACCGCAATGCAACGCCCAGACTGGCCATGGCTTCTTTGTAAGCCCGAGAGCTAAACGCAGGACCCTGGTCAGAATGTAGCGTGCCTATTGCGTATGTGCCGATAAAGACTCGCAAATCTTTTATAACAGTTCGAGCGTCAGCTGAGCGCTGAGGCCATAACCATAGGAACCTAAATTCAGTATTTGTGGGAATGCCTTTGTCCAGTAGGACGCAGGCGCGTAGATAGTCTAATGCTGTCTAACAATGGTGTCTGTACTGGGTTGCCGCATTCGCAGCATGGTGTCTGGTGGCTCTCTCGCTGTAATTTACAGTCTAAGCAGTTGTTGATGAATATGTGAATTTCTGTATTCATTCCAGGCCACCAGTACATCTCTTTTAACGTCAAAATTGTTTTAGAGATCCCTTGATGTGACAGACCCTCCCCCAAATGTGTTTCATAAATCAAGGCTGCTCTACGTTCCATGTTTGGAATTACCCTATCCCCCACTCCAGGGATTCGAGCAAAAGGAACGTTGTTCGCATCAATTACATAAGAGTACTTGAGTGGAAACTTTTTTGGTAACGCTGCACTGCTGCCTTTGCTTGAAGCATTGACAGCCAACATTATCTCACCGTCTATTTTTGTTTTTGAACGAGTGATCGCAGCTACGGAAGCCGTCTGCACAGCCCCCTTTGCGGCTTCATCAGCCAATGAATTCCCTGCAACGTGAACGCCATCACGTTGATGACTCAGTGTGTGGATCACGTGAGCCTTTGGTAGTTCGTTTTTCAACTGAACTACTTGTTCCCAAAGCATTTTGTGCTTTATTGTGCCACCTTTCGCATCTTTGAAACCATTTTCAAGCCAGTTTTGTATATATTCATTATACGACTGAACACAGTAAAAGGAATCGCACACTATTAGTGTGGGGAATTCTCGATCTGTACTTTCAAGTGCCAGTTTGAATGCTTGTAGTTCAGCTCGCTGAGCTGTACAATCTCCTAGAGACTGTGTTTTAGTGACCATAGGTCTGAAGATGCCATTTCGCATGCGACCTTTAACGATTGCACACGCTGCACTGTAAGCTTGCTTACTCCCTGTTGCGGGCTGTGCGGATCCGTCAGTGTAAATTATGAATTCGTACTGATCGAGAGGCAGAATTTCAGTAGGCAGAGGACATTCATGTTCATATTGCAGGAATGCTTGTGTTTTTAAATCTGGATCAAAAACATATTCAACATCTGTTGCAGCAAGAGAATTAACCCATTGTATCCATCTTGGATGTAATGCTTTAGCATTTGGAATGCTTGCTTTTGTGACCGCTTCTAAAGCTGGTACTGGGGTTACGACAATAATGCGTTTCCCTTGGGCTAAGGCTCTTTCTTTTGCTACAGCGGTTTGAACTGCTGTCAGAATTTTTTCAGTTGAACTGAAGCGCATTTCCGCTTGTGTGTACAAATGAGATTTGTATGCTATTGGTATTTTCTCACCCTCATTGAAGGTTAAGTAGGTGAATCCGCATTGACCCGAAATTATTCGGATCACCAAATTGCGTTGACTTACGCGTGTTTGTAAGTGATTTGTTGCTAACATGTTAGCCTGGAGTGAACGCAAGATTTCTGTGTGTTCCTGTGTCCAGTTTCTGATCGAAAAATCAGGTTTGATTAATGCGTAGAGAGGTTTAACCCTTTCTGCGTAATTTAGAATGTATGTTCTTCCAAAGTTTAGGAAACCCAGGATGGATTGTAAGTTTTTTAGCGTTTTTGGAGGTTGGAGCAGCGCACACTTTTCTAAAAAGTTAGCTGCCAAGCTCTTGCCTTCACTTGAAAGCTCATATCCTAGAAATAGGACATTGAGATGGGCAATTCTGGACTTTTTAAAGTTGAACTTGTAGCCCTCAGAGGCGAAACCCAGTATAATGGTGCTCACCCTGTTCAAGTGTTTGTCCAGGTCATCGTCTGTCAGATAGATGTCATCGACATAGGACAATGCCTCATTGTCATAAATTTGTAGTAACTCCGTTACCCTCGCTGAGAATAAACCTGGGCTGTTCTTGAACCCTTGTGGGAGTCGACAAAAGTGACGCTGGGTCCCCATTATGGAGAATGCTGTTAAGTACCTGCTTTCAGGTGCTATGTTTTGACAAAAGAAACCATTTGAGATGTCTAATGTTGTTTTATATTTTTTACGCACAATGTTATTCATTAATGCTGTGCTATGTGCATTTTGCACTGCAAAAGTTTTAGAACAAGTGTTTAGGTGTCTGTAGTCCAAAACTAGACGATATGTATTGTCTGGTTTGGAGACAGGAAACAAAGGATTGTTCATTGAGGAGGTGCATGTTTCAATCACCCCTTGATATTCAAGTTGATCTAAGATCTCCCTGACCTGTTTTTTAGCTTCTTGCTTTATTGGGTACTGCCGTTGTGCAGTTGGTTCATGTTTCAGATGTATTTTATGGTGAGGTGAGTCCTCATCCCATCCTACATGATTTTTATATAATGCTGGGGCCTGGGCCACTGCCCATTTCCTGGCATATGTATATTTTAGGTGAATTGGAATATGGTTGGAGAAGGCAGGCATAATAATGTCCTCGCCATGTGGGCACTCCCTGACAAATTGTGGTGGCCAGTCCTTTTCTGCTAGAAGTATGTCATAGCCCTTTGATAGTCTTTCCCAAAAAAGTGCTTTCACCTGTCTAGGTTTGTCTCCCTCCATCCGGAGTGTTATTTCATATAACTTTTGTGGAGTACTAACCCTGGTGTCTACAGTCTCAACTGTAATGTACTCATTCAAGTCCACTATCTCCAGAAGTTCCTTCAGGTTCTGGCGAACTATTGTGACTTCTGCTGCACTGTCCAGCATTGTCTGAGCCCATTCTCCGTTCTTGAGTTGTGTTCTCAGTATTCTCGGCATGTCTGATCTTTAGACCTGCTACTTTCTTTTTGGAGAATTGAGGTTTTGCTTTAGTTTTTGGAGCGTGTTTGTCGTCTTTCGATTTCACGCGTTCTTCTCTATGTTCCGATCGTCCTCTTCTTTCCGAAGTCTGTGATGAGATCTGAAAGGGACGAGAGAGAGAACGTGTATCAGTATCTTGATACCTGTCAGGTTTTCTCAAATTATCCCTATTCCTGAGGTTATACCTCCTTTCAGAGGGCTCCTTTTGAGGAGACCTACCTCGGGATTGAGAACGTTTCTCGTTTGATTTTTGTTTATTAGTCTCCCACTTCTTTTTAGAAGATGTAGGAGTTTGTTTAATTGAGTCCTTCTCAGGACTTTCAGATAGCTTCGGCTTCACTGGTCTTCCACCCAAACTATCTCTGCCTAATTCTGCATAAGATTGTTCAATTATTCTGGGTAGCTCAGTTTGATGTTCTGTAACATCAAATTCCCTTAATTTTTGGCGGATCGCCACTGCTGCTGCCTCCCCTTTAATATTAGATAATATTATTGTTGAGACCTGGTCGAAATTTTTCAGTAATTTCATACCTAAATTTAGAGCAGGCTCTGCCCCGTATTCGTTTTGAATTTGTTTCAGGACATCAGGTATTACCGCAATTGACGGAATGCCATGTGTTTTAGTATAGATGGCAGCAAAGACTGAGCCCCAAGTGGTGCAGTCTTCCAGTTGTGGTGTGATCCCCATTGGTAAACTGATTGTCAGTATTCTGTGTTTCTCATACGGGCTAGTATTTGGAAATACTGCTTCGATTTGAGTAATTTTTTGAGCTATCCAGAATGGAATTTGCTCACGTTTTGTGGGCATTTTACCCATGACTGCGTATAGAGTCTGTGGTGTAATTTTTAGTGTATTCCCCTGTTGAGGAGTTTGATTTGGAATTGTTAATGGTTGCTGGACTGTGAAAGTCCGCATGACATATTGGACCAATTGTCTGTAGATTTTTATTAACTCTGTGAGTTGAGTAAGTAAATCCTCGTCTGACATCTCTTCAATGTCAGGATGAGGTGTGTAGCCGGCTAGAATCGGCCATGTTGCTCCTGGTCTACCTAGTGGACCGAGCCTAGTAATGTTTTTGTGATGTTTTAGGGCGCCTTTAAACCAGAGCTGATGCTCCTGGTATGTTAATGGAATTTCAATATCCTCGAAAGGAATGTATTCCTCTGGTGGATCATCTTCTTTGTAGAAGTGAAACATGTGTGTTACTGAATTGGATTCAGGAAATATTACCCATGAATAGAATACCTCTGTCTGAAAGGATTCATGTGCCTCTATCACGAAAACTGCTCTACCGCCTCTTGGTGGTAGGCCATGTTTTATAAGTTTTAGAGTGATGGCTCTTCTTAAGTTTGGAGCAATGTTTATGACACCCTCCTCGGTTTCATTTAAACCTATAATGTTAAAAACTGCTGCTTGGGCTGGATCAGCCGCAGCTCCACCGTTTCCGGCGTCATTGTCGGAGCCAGGCATTTTGTTGTTTGAAAAATGTAGAACAAGTTTCAAGGAAACAAAGATAAGGTGCACAATATTTTGGAACACTGTATCCTTCAACGTTGAGCAAACCAAACAGCTAATGTATAGGGTGTTTCCCTATGTAGCCGTGGTGGATACTTAACCCTGCCCACTCCAGACGTCTTTTGGAGTATATGGGTAGGGGTCTCTGAGAGAAAAAGCACGGCTGAGTTACTCAGTATCTAACGTTGAATTACCGCCTTACCAAACCGTTGGGCGCCATGTAGTGTAGCTCCTATTTCCCTAATAGGCTCTGCGCATTGGAATAATATATCCTATAGGTTTGACATAGGACTAAGGTCAGTATGTCCCTATCGAGTATATTAAACTTAATTACTTGTGCCAGCTAGCTCAGAGGCCACTAGAAACTCCTTGACAACAAGAAGGGAGTAGTTTCTGGCAGCCGCAAAACATGACCACTTTGTTTCCCTTTAGAATCAGAACGTGTCCCAGAGTCGTGGAAACAATAGATAACTATTTCACTCAGCTCAATCGTGCATGCTTAGTTTTCTCCAAGTTACACAGAAAGAAATAGACGGGCGTTTCAATAAAAGATTTATTGAACAGTCTTGTTTCTGGTGTAAGTAAAATGTGCTGTTACGATCACAAGACAGTATGCGAGATAAATAATGTACAGTGTGAGCAGTAGAAATAAATAATACTGCGAGAGCATTATCTTTTAGTACATATGCTTTTACATAAATAACACAGACTAAAAATGCGAGTACTCATACGATGCGTTTCTAATCTAGTTCTACCCCAATGTACCTAACCTAACCTAGGTGTAGGGAGAGGTATGAAGTAGGTGAAGTATTCCTTACTATGGTATACTAAGAGTATGTTAAACCTAGTATGCCTAGTATGCCAAGAGTCCCTCTAGGTTCTGATCAGCTCCATACCTGAAGAATGAGAGAGGTAGGAATCTCTTTGCCAGACTCGAACTCCAACACCCCGCAAGGGAAGTCAGATCACTGGAAGCTGGACTCTCTGCGTGCAGGGATGACAGCGTCTTCTCAGTGCGTCAGGCCAGGAAACGGGCTCCTCTGAAGTCGAGGTCTCCTCTGATTTACAGGGGCTAGGGAAGGTATATTTATACCTGAGAGTACCTAAGAATGTTAGTATTGACGTGAGTCGGACAGCGAAAGACGTCATGAATGAACCCCTAAGGAATAATGGTTCATGCATAATATATGAGTCCTTGAAGAAATCAATAGTCCTGGGCTAGGGAAACTCCCGCAGCCTAAGGGTCTGTTCTTCATGAACTCGTTGTGACGTTAGGGTGGACGGATGTCAGAGACCATGCCTGTATTTGGAGTGCACGGTTTAATGCCTAAATAAGGGCTGGGATTTTATGCCTATATAAGGGCAGGGCGAATTGTGCCTATATAAGGACATGATACTGGAAAGCCCGTTTATGGACACCCTAAGAGGAATACAACATTCCTGAACTACTGAATCTATCTTACGAACATGGGTTACCAACAGAGATGGAAATCAGTTTTAATTTTCTCCAATGAAAGAAATCCAACTTGCTGAGGACTTGCGAGTTAGATAAAATACGAGTTCATGGCGGCCCCTGTGGCTATCTTCCTTCCTGTCTTGCATTCTTCTCAGCTGGGGCAGACCATCAGTTGTGCTTGGAATGACGGATCACTTCCCAGCTGTCAGAACCACCACACCATTTTATGCCTCTACATTACCCCTACTGTACGAAATCTTGTGAAGCGGTCTTGTGTTCTATCTACCACACACCAGCATGGGTCTCCCGAGAGTTTGACATTTTCTGTGACTTGTTTCAAGACCACCCTTTAACACTGGAGCTGGCTGGTTCCATCAATCCAAGATGAAGCGTCAATGTGCAAATTGTTGTCCTCTACTTATATCTTCAGGAAGGCCCTATGATGTCAGGCAGCGTTGTAGAGCATGGCATTCTATGTTGAGGTCTCACTTAGAGAACATGGTTTGATTGGATATGAGTCAAAATGCTCTTCAGTGTTAAACACTTCTGATCACCAATCCCAAACTTCCTCCTCGTCCCCATGTGAACCTTTTTCATCTGAATCGTACCATACCTTGATTATATGATTGAGATCTTAGAGTTGACGTCTTTGGTAAATTAGGAATCAACAGCGTGGAGGAAAAGCAAATGAAATGCTGAATGCTGATATGGTGTCTGCTGCAAAAGGCCTTTAAGGCCAGTTCAGTGGTTGTGGAAACTGAGGGGTAACAAGGAATCATTGTAACAATATGCAGCATTGCCCCTTGATTGTTATGAATCCGATGCTACAGCAAGCTCTCTGATGCAAAGTATTTCTCAAGTTGTGAAGATTTTTGGGGGAGGGGGATGGGGGGGGCGAAGTTGAACAGCCGGAGCTTGCTCTTGGAGGGTGATCTGGGATAGACGCTCCGATACTGCCAGTGCATTATTAGCACAATAAATGGATTGCGTCGTCCCTACTATTACTTTGAAAAAAAGAGGTATTTTATTCTCATAAGGCTAGTAGCTGGCTAGAAATGGCCCAGCTCTGCCATTAAAAACTACTGCTTCCATGTCAGGGGACTGTCTGACTTCTTTGTTGTGCTACCAACACTTTATGCAGGGGGCAGAGAACATAAGCATATCTGCGACCTAAGTGCTGTCGTTCTGGTTTGTACTTTAAAAGATAGGCATGTTCTGTAAGCTTTGCAATAAGGTTTCACTGTCTGGAATGGCCCAGAGGGGCAGTAATATTGTTGGGGAACATTGCAATCAAGCATATGTATGTCCTTTGGTAACCAGCAGTTATACCACATTTCTACCAGGGAATGTGCACCACTTCGAGACTGTGCCACAGCCAATTAGAGGATTGTTTTCCGGCGGCTTCATCCTTTTGACTGAGCTCAACACAGGATGGAGGAGATGAGCAGGCAGCGCATCCATTTGTACATTAGTGGCAGCAACCACACTTCTGACCACGCTCTTTGTGATGTTTCTTCTCTCGGGCCTTGGCTGACCTGTATTAACTGGTTGGATCGGTTATCTGAAAACAAAGAGGCCATCTCTGTTCCATTGGGTTTTTGTGGATCTAAATCCGGCAATCAGCAACCTAGCAACAACTGTCTGTGAAGGACGGGGGAGGAGGAAGAACCCGCGCAGGGACATGCAATGGGAGTGATGGAGACAGCTAGCTTCAGGCCTATGCTAACAATCAAACCTACCTTCTTCATGCTACACAGACAGGCGGGAGGCCATCAGTTTGTGGTCAAAACGATTGCTACACACTTGCACGTCTCGTAACTCCGGGGGAAAGTGAGGGTTCTCAGTGACTGCAGACTACACCGAATAAGCAGCCTGCACAGCCTGGGCTTCAGGCATAAAGGTCTGTACCTCAATTGCTATCAATCAGTTGCCACAAAGTAATTGAACAGGCCATAGTCTGTATTTTGGGATGGCTGCACTTATAAAGGCAGGTCACTTTGGGTAATCCGGTCTTCAACAGAGTATGCTGCAAGAAACCTACATGGCAGATCATGTTGCTTACCTGCCAGGGGACTGGTGGCAGGAGACCCCAGTGCAGGGTTGTTGTACTGTGGAGCAAGACTCGCAGGCCTACTTAGGTGGGACTCTTGACCCCATAGGACCCGTTTAACGGCATGCCCTTAGCCACTGGCACTGGAGAGTTAGCAGGCGCAGTTTCCTATTTTCTAGGTTTCAAAAAAAGTAAATGGTGGTAGTACGGCTCGTGTTGGGGTTTATTTGGATGCTATCTAGTTAGTCCTTGGCTAGAAGCTAGAGGTCAGCCTGAGTTTCCTCATCTCTGGGTGGTGATTTTGACTGAGGTCGTGTTTTGGTTCACAACAGTCACCTTCAAAGGTTCCTCTGGGGTTTTCTGTAAAACCCTCCAAACCTAAGCAAAATGGTACAGTAAGCCCAACTACTTCTATCTTCGCAACTCAATCATGTTACAGCTTTTCACCTTGGATATACACGGGTTGCAGAGTCTATGCTGGTCTTTCCAAGGAAAGCATGCATCTCACAAGGGGCAGAATTT
This sequence comes from Calotriton arnoldi, assembly GCA_963921515.1. Lineage (NCBI taxonomy): Eukaryota > Metazoa > Chordata > Amphibia > Caudata > Salamandridae > Calotriton > Calotriton arnoldi. The sequence goes on along the minus strand of CAWUFW010013349.1, from coordinate 72,377 downwards.
CAAATATGCTACCTCCCAACATTACAGGCCTTTCAAGAAAAACTCCAGAATATCTTCTGCAGCAATGTCTCTTCTTGATGGGTGCTCGTTCCAATTTCAAAATGGCTTTGTGTTCTTCCACACTATTGTCTTTGGAAATCTTAAGCACTTCCTGTGTTTCACTCGAGCAAAAAAGGCTATATGATGAGCCCAATGCAGATATAAGGAATGTTTGTGTGCGAGGTTCCAGGTGCCTTGTGAGCGGCAGGGTAACATAAGGATGAAACATTCTATTCATGCCCTGAGGCAGGGCCCAAAATAAATCTCACAACAGAAGCTGACAAAAGGAGCTTAAAATATTCTGAACATCGGAACTAAGCCCCTGAAACTTAAGATCTGAACCAGGTTACAGAAGGCAGGGCCACAGCCCCACAACTGACAGAAAAGGATGCATTTCTAAGAGGTTAAGCCTCAACGCTTACTGCTGCGTTCTTGGATACATAAAAAAAATACACCGCTTTCACCCCCCTCTCAATTGCTATTCATTCAACATTTCAGTATCTTGTGATGCATAGTCAGTACACAATGGAAGAACACTGTAGACCAAAGCTCGAATGTTGGTTCTGGATATCTCGGGTTGTTGAACAAACAAAAAACATGCATCCCTGCAACCAGAAGTGTTTGACCAATGTAATTAATGGTAGATTCTTTTTGTGGGTCCGCCTCCAGCACAAAAGGTTACAGACGAAAACCTGGTTACCCATTCCCCCCCCCCCCTCACTTGTATTCAATATTTTTTTTAATTCAATCATTACTCTCATTGGGAAATTCTTGAAAAATCTAGACAAATGACCCACTTGTGAATTTAGAATTTGGTCTACTTCTCAGTATAGATTTCTGGGATCTTGCATGGTTTAAATCAGTTTGTTACAAACTGCAAATAGGTATAAAGCACAAAAATAGGAAAGGTCTGTTCGCAATGTGGAAGGAAGGATCTGTGAATGTAAACTAGCAAGGAGCCAGATGCTATTTGGGTATTTTCTTAGGCTACGAAAAAAAATCCAAACACCTTCCAGCTCCTTTCTGTGACACAGAACTGTGTGCTGGTGCCCCAGAGAACACCTAGATGCTGTTTGGAGTTATTCTAAGCCTAGAAAAAAATCCAAACAACACTGGGGTCTAGATGCTGGTATGTGGAGAGGACACAAGGAATTCCTAAGTCCTTTTGCTTCGATTCAATTTTCCTAAGGGCTCCTTGTTGGCTTGAATTTCACTTCCAGCACAATATATTGCTAACTAACCATACATTATTTTGGCTTTTTGCCTCAAGTGGAACGCGTGTTTTAGATGGCCACAGTGGATTCTCTCAGAACCTACCCAAATCCTGGACGTGGATACAGGGTTTTTGCCCGGCTACCATACCCTTTTGTTGTATCTTGGCAATCACTACAGGGCCCCTCGTGTTGGGTTTCCACCTTTTCCCCGCATTATTATCCTCCTTTATGCATCTTACTCTAGGGGCTGTCTATATTGTGTGAGTACTGACGATGATCCCTCAATTTAATGGCACTGAAACGCCTCAACCTTGTAATTTATGTATCCGTATTGCCACGACATATTGTGCAGGGTCGGATTTAATGTAATTATCGTCACACACTGATATGCCATTTATTAATACTTGTGGCACTTTTTTTGCGCACCAGCCATGTTTTCCTCACTGACACTTACTATTTCTGTTTAAATAGTTTTTTGCACTCATGTTTTTGGTTTTTCTTTTATGTTATTAACATTTTATTATAATGATATTTCTTCTTATGTTTTTGAACCACTGTTGTTTTGACTATACATATTTTCCCCAAGGCCCATTCTAATTTCAGAATTACCCTTGTGCTTTGACGGATGGTTTCTTGTTGAAATCAGATGCAGCACCCTCCAGAGAAGCACTGTGCGAAGGTGGAACAGTCCACACAAAGAGAAAAAAATTAACCAGTAAGTGAGTATTGAAAGGGGAAGTACCAAGAATAGGCCTACACCCTCTCCTTGCAATCAGCACCCCCAGGATAATTTCTTTGATTGGTGGAGTGAGATGGAAGGCAGGAAGAGCTAGGCTGCTCCTCCAGCTCAGCCACCTCCAGGAAACTGGTTTGTGCGGGTGGTCATTGCTTCAGAGGAGCTGGAGGCAACAATAGCTGTCCTTAGTCTATTACGTAGTCCTACTCACTGGGCCGACCCTAGGAAAGGACCTTGAGCAGGTTAAGGAATCGATCTGGCCTTAGGAGTTTGTCTGGGCCTAGAAGAGACAGTGCACCAGCAAACCCCCGGCAACAAAATGGGATTGTCCCCTACTGGGTTTGGGGACTGGGATGGGGATGAAGGTAAAATAACCCATGACATATGGCACATGCCGTAAGGACATCTTGGGAGACACATTTTCATCACTTATATAAGTGTCCTAAGGGCAGCCGAGGGGTTGTATGGATTTAGTGTTCATGATCAGAATGTTAAGATTTTGTATCATATCAGTCAGACAAATTGTTGCAAGAAATACTTGATTAGTTACATTTCAAAGAAAGTATGCATAAGCTAGTGGTGTGTCTTAGTTAACACGTCTTTATGAGGTGGTTGGTCAAATGAAAAACAAATCTGTATGCGACAAACCTGCATGATAATAAAAATAAAATTATATTTACAATAAAAAATGTAAGGAAATGCCTCTTTTTGCAAGTTCACCCCCACATTTTTGGACTGATGCTGGCGGTTTTTGACTAAGAGTGCACTGAGGCCTGCTAACCAGACCTCAGTGCCAGTGTTCTAACCCTTCCAGAGTGTTTGTCAAATTGGCTATCCCCAATTGGCATAAGTTAACTTACTTATAAGTCCCTAGTATATGGAGCCCAGGGTACCAAGGGAATGTAAGGCAGAGTGTCCACCCAAGGCTGCACCACTGATTGTGCAACCCTGTATGTGAAAAAGAAAAAAATGGCTCCCAGCCTGCCACTGTAGACTTGAAGGGAAGTGTTTACACTGCCAGTTCGACTTTGCCATACAAACCAATGGCAAAGACACCACTTCCCTTAACAATATATGTAGGTCTCCCCTAAAGAAGGCCAACAGACCCCCCAAGGCAGCGAGCTGTATGTTAAGTGGGACATGTATGTCTATTTATGTCCTTGCAGCAAACCCCTTCAAGTTGTCGTTTTGTTGTGGAAAAGTTAGTAGCCTCATCGGCTAATACAGGGTTACAGGCTGGCACCCCAGCCTGGCTAACATCTGAATGGGACTACCTAACTGGGTACTGTAAGGTATCAAATTAATCGTGGCATTAGACCCGACCTGACGCTCAGGTCGAATTTAATGTCACTATTAAAGGAAATCAACTTTTAGAAAGTTGCCACTCTGTGACCCAGCTGGTCCAGTAGCCTCACACAGACAGCATTCTGCCCGCCTGTGAAGTGGTGTGAACGACTCCCAGGCCTGAAAACAATAGAAGCACGCAGCAGGGAGAAGTGTCTCCTCCCCCTTGAGGGAAGTCACTCGGGTGTTAGCCCCAAAGGCGAGCTTGAAAGGCGAAGCTCCTTTGGTGGGCAAATGGCGATAACACTCTAGAGTGGCTGCCCTTTGTTTAGGCAGACAAGCTGGGAACAGGACCAGAGAGGGAAGACCAGTGCCCAATCGGTTTTCCCGTGGGAGTGTAGCTCACAGATAGCCACGTCTCTAGGGTGGGCTACCAAGCTTCTAACAGCAGAGGAGGTGTGCAGACATCTTGGGAGTGGGCAGAATAGTGCACTATGAGATTGTTAGGTGCCACAAATTGCTGGAAAGTTGTCACCAGAAGGGAGGGGAGCTGGTAGCCCATTGGCTAGTGACCGAGTATCCCCTCTGGGCACTTTCCTGGGATAAATATGGCACCCCTGACCCTCAGATCACATAGGCATTGGAACCAGGACTGAAGAAGGACTGCCCTGCTGCCTCTGGACTGCACAAAGAGAGGCTGCACCGTCTGCTGGACTGCACTTTAGGACTAGCTAAGTTGGGACTGTGTCTGTGGCTCCTTGCGTGGGGTAAAGTTGTGCCCCAGCCCCAAACCAAAGAAGTGGCTCCAATGATCAGTTGGCTGATCCCCTAGAACCAGCTCCAGCGACAAAAGAGCGAAGAAGCCCAAACCGGTAAGTTGGTAGCCAAATCCACAAACTCGCCCATGATTGCCGCTGGCCGCTCCAAGAGACCGATCCTTGAAGGGCAAAAGTTGCACCTGAGTCGGGCAGGCCTGGGATTGTTGACAAAGTCCGGATTGGTCACTCAAAAGGGACACTAACCTCCACTAAATGATTCTGCTTTAACCTCTGTGCTCGGAGACCAGTAGCCCAGCCACAGCTGGCCTTCCACTGTCTTGAAGAGGACTTTGTGGGACCACAGACCTCTGGGGACAAAGTTGCCCCACATCACCTGTGCACAGAGAAATCGTCGACCGCACAGCAACCGGAGCATCTTTTCATCTACCCCTAGCATCAGGACCACTAAATTAAAGTAGATAGCGTTCGAGCTGAAAAGTTTGGAACTGGACTGGAAAACGCTCTGGTGGTTGTCCAAATCTACCCCATTGGCCCAACAGACCTTCATCCTGTCGGATTTGGTCACCCAAGCCGTAGCCGGAGTAGCCGAACTAACTTTTACAAACTTTTTGTTGACAAATGCTTGTTTTCGGTTGAAATTAAAAGTGATAAAGCCTATAAAAATCTGCATCACCGGAATGCTCCGATGAATTTTGCTCATCAAGGACTCTAAAAATGTATAAAAATATAATCTATTTTTATAACTTGGGGTCGTGTTTCATTCATGTAGTGTGGCTTTCTTATTTCGTTGTTTGGTACTATTAAATGCTTTACACTAAGTTTCTTTGTTCAGGCCTTGCTGCTCAAAAGTCATAGCTAACCAGAGTTCAGCTTAAGGTTGTTCAAATGAGCCTGACTGAACCCAAGACAGTTTGTGCGACTGTATTCCACGGTAACGCCTCAGAGCCATTCCATATAATATACCCAAATCCTCACAAAAACGTAACCTAATTTGGCTGCAATTCCACAACCAATTAATTTCCCACCCCGCTTACCTGCCGTAAGAGTCCCTGGATCCATAACCACCACCATATCCACCGCCACCATCTCCTCCACTCCTGGAGTCAAATTGACTGCTGCCGTAGCTATCACCACCTGAAAGAAAGGTATAGCACATGCAGGTCAGCGATTAAGCAAGCATGTGCAGAGACTCAGTGAGTACAATGTCCACACTTAGAAGTAATCCAATGCATGTTAAACCCTAAGATGGTAACAGCAGTTACCACAAGTCATGCACTCATGCTTCCAACCAGGCCCGGTTCTAGTATTTTTGGGGCCCTCGGCCGAAAGGGAATGTGTGAGGCCCCTCTAATTTGCATACGTTACATATTCACAGCTACAGAAGCTGCTTTGTTCAGACTCCTCCTGGGCCGCAGCTCCTTCTCTCAGCCACCTACAAGCACCTCTTTTCCAGCTCCTATCGGGCTGAAGGTGTGAGAATTGCTTGGGGGCTGAGAGTTAAACTTGTGGGGCGCTAAACTGCTGACAATGGGCGTTATGTAGTGTCTCTGAATGGGCAGACGGGCAGGAGGCCTACTTACAGGGCAAACCAACAAAATGCGTCTCCTTGCAACTGGGACACCATCCCTAAGAGGCCAGGGAGGGGGCCCTCCCCTCCCTCTCATGGGCCCAATTGCAAACAGATACCTTTCTTTCAATTGATTGGCAGGAGTACAAGAGGGCTGGTGGTGTGTCGAACTGCTGCGGGGCCCCATGCTGGTGGGCTGAGTGCGAGGCCATGGGCAGCTGCCCCCACTGCCCATGCCTAGCGCTGGCCCTGCTTACAACCAATAAGAAACACTATTCAGCCGCTGTAGAAGGCCATCCACACATCTAACTGTCGCAGTACACGGGCATCCCAAATGTAAAAGACTTGCCTCGTCCTCCTCTGCCCCCACGTGAGTACCCTCTGCCGCCACCAGATCCTCCTCTGTAGGCCCCTCGGCTTCTGTCTGAAGATTTGCCTGCGTTGTCAACTCGGATCTCGCGCCCATCAATAGTCTGTGGAAGATCAAACGCAGAGTGTACATGAGAACAGCAGCAGCATTCATTACCCTCCAATGAGGCCTCTGCACAACGCAAACATTAAGCATTCTGTGGAGGAAACATTACAGAGATCCATAATTTGGTCAAGCTTCACAGAGAGTGAAGCTGTTCTTCAACACCCCAAACCCATGAAGCGCAAAGGAATACTTGTGCAGATTCAATTGGGCAGATCTGTAAAAAAAGTCCAATCGGCATCCTTGAAGTAAAAATCTTACTCTGAGAGATTCCTTAGTGTTAATCTACACAACTGTGTGAGGCACAATATACCCCAATTTACATGAAAGAGAGTAGGTGCGCCACTATGGTAATCTAGTCTAAACTCTACCTGGTCTCGAGGCACAAGGGCGTCTTAGCTATCAGCTGCTAGGTTTCAGCTCATCTGTTCCTCAAACCCTTTAGACTTTCATTCTACAACTAGACTTGGCCGATCCATGCTTTCATTTGCAAGCACTATCAGAACATTACAACCTTTTAGCTTTATTCAAAGGAGTGCAAGAAGCACGCACCTTCCCATTCATGGCCTGTAAGGCATTCTTGGCATCTTCTTCACTCTCAAAGGTGACAAAACCAAACCCTCTGGACCTCTGGGTGTCTCGATCCCTCACGACCACAACTACAGGGTGGAAAAAAAGGGGCATTAATGGAACACTTGCTACTCTCAGTCACTGGCAGAACCTCCATTGTCTAATGAAATGATGTTCATTTTCAAGGAGGATAAAAAGGATGTGACACTTTTACATACAGCAACCATCTTTTCCAGCAGCAAAGTCCTACACTGAGTCCTACACACCTCTTGCACGCATACTTCAGTCTAGTCATGTATGACATTAGGCAGAACATTAAGCATGACGTCTAGGGGTAGGGTTTTGAGTAAGAACAGGAAGATTGGCGCTCAAACTAGTACGCGTTATGTAAGTAATGCTACACAAAATTGTGCGGTGCTGCCAGGTCGGAGGAACAACCCAATAACCTCCGTGAATGTGTGAGTCGAAGAACCCACACTGTACAAGTAAACACAATCCTGGGCACACGTATTAGGGGTAAAACCAGTAGTATGAGAGTCTCGTTCAGATAAATCACAGTTGTTGATGTCTGGATAGAGTTCAGTAATATTTATTGAGAGAGAACAAAATTATAGAAACAAAGCAACCAGCCGACACGTGTTTCGTCACAAGTATAATGCCTGTGACTCTTCAGGGCTTAGTGGAGTGTTCCATGCGAGAGAGTAAGGTTGCGAAAAGCGGTGTGAACATCAAAATCGTCCCGGGGTTAGGGGAGGACTGAAGAATGTAAGCAAGCCAGGTTTGTTCCAGAAAATAATTAGGGCAGGTGCAGAGCCACGAGTCCACCTAAGGTACGTGGCACGTCAAAGGGGGGCCCTGCTGTGTGTTAAAGGGAACATTAAGCATGCCTGGAACACTCACCTGCTGCAATCTGCCCATACTTGCTAAATTCGTCTTCCAAGCACTGCTCGTCTGTGCTGTAATTGAGGCCACCAATAAAAAGTTTCCCGTCATCGGAAGACATGGCGAACACTGAAAAAAAGCCAAATCTCAGTTAGATCAGGAACCATCACGTCCATGCTGAGACAACCACAAAATGGCAACAAACAACCCGCAGCCACAGCGATCAGCCATGGTTGCAAAGCACGGGAAACCCATTCAAAGCTTTATCTCCGAGTCTTGGATCAATTAAGTTACACAGCAGTATGTGAGGTGGGCCCTAAAATGTATTACTTAAAATAAGAACAGATATAGACTTGCAGGCAGTTAAAATGATGACACCCACTAAAGACCACTAAGTCCTAGCACCTTCGGGACCTGAGTTAAGGTCTAAATACCATTATAGCGCCTACTCGTTGAGGGGGCATAAAGGAAATACAGACTCCTATTGGTGGGGGAATCAGAAAGGCCAGAAAAGGAACACAGGTGGGATGGCAGTTAATTTTCGGTCTTTCACCTCACATCCGCCATCAGTCAACGGACAAACCCCAAGCCATGAAAAATCAAACATGACTTTGGATTCCACACACCGGCAACCCAATAAGACCACTCCATAAAAAGAAAAGAAAAAACAGTTATTCCTCTCTGAAATCTGGTCCATGCTGTTACTGTGCTAATGTTCAATTTCTGTTCTTTATGAGACTCTATTATACATTTGGCTAAGTCCGCTCTACACAAATAGGTTTAATAAATACATTCCTTCACCCAATAAATTAGCGGTAGGCCTATCTCCCCCAGGATTCCGTGACTAATGGTTGCTTTCTAAGATCACCCAGGATTGTGACTGGATCCTCCTCAACCTGTTCTTTATATTGTTCATCTGGAGACCAAGTTGTCAAACGTGATAGTTTAGTGATGAAATGGCCTGTCACAGGTAGGACGCACTTCATAGGTGTCAAGTAGGCCTTGTGTTGTCAGCCAGCAGACCTTTACCACCATCAAGAGGAGGCAGGGGCAGAGCCTGGATGGCTATCTTTCAATCCATTTCTGGTAGGAAGGAATTCACTCCACAGTCAGCGGGTGTCACACAGTCTTTGTTTTCTGCGATGTTCGTCCTTGAGCTAGAGCTGTCAATCTAGAAGCCCAATTGCTGCCATTATTCAGTAATGGGATAACGTTCATCTCACAAGAGCCTTTCTTGATCTGCTGTTCGCCTCTTCTGGCAATCAGTACAGGCTCTGTCTTAGTAGGGGTTCAGCCTGAGTTAGCTGAAGGGACATCCATGCTTAAATGGCAAAGAGTCAATTCTCCAGAAGTTCAATGCTGAGAATGAACCATCCTTTGATGTAGAGCTTCAGGTCATTTGTGTCCAATATATAACTGATGCCCATGCTGAGCAGCAGAACTTTCCAGAGATTCATACAAAGACTGAGGCTCATTGATAAACGAATTGAGCCTTGGCGTCCTGCAGGCGACAGATTCTCTGATCTGGAAGAATACAAATGGAACATGTGAACTCTATTCTTCATATGTGAATCGCTCCAGTTCAAGCCCTTAAAGTTCCTCCTGAGTATGAGAGAGTCAAGTGGACAACAGTATCAAATGATTTTCCCTAGCAATGGCAGAGGACTGAGCCAGCTGCAGTTTTATCACCTGAGTAGCAGAATTCGAGTGGCATATACATAATGCTCAATTGCCCTGAAGAGCGATCAGTTTCTGCAGGAGGCTCCGTTGATGGTCTTGTAGATTTGTGAGTTTTGTGGTCAGTGTTCTTGCCTTCATCTGCAACTCTACTTTTACTTGTCTGATTGCACACTTGCACACCGTGGAGAGTTTGGCTTACATAGAGAAGACTTGAGAGAGCACAGACATCTGCTGTCCCCTGAAAGGAAGTTTTGAGTAGTGTCTCAACATCAGTGCTGGGGTTTCTGTGCAGAGTTATTTTCATGTGGAGTGCACCCATGGGGAAGCTTTTGAAACATCTCAGTTGTTTATGTAGCTGCGTATCCTCCTATAGCACCATTGCACCATAAAGTATTTGAGCAATTTACAAAGAACTGTAGTTAAACAGGCAAGATATGTTTTCAGAAAGTAATTTAAATTAGGCAACAACCAAAGATGGGGTTAGAAAAGGATTAAACAAGCGGCAAGATAGGTGGATCAATAAGCAGAAGGGAAAGCGGATCAAGAAGCGTGAGAAGCACAGAGATGGTAGGAAGAACATGAGATTTACAACAAAGGGACAAGAAACAAAGGGGTGAACAAATGGCTAAACAGCAGATGATCAAAAAAAGTTAAAGTGAGGCATCCCTCAGGACTCTTGCGGGGACCATGCTCTCCTCTCACCTATACAGCCTCTGGGACTTGGTACCAGGCGACAACCTGCTCACCGCTGTGTCCTATGCTACCTACTCAAACACACAGGTGTGATTCTGTGTCATGGAACGATCTGTTGTGTTGTAACTCTGCACCTTGTGATCTGTTTACTCTTAAGCGAACAGCTGTGAAGCTGTCAAGCTAACATGTGTATCAGACCATATGTAGCCATCTTGAAAGCAAAGTGCTACAGCACCTTTGGGTAAGGGCTGCCCTATATAATAATGGATAAATAAATATGCACCGGTGCAGTAACACCCCTCCCTCACCCATGCACTTACAGCCCGGGGTGCCTCAAGAGATAAACCTGGGAATGTTAACGTTTCCGTTAACTTGCACTGGAGCAGGGGATATTAGGAGGAGAGTCGTATACGTCATTATTAAACGGTTTAAATGGTGAGCCGTGCCCGTCACCGAACGTTCTGGCCTGGACGCCTCTGGAATCCGCGTCACGCATGGCGGGTCGCAGGCAGGCGTGAGAGGAGGCGAGGTCACGCTTCCCGCGGCGCCTCTCCGCTCCAGCGACCAAAAATCCCGGTCACGCACGGCGGGTCTCGGGCAGGGGTGAGAGGGGGCGAGGTCACGCTTCCCGCGGGCCCCTGCGCGCCAGCGCCCTAAAATGGCCGCCGCCCGCAGCCATTTTAGAAGCTGCGAGCCTCGCGCGCGCCACAAGAAAGACCCCGTCTCGGGATTAACAGCAATATGACGTCACTAGGCCCGCGAGCCCACCGCGCTCCCTCTAATGTCATAAAAGCTCGCTCACCGCGGACAGCGGCCCGCGCGTCGAACCTTCTAGAGCGGCGGCGACGCTTCCCTCTGTCTCCACGTCCCTTACCTGGCAGCAGAAGGCACAGCCTCGGCGACTCCCGGGCACCCAGCGCGCGCTCTAGTTTATACCATGCCTCTCCTCATAAATATTAATGGTGTGACCTCACAATGAGACAGCACGCGCGTGCTCACGACGTCCGTGTCAAAGTCAGGCAAACTGCTATGCTCCCACGGTCCGTGCAGGCGTGGTGACGATGCCTGATCCTAAGATGGCGCCCCGTGAGCAAGTGAGCTCCAAGGATGTGGCAGAAGGGGGCGCTGCTCCCCAGTATTATAGGTCACGAAATATACAACTCAGTGGGTTCATGTGTGGTACCAGCAGGGGGCCCGAAGTAACCCAGAAGTGTAATAAACATACATGCCAACATTTTAGAGCAAGCAAGTGGAAGATTTAATAAAAATAGTCAGGAGAATGTATTTCCCCTTTCACTTAGATAGAAGCAGAGGAAATCTGCCTGAGTTGGATCTATTGGCATGTGTCGTGTCCTGCCCTCGCACACAAACACGCAGGACACCGGTAAGGATCCTTGATACCTTTATTGTATAGGCTATATACATATTCGGCCCTCTCAAGTCTGCCCACGATCCCCTCTTCTCTGCAGTGCCCCCCACGCCCCTGACCGGATGTGGTGTCCGGTTCCCTCTTGGTCTCTAGGGTCCATCGTCCACTGCAGGGTCCTAGTGCCCCGCCCTAGGTCACTACATCTCCCCCTTTTGTCACGAAAATGACGAGTTGGTCTGATGATCCTGTGAGCTCCCTTTAATTACATTTCCTCTATTAGTCTCTTTGGCCGTCTGCATGTTCTTCTGTGACTGGTCTCCATTCGTTGTTCTTCTACTGCTCCCTCTCCATTTTCTCTTTCGTTGCTGCCGTGCTCCTGCTCTTCTTGTCCTGCTGTTTCAGTGCCTTGATCTTCTCCTTTCTTTCCTTTCAGCTCTCTGAAGTGTGAGCTGTTTCTTGTTATCCTCTGATGATCTGACTCAGCCGTGACCATTGGACCCTTCACCTTTGTTACTACTAACGGGTCTTTGGAGAACGTGCTGTCCGACTTTCTTTGCTGTTGTTGACGCACTATTACCATGTCTCCTTCCTTCAGGTCTGACGGGCTGGCGTGTCGTTTGGCATCTGCATATCGTTTCATTTTTTCTTTCTCCTCTCTGTCTTTCTCTGCGACACTGCTGCGATCTGGCGCTGTCATTGCCTCTATTTGTGGCAGCCTTGTTCTACTTGTCCTCCCCAGCACGAGCTCCGCTGGGCATCTTCCTGTGGGGTTGTGCGGTGTGTTTCGGTAGTCCCGCAATACCTGGCATAGAGCTTGGCCTAACGATATCTGCGCCAGCTTCGCCCTTTGAACTGCCTTTTTGATGTTCCCCATGAATCTCTCCACCATTCCATTTGCTTGAGGCCACTGTAGAGTTTGCGGGCGCTATGCCCGCATATTAGAATAATGAACCACGCAGACACGTATAGTTATGGTGCAGAACTGACCCCTGGCACGTACGCCCGGCCTCTTTTATTGACAGGGTCACCTGACTGGTGACGCCTGTGGTGGGTGGGTGTAAGGTGTGTTACACTTGCGGGCAGAACACTAGAACGTGTCTGGCTAGACACGACATCCCCCCCCACCTTAATGAAAAGAAAGGAACAAAGGTCCAACCTGGAAGAAAAACACACAAACATTAAATAGCACTGATTGAGTTTCTTCAGGCCGTCAGTCAGGCGTCACTGGAGCTTTGGACTGCATGGCCATGATGTTTTAGTTGTCCTTGGCGACTTGCTTTAGACCGGCCTGGTCTCGCAGTGTCGAAGTCTATGTACAGAGTCCAGCATCAGTGCATTGGGAGATGTGGTGAGGTCCACTCTGGAGGATCTCTGTGTGTGAGGCCTTCCGGTCTTCGACTGTGACCTCCCTGCGTCCCGTGTGTGTCGAAGAGCCGCTGCCGAGGTATTTCTCCCGTTCGAACTCCCATTTCACGGGAACTCCACCGAGGCTCCTTGTCCCTGGATTTCCACGTGGGCTGTGCGGGCCTTTGCGCAGGCCGCGCTTGGGGTCGCTGCAGAACTTCCCACAGGGCCATGGTCTAGTCTTGTGTGGTCCCAGGGGTGGATCTTCCAATGGCCAGGTGCGCTCCACTTCGGTATGCTGCAGGTTGACGGGGGCACACACAGACGGTTCCTGGGTGGCTCGCTCATGGAACTCCGATTATCTGGAGTGTGTGGATTCGCGTTGGTGTTGCGATGCTCCTTGGTGGTGATGATGAACGGTGGTTGTTTCTCAGTTGGGCAGCAGGCGGCGGTCTGTTGTCTTGGGTGAGTTTGTGGAGCGAGAAGGACTGGAGGGGCTTCGCAGCTTGCCTTTATCTTGCTGAGGTTTTCTTTGCCCGTGTCATCTGTGGTGAGACACAGGGGATGTCGTCTGACTTATCCTGTCGGTGTTCGGGACTGACTGGTCGCGCGGGGAAGCGTTGGAGAGATGCTCGCGCCGCGCTGGCGTCTTATGTTTGGTTCTCCTAGTTGGTCTGTCTCCAGGGACGTTGGTCTGGCTTCAGGACTGGACGGTGTCACTGGGACGCTTTGGAGAGAAACTCGATTTGCGCTAGCTGCGACTTCCAGTTGGGTCTTCTCCATGGGCGTCGGTCCGGCTGGTGGCTGTCTGGTGTCTCTGGGTGTGCTCCTCCGGTGGTGGTACGAGTCTTCTGTCCTGTCGCTCTGCTCCTTTCCTCCTGCCCGTCTGTGGTGGTAGTTTGCCCTGTGGCGCCGTGCCACTGTTTCTTCTCTCTCCGCAGAGTGACATCGTGTCACTCTCTTCTCTCTCATTTGACCAGGATCTCACTTGGGGGTGGCGTCCTGCCGCGTGTCTCGTGGACCTCGCTGGGCGCCCAGACGGTCTCACCCTTCTTGTGAGCCTGTCTCAGGTTTGTCCTGTCAGTAGGACTTGTACTTCCCCTTGGGAAACTGTCATCGGACGGTCTCATCTTTCCTGTGGACCCGTCTCGGAACTGTCCTGTCAGTAGGACTTGTACTTCCTCTTGGGAACTTTCATCGGACGGTCTCATCTTTCCTGTGGACCCGTCTCGGATCTGTCCTGTCAGTAGGACTTGTACTTCCTCTTGGGAATTTCCATTGGCACCATCTTTTGTTCGGGGATACCGCAGTGGTTCTCCTTGATGCCTTCTGCACGCCTCCTTCTCTTCGAAGAGGTCTTGCACTCCTGAGTGCTTGCCCATGCAGTCACGCTTCTGGATGCGTCTGTCGCGCACCTCGGACTTGGCGCTCTTCTGCCCTCTTCGGGGTAACCGTGGTCCTGGTGGTCTGTCCATCCACCTCTTCGACCTCTTCCTGGTCACTCCTGCTTGGCGCGCTTCCGACTGCGCCTTTCGTTTTCTCCATGGAATTCGCTTGCTGCGCATTCTCTTCAGTCTTTCGCTCATGCAACTGTGGCAGCTGTTCCTGTGCAGCTGTAGCGTTTCCTTTCCAATTGTGTCCTGTGAGTTGCATTTGCAGAGGGGAAGCATGGCAGTTAGGGTTGCCTATTCATATCCTGCTGGCAGTCAGTCACAGACCCTTCTACTTTTTTTTCTTTTTATGCTTTACTCTTTTTCCTTTTCCTGGAGGAGGCCACTTGCCAGCAGGGTGGCTCTCTGTCAGTCAACTCTTCTCTGTGGGTCACAGCAGCCTCACTCTATGCTGCCGGTCTGTCCATAATAATACTGTTGTGCAAAAGTTCGGTAGGCTGTGGTGGGTGGGTGTAAGGTGTGTTACACTTGCGGGCAGAACACTAGAACGTGTCTGGCTAGACACGACAGCCACAGTGGAGTTATCTTCCTGTGATTTATCCCTAGTTAGGTCATGAATCTCCGGAACTCTTCCCCTGAGAATGGAGGACCATTGTCCGTCTTTAGAGTTTCCGGTGAGCCCCATGCAGCGAATATGTCAACTAGAATCGGCTGATGCTGATGTCGACGGGACGTGTCGCACTATTGGAAATCTTGAGTATTCATCGATGACCACCAGCAGGTAGTTTCCTGTGTCCAGTGGGCCAAAGAAATCAGCTGCCAGTGTTGTCCATACTGCTCTTGGAAGCTCTGACATTTGTAGTGGTGCGTGTCTGGCCGGTGCTCCTGTCACTTGACATAGGTGGCATGTCGTTACTGTGTCTTCGACCATGCGATCTAGTCCAGGAAACCACACTTTCTCTCTTAACAGTTTCTTTGTTGATACTACGCCTCGGTGTGACTCGTGAGCCAAGTCTATCACTTGTCTCCTGAGTGATCTTGGTATCTCAATTCTCGTCCCTCTCATCAGTATTCCGCTTTCCGTCTCCAACAGTTCTTCATTTATCTTTTGCAGAGTTAGCACTTCTTCTTTGCATATCCCTGTTTCCCAGGTGCAGTTGTTGTTGATGTGCCTCCATCTTTGTCTTCTCGTTATCTCCATTGACAGTTGCAGCGTGCCATCTTCTCTAGTCTCCCTTTCTAACTCCGCTAGTGTTATTGGTGCTGGTGTGCTTTGCTTGAGCACAAAGTTTAGGTATTCCTCTGCTATCGATGTCGTCTCGTGAGCCTCTGGTAACGGGTGCCTTGACATGTAGTCTGCAGGATTATGTTCTTTCCCTGGTTTATGTACAATTGTGAAGTCATAGTCCATCAGTCTGATGCCCCAGCGTTCAATCCTGGGTGGCATTTTGGCCGATGGGCTGCCGTAGATTGTCACCAGCGCTTGGTGGTCCGTTATGATGGTGAACGGCTTCCCATAGATAAACATGTGGAAATGCTCGCACGCCCACACCACAGCCAGGCTCTCCTTTTCTGGTTGCGAGTAGGCCTTTTCAATGTCCGTCAAGCTTTTGCTTGCGTATGCGACAATCTTCCTTTGTGACTCTCTTCCTGGCAGATGCTGTGCTAGTATTGCACCCAGTCCCACTGGGCTGGCATCCACAGTCAATTTAGTGCAGAGCAGAGGGTCGAAGTAGGCCAGATGTTCCACCGTCCCCACCGCTTGTCTTATGTCCTCAAATGCCTTGTTGCATTCCTGAGACCAGAGGAATTTCTGACCCTGTTTGGTCAGTTCCCTCAGTGGTGTGCTTACTGTAGCGAAATCCTGTATGTATCTCGCACAGTAGCTGGCGAGTCCTAGGAATGATCGTACTTCCGCGACATCCGTCGGTGGCTTTGCATTTTGTAGCGTTTCAACTTTGCTGGGATCTGGCCTCATCCCTTGTTTCGAGAAGATGTGTCCAAAGAACACTAGTTCCTTTCTTCCTAGCTCGCATTTGTCTCCATTTAGTGTGAGGCCCGCTTTCTCCAGTTGTGTGCACACTTGACGTAACGCTGTGTCATGCTCCTTGTCTGTTTTCCCAAACACTAAGATATCATCACTGTAGTTTAAGCTGTTCGGGACCGGCCTGATCACTTGCCGTATGGTCTCCTGAAATATTTCCGCTGCCGATGATATTCCGAAACACAGTTGCTTATATCTAAACAGGCCCAGATGAGTGGAGAATGTCGTGATGTACCTGGACTGATGGTCCAACTCTAACTGGTGATACCCTTTGCATAGGTCGAGCTTTGAGAATCGGCACGCTCCAGTGAGGCATCTAATCATGTCGTTCAGGTGTGGTCCCGGGTGGCGTTCCCTTGTGATTGCGGTGTTTGGGATCCTCATGTCCACGCATATGCAGATTTTGGAGGTGTTCTTCTTTGGAACCGCCACGATAGGAGACACCCACGGTGTTGGGCCTTTTGCCGCTTCTATTATATCCTGTGCCAGTAGGCTATTGATCTCCTCTGCCACCTGTGGTTGTAGGTGAATTGGCACCCGTTTGTGATGTTGTGCTACTGGCTTGATTGCTTCATTTATATGCAATGTTATTTGTTTCCCTTTCAGCTTGCCAAGCCCTTTCAGTATGGCTGGGTATTCTTGCAGGATGTTCTCCGTTTCCGACATGTGATATGTCATTGCCAGTAGTCCCATCAATTGTGCCGTCACATTGCTTAGTAGGCATGGCGCTGGGATGTCACCCTTGAGCACATGTATTTCCTCACGATAAGATCTGCCTTTGTACGTTAGTGTCTCTGTGAATTTTCCCATGTTTTCTACCGGGCTCTTGGAGCCCCAGGTGAATACGTCCACGGTCGATGGCAGTAGCTGTGGCTTTACTCTCATCTTTTTGTATTCGGACATGCACATGATGTTACATGTTGCTCCACTGTCAAGTACGAAACTTGCCTGGTGGTCTCCTACATCGATGTCCACAGTGGCTGTCTTCTTTATTTCTCTCTTGTCTACCAGATGAACGTGCTCTGCCCCATCGCTTTCTCTGGGCGCGTCCGACATTAGGTAGAGTCTCGCCGCACTCGCGGGTGCTGCCGTTTCTTCTGACTCGTCAGAAGAGCTGCGATTTGCCGTTTCCATGTGTCGGGCATACCTGTTGCTGGTCATCCGCGGTCTTGTCGCTCGGCCTCTCTCACCTCTGAATTGCCTGGTCATGCACACGCTTGAGAAGTGGTTGTCCCTGTTGCATTTTCTGCACTTCTGGCCCATTGCTGGGCAGGCGCCGGCGTGGGGAAACTCGAGGCCACATCTGTAACATGTTTGTTCGCCCTTCCGTGGCGGGACCGGCGCCTGGAATTCCTTCTTGTTTACGTTCCCCGTGACGCGATGTGCTAGCGCTACTCTCTTCTCCTTTCAAATTTCCATCTGCTTTGCCTGTTCCGTCGCTCGTGCTTCTGTGCGAGCCATTGTCAATATCTTTTCCAGCGTCGTTGGTTCCTTCAGGACTCGTGCTCGGAACTCCACTGATTTACAGCCCTCAATGATTCGCAGTCTTATTGCTTGCTCATTGTCAAATTTGTCGAATTCGCAGTACGTGACCAGTTTTCTCAGTCTCGTTGCAAAGTCATCTAGGCTCTCTTCGCCTTGCTGGCATGCCGTGTTGAACGTGTATCTTTCGAAATCAACATTGCGTTGGGGGTCGAATTTTTGTGTGAGACACTTTATCACTCCCTTGTAGTTCTGTGTTTGTTCAGCAGGAAACGTTAGCAATAGATCTTCTATCTCATCCCCTGCTAGATTCAAAAGCAGGTGCATTTGCTTGCTCTCGGGGACGTCCGTGGCGCTCATGTAGCGCTCAAATTTCCTGATCCATCTTTCCCACCGAATGCCTGCTTGCGGTTCCGACAGGCTGAATGGTAGAGGCCTGCGGAAGATTGCTTGCGTGCTTTGCTTTAGCTCTTCGTCACTCATTTTCTTTCTGGCACTTCTCACCACGTCTTCTCTTTCCTTTGCTTTTGTTCTGCTATCAAGTCAATCTACCTCCTTTATTCCTTTTATTTTTGTCCTTTATTTGCTTCCTTTCCACTTTGCTTTGTGTCCTGTTATTTTCTTTTCCTCTTTATTCCCTTTATTCTGCTTTTGCCTTGGCTGCCTGACTCCAAAATGGCCGCCGCTTGCTCTTTGCCTCTTATTGGCTCGTTGTGCCTGACCCAGTAATGGCCGCCGCTCTCGCGAGACTTCGTTTTCTGTGGCACCCAATGGCCGCCTGATTTCAAGAAGGCCGCCGCTTGTTCTCGGCCACTGATTGGCCCGTGTTGCCTGGCCTTGCAATGGGCGCTCTCGCGAGAGTTCGCGTTTGAACACACGAGCGTCTCTCTTTCACTTTCCTTCGCGCTCCTTCCCGCGCGGACGCTTTCCCGGCAGCGTCCTCTATTTCTTTTATTTTGGTTTCTCCTTGCAGCGATCGCTCTTACCGCTCGTTCGGCGGCCGGGGTGGGCTCCCGCGTCGTCGCTGCTCCCTGCTGCTGGCTGCTTCACTCGGACCAGGGTGGGCTCCCTGGCTCCGTTTCACTCGGACCAGGGTGGGCTCCTGGCTCCGTTTCCTTTCTCCCGTCTCCCGCTGCCACGATGGTTGTTGCGCTGGCCAGCGGACCGGGGTGGACTCCTGGTGGCTTCTGGTTTCGTCGTTTCGTCGCGCTGTCCGCTATCCCGCCTTCGTCGCCAGTTGTCGTGTCCTGCCCTCGCACACAAACACACAGGACACAGGTAAGGATCCTTGATACCTTTATTGTATAGGCTATATACATATATTGTGGAGAGCTCGGCCCTCTCACGTCTGCCCACGATCCCCTCTTCTCTGCAGTGCCCCCCACGCCCCTGACCGGATGTGGTGTCCGGTTCCCTCTTGGTCTCTAGGGTCCATCGTCCACTGCAGGGTCCTAGTGCCCCGCCCTAGGTCACTACAGCATGTATGGTGACAATCAGCGTTTCATGTTTCATTTTTAGAAGTTTATAACATATCGCAAGCAAAAACAGAGTTCTAAACCCAGTTTTTGTATGCATTATATAAAATTGCCAAAAATAAGCATTTTCAATGCAATAGGTCTCGCATTTGCGAATATTTAAGCTACTGGCATTGTAATGACACTGGGGCAGATTTACAAGCCCCCTGCGCCACCAGTACGTCACTTTTTGTGACGTACTGGTGGCGCAGAAGGCTGCTCCATATTTACAAGGAGAGGAAAAGCCACCCTGCGTGACTTTTCCTCTCCTTGTAAATACGGCCCCTTCACACGCAGCACTTTGCGGTGAAGCGGCGTTCCATGGGTGTTGCTGTGGGTGTTCCCACGCAACACTCATGGAACAAGACACATCTCCAGAATTACGAGAAATCGTAACTCTGGAGATGCGTCTGAAAGCTACGCCACCCTAGAGGTGGCGTAGCGAGCGCACCGAGGAGAAATGTTTTCATTTCTCCTCGTTTTTCCTCTTTCAATGCGTGCTGCATTCTGCAGCACGCATTGAAAGAGGAAAATGGTTGTAGTGATTGTTTTTGTGCAGGAAGGTTCCTCTTCCTGCACAAAAACAATCTCCCCACGACGCATGAGCATCCTTGCACCATGGTGCAAGGGTGCCTGCGCCAGCGCATGGCTGCAGTTTGTGCGCCAGCGCAGGGGGAAGCACAAGGATGCGACATATTCTTGTAAATATGTCGCATCCCTGTGCTTTCAAAACTAACGCAGCATGGCGCAGCAAAATGACTTGCTGCGCCGTGCTGCGTTAGTTTATTGTAAATCTGCCCCAATGTCTTTTAAGTATGTGTTTTCAAAAGGAACACATTTATAAAAGGCATTGTTATTTTTAATGCCAAGAGCTCAAACTCCTGTAAATGCTAGACCACTTTAATGGTGGCCACGCCCCCTTTTTTAGACGCAGCTCGCATATTCATCGTACAGTGAGCAGTGTCTAAACAAAGGGGCGAGGCCAACATTAAAATGAAAGCGCGTATGGCGCTTTCATCCAGAGTGAAGAAAAAAAAGTAATTTCAAAAGGTTCTGTAGCGGGGCCACTAAAGTGAAAGCGGCCTGCGCTGGTAATTGAATAAGCGCGGCTGCTAAAGTGAAAGCGGACTGTGCCGTATATTAAATAATCAAATAAGCGCAGCCACTATAGTTAAAGCTGACCGCGCTGTAATTTGAATAAATACATTACTATTGAAATAAAAGCAGGCGGGTGCTGCGATGACATGGGTGGAATAGGGGAAGAGTATTCAAGAAAGTAGTGCTCACCAACTTATAAAGCAGACCGTGTAACAACCGAAGTAAAAGGGCCAGTCCTCACTCATGGACCTTTGATGTCAGAGTTCATTCTTGGAGGGGAAGTTTGGAGCGTGTGTGATAGGCATCAACATTCCCCCTATGCCTTGTTTCCAGCAGATCATGATTCAGCAATCTGAGTAGGGTTTATGCATGCGGAAGACTAGCCTTGAAATCAGTAGTCTCCCGCCTGAATCGGGAGGGTGGCATGTATGAATAAAGGTCCTTAGCTTTTAGGAACACCAGAAAACGTTCCTAGAGGAGGGGGAAGATAGGGCGCTGCCCCAGGTCTGAGTGTCCTGCCCCCCCTTGTGCCCCACCCCCATAGCTGTCAGCTGCAGCATGTACCAGGAGGTCACACAGAAACAACAGACACTGCTCCTTGCCCAACACATTAATTTATCTAAGCAGCTTTCCTTCCACAGCAGTGTAGTTGGCTTAAAATAATTTGATCTGACTTTGAATTTTTTGAATAACTATCCATATACAAAAATATACACACATACAGGCATACAATATAAAGTCAAATCTAAACATTTTAATCCAACAAATATATAAATATATATAGGGAACTACTGAGGGCAAAAAGGAACTGCAGCACTGAGTCAGGCTTCGAAACAGAAATGCAGATTATGCTATCCAGATTTCGAGTGAGAGGCTATCCCCAATGGGTTTTGAACAAAGCAGTCATAAAGGTCAAGGAGAAAGAGAGAAGGGACCTTCTGTTTGCGCCTACTGAAGAAGCCAAAGGGGGAATGGAAAGTGGGAATCGTATTATTCTCACATATAATGAGAGATCACAAGATGTCAGACGTATCGTTTGTAAGAACTGGGATATATTGACTATTGACCCCATAATAGGCCATCTCATACAATAAAGACCACTTATTACCTACCGTAAAGGTCGCAGTTTGAGGGACAACTTAGTCCATAGTGTGATTTCTAGTAAAACTAAAGACAAAGACCATGGGCTTAAAGGCTTTTTCCCCTGTGGCCACTGTAAAGCCTGCAAAAACAGCACCATGAAAAAATATCTTAAGTTGTTGAATGGTACAGAAAGACCCATAGCTCAATTTCTGACATGCAGTACGCCATTCGTTGTTTATATGCTAGAATGTCCATGTAAACTCAAGTATGTGGGCAGTACGACCCAGATGGTGAAAAAAAGAGTTCTTGAGCACATGCGAGCTATAACTAACAAAGACCAGCAATATCCTGTAGCTCGCCATTTTGAGAAGTATCATTTCTCCAACAGTGCTCTCCTTACCTTTTCAGCTATTGAACAGGTTGCCCAGATGCATAGGGGGGGCAATAGAACACTCAAACTGAGACAAACCGAATCTAAATACATCATTGACCTCCAGACCAAACATCCAGGAGGCCTCAACATTGATGAGGAATTAGGAGTTCATTTACATGATGTGTGATCTGAGTTATGAGTCCCCACTTGCCTTCAGTAATGTCCCCTCCGTTAGGCTGCTTTTATGATGAATGTTTATATAATCTTTTATTGTATATACACTGTTATGTACTAGCTACATATCTTGTTCACTCACTTATGTTTTCTTTCTTCTCTTTTTTACAGGAGGAAAAGGAAGGGGCCCATCCCTGCACTTTTTATCACGTTCACGGGCCACCTAACCTTTTCTTCAGCAGCATCTTTGTGGGCACCTATCACAGATAAGACACTTTTCTAGTTTTGTGTACAAGCATAAGTTTGATGTTTTGGTTTTTATGTGTTACAGTATATCTTTACAGTTCCTTGCACCTGAGGGCACTTGCCCATTACTGCATCATGCATTATGCCCAGCTATGTACCACACAGGTTTTGCATGTGAATTGTAGGTGTATATTGGTATTCGTTTCTCTGTACAGCCCACTTGGGCATTATATATCTGTGACTTGGAGCATTTATGTGTTAGCAGCTGTATCGGTTATACTCCCTCGAACCGCAACTATGTGTCTCCACAGCATGCACTTGGGATTTCCCATGATTATTATTTATTCTCGTTTATTTGAGGGAATTTGCATTCCATTTTGTAGCGGATAACTTTATTAGCTACAACACGCAGAACATAGGCATTGCCGATCATGTGACCCGCCATTGGACGGTACATGTTTCCAGGTTGATTTGCTAATCTGTGCTTTCCGGTCTGTCGCTTTTTGAGATTCAGATCAAGATACCTTTTGACTCACATCCTCTCATTGTTAGAAGGTTTATTTTTATTTATACATTTAATATGATTCAATACTGTAATATACATAATATATATTTTTTTGACGTTTTTTATACTGTACACAGTAATTTAATTTATCGCAGCTCTGCTAATATATTTTACTGTGATGTTTCATTATATATTTACGAGACTGCGACCTTATTCATATGCCATTTCATCATGAACTATACATTACAAGATGGCCGATTTATTTTCTGTTTATTCTCATTGTATATGACCGAATTTTGAGTCCCTTTTTTTATGTTTATGTTAATTTTTGGTTGCTTGTACTTAAGAACTTATCGGAACACGGCTTGTTTACGTGTGATCAAGGCTGCACGTCAGCCGAAGCGCGTTGCGTGGAAGCCAGTAAAACTTTCCTGAGCATTAATTCCCTTGTCGTGTGGATTTGTCCTGAGAGTGCGTGTACTCCCATGGTGGGATTTACTTGGTTGGAGATATATATATATATATATATATATATATATATATATATATATATATATATATTTGGGTCGTGTTTGTGCTATATAAAACTGCAACAACAAATAAATCTCCATTCTAGGTGGTCCCACCAGTTGTATGTGTAACCCAATGTGTCACCCACCCCAAAATTCACTTCTAGAGATGCCACTGAGCACCTCAGGACGTGATGCTGCTTTTGTTGCCACGTTTTTTTGCTGGCCTCCATAGAAAAGGTAGCCAGACCGATAAAAACCAGGCGAGGATGCAACTGTAGGTGCTGCCATAAGCATACATGCTAACATATGGGAACACACACCGTGCCCCACTAGGAAACCTTTAAAGTGAATGAAGATTCTGCCCAGCAAGGAACACATGTGCTTTCAGTATATAATGTATAAATGATGTCTTAAGAAATTCAAAGCATGTGCGTTAACAACTAAGCTTTAGCAATACCTGCATATTTGGTCATTCCACTAAGCGTTATTACATTGTGAGAGGCTCCAGTTCTGGTATCTCCTGGGCCCTTCATTGCACACATCTGCTCATCTATGGCACACCCCAACATCTTAAAACACTACTACATACCTACTGTTTTACAGAGTTGCAGCCTATTTAAGCCAGACGGTATATGCACGCACCCAGTAGGTGGATAAAGGGAGGATCCCAGCTGTTGCGGATCTTACCACAGAACCGGTCTGACAAGATCCCTTTGTGCTTCTGCACCATCCCATTGCCACCCCAACCTGGCAAATGGCCCATTCTATTGGCACAAGGCTGCATGCCTGCAGAATACACAGAAGACTGAATGCAAAACACACCTCTAAACTCATCCTCATATTGCGTAGGGACCTAGTCTCGAAACAAGACAGTTTGCCAGGTGGCTACTTTAAATATGCCACCCCTCAGCACACCTGCGGTGCTGTGAGAGGGGGCACTGCAGTGGTAGCTCCCTTCAAAGCATGTAGACCCCTCTAGGTGAGCGGGACGCTTTAAATATGGTAGACGGTCCTTAGCCAGGGTACCCGAGTCCTTTGCATCTGCCATCTAGCGGACTGGCAGACTGCCCTTCTGGGTCTTCTCAAAGTCCTCTCAAATTGAAAAGTAATTAACTGCTCTTGAAGCGCTGGAGATGGCAATGCCATTATTGAAATTTTCTTTATTACTGTTACTATGTTTACTCTCCTAAGGTCCGCTGGATTTGAGATGCAACTAAATTCCTTGTATTAACTGGGCCACAAACAATACCTTAAATTTTAAATTCCACACCGAGAATGGCCTCGAACAAGGTTGTATTTTAGCCCCCTTATTATATTCCTTGTACATCGTCGATTAACTGAGTCATTGGTGTCAGATCAGGGCAATCCACCCAAGTTGGGAGGTGCAAAAATAGCATATTTCGCCTACGCCGATGCTTTGGTGATACTGTCACAAACGCCAAAAGGCCTACAACATCAATTAAACCACTTGAACAAATTCAACTTGGAGACCCGATTAATTGCTAATTTGTCAAAAATGAAGACCATGATTTTAGGAAAGAAATCTAAGCTCGCGGGTGGATCCTAGGAGATGCTACAATCGAAATAGTCACACAATATGATTATTTTGGGATAATATTTGACATCAAAACATCATGGTCTAACCATGTAACCATCAGAAAGCTTAAGGCAACCACGATCACCAAATCTGTCATAAGATTTGCAAATGTGTTTGGCCAGAAAGCGATCAAGCCATCATTGAAAGTGTTAAACATGAAACTTATTCCATACCTGGTATATGCATCTCCTGTGCTAAATCACAAGACCATTTCCAGACTTGCTAAAACCTTTATACAACATATACGTATTTTTCTTTATCTCCGTACAGGTACCCCTCATTGTGTCATCAGGCTAGAATTAATTCTAAAATCTCTAATATCATTTCATTACCGAAGCACCTTGAACAATTTCTGTGACTGTGTAAGAGCGGATCCAACAACATTAAAATTCAAAATTCATCAGGAAGCAAGAAAATCTACATACAAGGACTTAGAGTTGCATGGTTCACCATCAAATGTAGAAAGCTATAATCTACCCGACCTAGAGTCACTGGCACAATTAATCGACCGACCTGGAAAAATCTACTCCATGGAACTTTTACTCTTAGATAGAGGGACTCTGAGTTGGCTCAGGCTAAATAATACAATCACTTGGACTTACTCTTTGATACCTATTCCCTGCAGAGCCAAGAGTATCTAGGGTCAAATTTGCCTGGGTATGTTAAAATGAAATTTTAAAGGTTCAGATTGTTTTATATCCCGTTCTATGAATTCGAGGGGAACTGGATACCAGTTTTCAAAGACAAAACAGTTTGTTGACTTTGTGGGCTCACAACTGAATCCCTTCTGCATGTTCTATGTATTTGCCCTAAACGCTTGTATTTAAGGAAAAAGTATTTGCAACCTATTTTTAAAAAGGCAAAATCAAGATCAACTCTGGAGGCTGTTACATACTGTTTTAGTGTTAAGGAATAGAAATGCTAATGCAATTTCTAGATCAGGCTTACAGAGCATTAACTTCATGACTTCAGCACTCATTTCTGTATCTAGATTTAAGCAAGTTGCTTTTACACATTGATCTTAAATTACATGTATTTGCACATTTTGTGCATTTGCAGTAAATCCGCTTGTTCAAGTAAAGTTATCTCCCGTAGATTCTTAGAAGGCCAAATAAGATCTACTGTAGAGGCTGCTCGAGACCATAATAGTGTCAGGGACAACAGCGAAACAATAATGCTAACGATATCCTTAGACTAGGCTAACAAAGCATTCAATCTGTAATTCATGTAAAATGTGTTATACACTGGTTTGATTGCATTTGTATCTAGATTTATGCCCATTGCTGTTATAGATTGATTGTAAACCATATGTACCTGCACATTTGTGCACTGCCACAAAATCTTGTATTTAAGAAAAAGTATCTGCCAGTGTTTCTCGTGAAGGCAAAACAAGAGCTACAGTTTAAGCCGCTTGAAACTGTGATAGTGTCAGATTAATGCCAATGAAATTCATAGACGAGGCTTATAAAGCATCGACTTTGTGATTTAAATATATTACCTGTGCTCTGAATTGAACCCATCTGTGTCCAGATCTAAGTCAACTGATTTTATGCTTTGATTTTATAATACTATGCTTCTATAATTGTTATCGATAATCTGATACTTGTACTGATTGTGATGTTTTATACTTTTTATCTTTTGATTAATACAATAAACTTATATTACTACTACTAAAAAAAAGAACTGTCTCATTAACCGGTCTATGCATATCACTAATGTACTATACCTACGAAAATTGAGATTTAATTAAACTTGTTGAAACTGCGCATGTTCTGTTCTCACAAAAAGATGATGGATGGAATGTTGAACATTGTCCAACATTCACTCCCAGTCACAGATTTGGGTTTAATCCATCGTTATTTTGCTCACCACGCCATTCCAGTTTGGACCCAGCCATATGCAAATCAACCTTGACCCTGTTCCCCATGGGAACAGTCCAGCCCGAACTGGCAGGCCAAGTCCTCCCTGGACCGGAAAACATGCAACCTGGGACTGGTTTCGGAGGCATTTGCATATGGCTGGGTCTGAACTGGGGTGGCGAAGTGAGCTAAAGATCAATGATGGATTCAACCCAGATCTGTGACTGGGGGTGAGTGTCGGAAAAGTTTCAGTGCTCCGTCCATCATCTCCTTGTGTTTGCCATGTTCTGTTCTCAACAGAGCTATATCGGTATTCTTCGAATACAATATCAGTGAGTATATATCTCCTTGTATGACAGATTGCATGACCATCTGCACTGCAGTGTCAATCCCTCGCTCCATTTGCTTCAAGATCATAGATAGGCAGAGCAAAAACAAGATAAGAGCTCATCTCGTGTCCTCATGTAGAGTACATACACTACCACACTTCATCCACATAACACATACATTCTTCCATCATGGAACCACCACAGTGCAGAGTGCTTCCGATCCGCAAACACTTCAGTGCCGGGTCAGGCAATTACAATACAGTACAATACAACCCCTTATGCTACCTACCAAGCACCTGTCAGTAAATACAAGGCCCCTCAACAGCATCTCTATGTTCCAGCCAGAATGATTAAGCAAAGCTGGCAGAACATCATTATCTTAAACAGAGAACCAGACATGCCGCACCTGGGCCACATCCAGTCATAAATTGCGCTCTGTTCAAATACGCAACCTTCGCAAAACTATTGCCACCGCTCAGTAGTTAGAGTGTCCCCATAAAACGTACTGTTAATTATTTCTGTGCCGGCTGTCTCAGCACTTTTACATGACACCACCTTCTAGACTAAGTGCCATATTTTACCCTAGGCTGGTCGGCCGCCAAGCCACCACTGTTGTGAAGGTAGCATCCCTGCAGTGTTGGCAGTGGTTTGGATGCCAAAGCTAAACCTTTGGACATAAGCACTGAATAGAATAGTAAGCCCTAACCTATTGGAAAAAGGGCCAAAAAGAAAAAATGAATGAATGCATGCAAGATTCTTCTATAGCGCACGGCTACTCAACAAGAGTGTCCCGCCACCTTTTGAAGAAAAGAACCAAAATTACTCTGACCAAATAGATTTTGCAGACATGTTTGACTTGCTTGGCTATCTGCTCCTGAATCTGTGGTGAGACAATAATTGTAGGAAGGTGGAATCTGACTGCATGGTTGCCCCCACTTTTTTCCTGGTGTTTTGCTGGTTTTCGACTTAGTTTGGCTGGGATCCTGCTATTCAGGACCCTAGCCTATCTGCTTTCCCCTTAAATTGATTGTGTGTACTTTAGCTACACTCCAGATTGCATTCTGGGGTACCCTTGTGAGTCCCTAGTATATGGTATACTATGTACCCAGGGCATGGGTACCCCAGAGGCCTACCAGGGTCTGCAGCATGTATTGTGCCACCCTATGGGAAGCCTTTTAAAATGACACAACAGGTCTGCTACAGCAGCCTGTGTAAGGTGGTGTATCCACCCCTTACTGAGATATAGGTTCCCTATATCTCTCCATATCACTGCACATGTAAACCTATCAGTCACCCCTATGGCAGGCCTTAACAATCCTGAAGGCAGGGTGCTGGGTTTCATGTGAGAGGGTGTCCATGCATGAGCAGAGCCCTCTGCAGCTTTCGGAATCTTTATTCCGGGGTTGTTTGTGATGCAGCCAGACCATATACTCTTAAGTGCATTATAACCAAACAGTAAATGCTAACTTTGGAATGGCTGCATGTAAAACTGTCGTGTTTGGTGTCAAACACCTTGGAATCATACCCCCACACCAGTAACTGGTGTGGGAGTATGATCCCATCCTTCTAGAGGGAGAGACATGACAGCACCGGTATACCCGGTACCAGCTAACAGAGCCCTGGCATCACAAAATGGATGCTGCAGCCACAGACACGAGTCTGCCCTCCTGCTGCTGGAGGAAACTCCGGCAGGGGAGGCCTGGACAATAGGTTTCCTGTCACAGGGAGGTGTGACCACCTCCCAGACAGGCTTTAGTGTATTGGGGCTGGGTGGGTGCACTCTCAGAGTGCTTTGAAGTCTGCACTGGGGGCACATTTGGTGTCCCTGTGCATAGTCCAGCTCAAACCGGTTGCAGGGGCACACAGCCCCTGCTCTGGCGCGAAACTGGACAAAGGAAATGGGTGTAGCCACCCCTCTTTCCTGACCCTCCCATAGGTGGGTCCACAGAGTTTGTCCCACCCCTTCCTTGGGTATAAAGTAGGAACCCCTGACTACAGGACTTTAGATTACACCTGGACTAAACTCTAATACCAGAAACCAAGTACTTCGAAGATCTGCACGACGCTGGATGACTGAAGAATCTCCCATGGAGTAAAGGAGTTACTCCCCTGCAAGGCAGGCACCTTTAAAGCAACTGACCGGTTGGTATCTCCGAGCTCCGACGGACTCCGAAGAATATTGCCACACAGGAGGTGGGTTTTCCTAGGTCTCTGAGGTCGATCTGTGCCCACAGCAAGTCTGAGGCCCGTATCCCTCGTGGAGACCGTGTAACCCGAACCCCTGGACACCGCGATCATTTGCAGAAGCATCAGCTTTCCGGCGACCCCTGAGGCTAAGCTTTGGGTTACTTGTAGCCCTGACCCCGAGCAGTAATTGCACCGAAGATTGTCGGCCTACACTCAACGAGTGTTCCGTGGGCCGCCATTTTGTGATTCCTCTCGAGGTCCCTTCGCGATCCCTGGTCCGTTGACTTGTGGGTCCCCAAGAAGGCAACTCTAACTTTTATTGGGCTGCCCTGGTTGCTCCAGACGTGCCCTGACTCTCCATCGCTTGGGGAGTCCCCAGGACCTTGCTGGTCCACACAGAAGCATCTTTTCTCTTCCTGCGTGGGTTGCTGTTGCCAAGGCTTGTTGTGGTCAATCCGATCACCGACACCCCAGCACTCGACATTCTTCGTGGGACAGCTCGAATCCGGCTCCTGGTTGTCGTCGACATCTCCGGGACCCCGTGGCTGCAGAGTCAAGCTTCACCTCTTCGCACCTGAAGCACCCGACATCGGTGGGCATTTGATTGCTCCGCTCCTGGTCACTGGCTAGTGACCCAGACTCTGTCCCCTCTGCTTTCAGGTTCTTCACATCCTCGATCCAGGCTTGGATCACACCGGACACTTTTCTCCTTCACGGCAGCAGCACTTTGCAGCAGATCGCCATTGAAAACGACGACGATTCCCGACACCTTTTGGCACCTATGCACCCGGCTTCCCTGGGTGAGGTAACTAGAGTACTCCGGTGCTCCCGTGGGTGTTGGCCCTAGAAACCCTTAAGTCTAAAGGGGTTTGCTCAAAGTCCTCTCCTAAGTGTCCTTTAACTTTAAAATTCCAACCGCGACTTTCCGCATTGAATCCTACGGCGCTCGCGGCTGTGTTCTCACACTGCACACGTCCCCCGTGGGTCTCCTGTGTCACTACCATGGGTGGTTCCTTGGGGTCCCAGTGATTCTACGTGCTCTAGGCACTGTGTCTAGTCAAGTCGTGGTTCTTATACCACTTTCTTAGTATATGGTTTGGTCTCCCCTGGAGCCCACTGTGTATTGTGCTATTTACTGTCATTTTAATACTGTGATACTGTGTATCTTGAACTCTAATCTCATAAAGGGATTAGTAGTTAGTGTTTAGAAATAAATACATATATTTTATATATATCTTGTGTGGTTCTCCTTTCATTTAGTTATTCAAGAGGTTATAATCTGGTAAACCAAGCTGCTTTACACTCCTTCAAGACTTAGCCTGAAGGCTGCTCTCCATAGCTACCACTAGGATAGCTTTCAATAAAGGTTGTCTTTAAACCTATCATCAATAAGGGTCGTTTGGACTGGTGCAAGGTGCCCACTATAACTAGTGGACAGCATATGCCAGGCCAACTTCTCACATTGGTGTGCAGCGGTTGGGATTCAAGCTTGCTATTGCTTTACCAGATAATCTCTTTGAAGTGACTAACTGAAAACCACTATAGGTACATAGGTACATATAAATCAAGTTTAGAATACAGTAAGTTCTACTGAACTTAGAGTTGTGTGTCAAGGGCTTAGCAAACCCTTTCAACAACTCAAGAGAGTTTCAGTTCCCACTAGAGTAGGTAGGTGCATACACCACACCACACTAGAATGTCTGCAAGGCCTGAAGTAAGTGACTCCTTGCCCACTAGGTATGACAATCTCACATTCCAGGAATTGAGAAATATGTGTACCTCTAGGAGACTGAAAACAGGGAGACATGCATGCACTCAACGCCTCATAGAGGCTTTGCTGTTAGATGACCTCAGAAAGACACCAGGGTCTGATGAGGCAGGCAAGTTGGGTGGGGCAGTAGAAGAGGGAAGGCCAGGTAGTGAAAACTACTATGTCCCAGACTCTGATGCTGGCCAGGGGGATCAACATGATTCCCACCTGGAAAATCCAATTCTTCCTGAAGGAGAGGAAGGCCTCAGTG
Organism: Calotriton arnoldi; assembly: GCA_963921515.1. Lineage (NCBI taxonomy): Eukaryota > Metazoa > Chordata > Amphibia > Caudata > Salamandridae > Calotriton > Calotriton arnoldi. The sequence continues at coordinate 41,333 of CAWUFW010013349.1, read as the reverse complement.
GCCCCCTCTTCACTCCCCCAGGAAGGGTTAATAGTCTACCAAGAAGATCAAGATCTCCTTCTCAGGAGTCTAATCATTCTGGTACTTCTATAGGGTCCTCTGCTTCTCATAAAAGGGCATCCTCTTATGAGAAGAAGTGCCAACTGCTTGAGTTTGAGAGAGCTAAGCTCAGAATCAAGAGAGAGCACTTGGCCTTAGACAGGGCATCCCTGGAGCTTCAGAAAGCTTCACAAAAGTTGGGGCTAGAGCCCCATGGTGGCAGCAACAGTGTCCCTAGGAGTAGAGAAGAGACTCATCCCCATAGGAACCTGAACAGATTGTCCCTCCCTACCAGAGTGGGGATGACATCCACAAATGGATAACTGCACTGGAGAGGGCCTGTAAAGTACAGAGGGTCCCTCAGGAGCAGTGGGCAGCAATCTTGTGGCTCTCCTTTGCAGACAAAGGTAGAGACAAGATCCTCACTGTAAGAGAAGAGGATGCTGATAATTATAAAGTCCTGAAGAGTGCTCTGATTGATGGGTTTGGCCTAACCACTGACCAATGCAGGTTAAAGTTCAGAGACACCCAAAAGGTACAGACTCAGGACTGGGTTGACTTTGTAGATTGTGCTACTAAGGCTCTGGAAGGTTGGATACATGGCAGCAAGGTGCATGACTTTTTAGGATTGTACAATTTGATTATGAGGGAGCAGATCCTTAATAATTGTCAAAAACAGCTTTTACACCAGTACCTAGTGGACTCTGATCTGACCTCTCCCCAAGAATTGGGAAAGAAGGCAGACAAATGGGTCAGAACCAAAGTAAAGCCAAAGAATCAGGGTGGTGACCAGAAGTCCCAAGAGAAAGGTGTGGATAAATCCAAGGATAAATCCACTACAGGGCCCCAAAAGTCCTCTCCTGGGGGTGGGTCCCAAACTCCTTCCTCCCCTGAAAAGAAACTTTATTACCATAACTGTAAGAAGCCTGGCCACTGGGAAAATGACCCCAGTTGCTCCCAGGCTGGCAATAAGGAAAATGTTCCTCCCAGCAATACTACCACTCCTCCTGGTACTACAAGTAGTAATCCCCCAGGTGGTAGTAATGCACCCAAAAAGTTAGGTGCCTTTTCATGGGGAACTGAGGTGGACCCCAGTTTATCAAGGTCCTCCTCACAGGCCTCCTTAGTCTGTGATGGTGGCATGGGATTTGCCACTTTTACTATGAGTCCCAATACTTTGGGCAAGTACAGACAGGAGCCCTTAATAAATGGTCAGAAAGCTGTGGCCTTCAGGGACACAGGGGCTAGTGTCACCATGGTGACAGGGAAACTAGTCCCCCCTCAACAGCTTTTACCTGAGTTCAAGTACCAGGTGACCAACATTGATGGTATCAGAACAGATCATCCCATGGCCATAGTCAATCTCAGCTGGGGAGGGGTCACTGGCCCAAAGAGAGTGGCAGTGTCCCCAAACTTGCCTGTAGATTGCCTGTTGGGCAATGATCTGGAGGTTTCAGCCTGGGTTGAAGTTGAATACCAGGCCCATTTAAAAATGTTGGGCCTCTCTGAGAAGGTTGGTGGGGCTGTTAGGGCCTCAGCCCCATCCCAGGGAAAGTTTGGAGAAGTGGAGCCTGAAAGAATGGCCCACTCTACTCCACAAGAGAGCAGAAGGGTTGAAGAACAGTCTTCTTCCCCCCAGACAATAGGTAAGGGTCAGCCTCCTCAGGGAACTGATCCTACCCCTAGTGAAGGAACTGCCCCAGAGGTGGTCACGCCTGGCCTGGCAACCCCTCTGATGGCAGGGGACCCTTCCAAGGTGGTACCCAGTCTGGAGCAGGTAACCTGCCCCTTTCTACCCTCCCTCTGTCAGCCCAGGGCTACAGAGGTCAGAGAAGTCAGTGGACCCCTAAGGGCTCCCTGTCCAGAGGAACCCCCTCATCCACAGATTAGGGGCACCCAATCTAGTAGCCCTAGCCAGGTGAAAATTCCTCAGCACACGGAGGGATCCCTCTTACCATTGTGTAGGGACCTCCCCCAGATGGACTCTGTTGGGCAAAGGCAAACCTGGGACCAAGTGGTTCCAAACCTACCATGTCCCTCCATTGTTCGAACCAAAGGGACCCAACCCCCAGCTGTAGGCTGCCCGAGGTTGACCCTTAGGGCCAGATACGACTCAGTCAAGGAAAGAAAGGCCTCCATGGTGACCAGTGATCTGAGGAAGCTAAGACCAACTTTATTAGGGCCTCACTTCTCTACTCAGACACCCCACCAGCCTTTAACTTTGCCAAAACACACCACAGGTAGTAATTCCAAATGGTGGAGATCATCCAATGCCCTTGGGGTTAGGAATTGCTTAGTGGACCATAAGACAGGGGGTAACAATGCTAGTGCAGGTTCTTCCTTATATGGCCACTTAGTCAATAAAGGCTCAACTGAACAAGGTTAGCCTTATCTCCTTTCGTTTGAGGGGGGGGGGGGGTTTATGTAGGAAGGTGGAATCTGACTGCATGGTTGCCCCCACTTTTTTCCTGGTGTTTTGCTGGTTTTCGACTTAGTTTGGCTGGGATCCTGCTATTCAAGACCCCAGCCTATCTGCTTTCCCCTTAAATTGATTGTGTGTACTTTAGGTACACTCCAGATTGGATTCTGGGGTACCCTTGTGAGTCCCTAGTATATGGTATACTATGTACCCAGGGCATAGGTACCCCAGAGGCCTACCAGGGTCTGCAGCATGTATTGTGCCACCCCTGGGAAGCCTTTTAAAATGACACAACAGGTCTGCTACAGCAGCCTGTGTAAGGTGGTGTATCCACCCCTTACTGAGATATAGGTTCCCTATATCTCTCCATATCACTGCACATGTAAACCTATCAGTCACCCCTATGGCAGGCCTTAACAATCCTGAAGGCAGGGTGCTGGGTTTCATGTGAGAGGGTGCCCATGCATGAGCAGAGCCCCTCTGCAGCTTTCGGAATCTTTATTCCGGGGTTGTTTGTGATGCAGCCAGACCATATACTCTTAAGTGCATTATAACCAAACGGTAAATGCTAACTTTGGAATGGCTACATGGAAAACTGTCGTGTTTGGTGTCAAACACCTTGGAATCATATTCCCACACCAGTTCTGGTGTGGGAGTATGATCCCACCCTTCTAGAGGGAGGGACATGACAGCACCGGTATACCCGGTACCAGCTAACAGAGCCCTGGCATCACAAAATGTATACTGCAGCCACAGACACGAGTCTGCCCTCCTGCTGCTGGACGAAACTCCGGCAGGGGAGGCCTGGACAATAGGTTTCCTGTCACAGGGAGGTGTGACCACCTCCCAGACAGGCTTTAGTGTATTGGGGCTGGGTGGGTGCACTCTCAGAGTGCTTTGAAGTCTGCACTGGGGGCACATTTGGTGTAGCTGTGCATAGTCCAGCTCAAACCGGTTGCAGGGGCACACAGCCCCTGCTCTGGCGCGAAACTGGACAAAGGAAATGGGTGTAGCCAACCCTCTTTCCTGACCCTCCCATAGGTGGGTCCACAGAGTTTGTCCCACCCCTTCCTTGGGTATAAAGTAGGAAACCCTGACTACAGGACTTTAGATTTACCTGGACTAAACTCTAATACCAGAAACCAAGTACTTCGAAGATCTGCACGACGCTGTATGACTGAAGAATCTGGGATACCCTGAAACTGGTCCCAAGAGGCTTGTTCCGGTTCAGGGAGGACCTGGCCTGGCAGTTCGGGCGGGACTGTTCCCATAAGGAGCAGAGTCAAGATTAATTTGCAAATGCCTGGGTCCATACTGAGGTGGCATGGTGAGCAAAAGAACAATGGGTTGGGATGCTACCCCAAGCAATTGCCAGTGGTTAGACAAATTGCAAGCATTCCTCCCATCACCTTCTGTGCGTTTCATGTATCGATCCTAAGTGCGCAGGGTATGCAAGTATGTGGGTCCCATGCTCACTGTGTCACTGGATTCAAGCTAGCCAGGCTGATGAGGGGTGTTACCCCGAAACCGGTCCCAGGTGTGAGAAGTTGGCCTGGTATATGCTGTCCACTAATTAAAGTGGTCACCTTGCACCAGTCCAAACGACCCTTATGGTGATTAGGTCAAAGATAACCTTTATAGAAAGCTATCCTAGTGGTAGCTATGGAGAGCAGCCTTCAGGCTAAGTCTTGAAGGAATGTAAAGCAGCTTGTTTTTACCAGAACAGAACCTCCTGAGTGATCAAATGAAAGGAGAACCACACAAGTGTTATATAAAAAATATGTATTTATTACTAAACACTCTCTACTAATCTCTATGTGAGATTAGAACATAAAGCACACAATACTTAATCAATAGAACTTCAGTAAATAGCACAATACACAGCGGGCTCCAGGGGGAGACCGAACCATATACTAAAAAAATGGTATAACAACAACGACTTCACTAGACACAGTGCCTAGAGCACGAAGAATCGCTGGGACCCCAAGGAACCACCCACAGGAATGACACAGGGAGCCCATGGAGGACGGGTGCAGTGTGGGAACAAAGACGCATGCTCCGTACAACTCTATGGGAAAGTCGCGGTTGGAAAATTACAGTTTAAGGACACTTCGGAGAGGACTTTAAGCAAACCCAGCTAAACATAGAAGGTTCTAAGGCCAGCACCCTTGTGAGTACCGAGGTACCTGTGTTACCTATCCCAGAGGAGCCGGGTGCATAGGGGTCAAGTGGTGTCGGAAACCTCGTCGTTTTCAATGGCGTGATGCGAAGAAGTGCTGCTGCCGGGAAGATGAAAAGTGTCCGGTGGAATCCAAGCCTGGATCCGAGGTGAGAAGAACCTGAAAGCAGAGGGGACAGAGTCTGGGTCACTGCAGGGTGACCAGGGGCTCGATAGACGAATGCCCACCGATGTCGGGTGCTTCAGGGGTGAAGATAGGATCCTTGACTCTGCAGCCACGGGGACCAGGAGACGTCGACGATGACCAAAGTCCGGAGGTGAGCTGTCCCATGAAGGATGTCGAGTGCTGAGGGGTCAGTGTCCGGATTAAACACCAACAAGCCTTGGCAAAGGCAACCCACACGGGCAGAGGTAACAGGTTACGGTGACGACCAGCAAGGTCCAGGAGACTCGCCAAGCTATGGGGAGTCAGGGCACGTCTGGAGAAACCAGGGAAGCCCAAGGAAAATCAAAGTGACCCTCACCAGGACCCACAGGCCAATGGACCAGGGATCGCGAGGGGACCTCGAGCGGATTCACAAAGCACCAGCCCACAGAGCACTCGTGGAGTGGAGGCCGGAGATCTTCGGTGGAAATGCTGCTCGGCGTCGGGACTACACGTAGTCCAAAGCACAGCCTCAGGGATTGCCAAAAAGCATATTCTGCTGCAAAAGTACACGGTGCACAGGGGTTCGGGTTGCACGGTCCCCACAAGGGATACTGGTCTCAGGATTGCTGAGCGAGCAGATCGACCTCAGGGACACTCGGGAACCCACCTCCTGTGTTGCAGAAATCTTCGGAGTCCTCAGGAGCTCGGGAGATGCAAACAGGTCAGATGCGTCTAGGTGCCTGCTGCTGCAGGGGAGTAACTCCTTTACTCCAAGGGAGATTCTTCTGTCGTCCAGCGAAGTGTAGACCGTCGAAGTACTTGGTTTCTGTTGCAGAGTTTAGTCCAGGTAAAATCCAAAGTCCTGTAATCAGGTTTCCCACTTTATACCCAGGGAAGGGGTTGGACTGACTCTGGGGATCCTCCTAGGGGAGGGGCAGGACAGAGGGGTGGCTACACCCATGTCCTTTGTCCAGTTTCGCACCAGAGCAGGAGCAAATGGCTCCTGCAACTGGTTTGAGCCGGACTATGCATGGGGACACCAAATGTGCCCCCAGTGCAGACTTTCTGGCACTCTCAGAGTGCCCCCACCCAGCCCCAATACACTAAAGCCTGTCTGGGAGGTGGTCACACCTCCCTGTGACAGGAAACCTATTGTCAGGCCTTCCTCTGCTCGAGCTTGGCTCAGCAGCAGGAGGGCAGACTCGTGTCTGTGGCTGGCAGCATCCATTTTGTGATGCCCAGGTCGAAAAAGCTGGTACCGGGTATACCGGTGATCCACATAGGTCCCTCTAGGAGGGTGGAATCATACCTCACCCGCCAGTTACTGGCGGGGAGGTATGATTCAAAGGTGTTTGACACCAAACACGACATGTTTCTAAGCAGCCGTTTTAAAGTTAGTATTTACCGCGAGGTTATAATGCACTTAAATATATATGGTTGGCTGCATCACAGACAACCCCGGAGAATAGGTTCCGAAGGCTGCAGAGGGCCCTACTCATGCAGGGGCACCCTCTCACATAAAACCCAGCACCCTGCCTTCGGGATTGTTAAGGCCTGCCATAGGGGTGACTGATAGGTTTATATGTGTAGTGATCTAGAATAGATATAGGGAACCTATATCTAAGTAAGAGTGCATGCACCTCCTTACACAGGCTGCAGTAGCAGACCTGTGGTGTCATTTTGAATGGCCTCTCAGGGGTGGCACAATACATGCTTCAGCCCCTGGGAGGCCTCTGGAGTACCTATGCCCTGGGTACATGGTGTACCATATACCAGGGACTGATAAGGGTACCCCAGAATCCAATCTGGTGTGTACCTAAAGTACATGCAATCAATTTACAGGAGAAAGCAGATAGACTGGGGTCCGGGATAGCAGGATCCCAGCCAGACTAGTCAAAAACAGTGATAAATCAGCAAAAAAGTGGGGGTAACCATAAGAGGCAGATCCTACTCTCCTGCACCAGGATGCTTGTTTCCGGTTCAATGAATACCTGGCTTGGCAGTTCAGGCTGGACTGTTCCCATGAGGCACAGGGTCAAGACTGATTTGCATACGGCTGGGTCTAAACCGAGGTGGCTTGATGAGCCAAATCAAATTGCCATGCGCACTGAGGATTAACGAGGACCACCCGTCCTCTGCCTCTCTTCAGACTGATGATTGCTGTTGGAATCAGCAGGATTGAGGAAATCTGGCAGGGCATGATGAGATACTGCTGTTGTGCTGTTCCTTAAAGGAGCGGTGGTACCCAGCCTTTCACGCTTTAGCCTGTTGAACTACATTGTCCCTATTTCCTCTCATCCTTCCTTTAAAAAAAGTTTGTGATAGAATTTTCTTGTCAGTGTTATTTATAGTGACTCATTTTCTGCAGTTACATGTTTTTTCTTATACTCAAACATTGGCCAAAGTATCATTTTTATCAGCTGTTCTAAATACTTTGTTTTTAAAAGAATGGCTGAGAGTCTTATGTATGTATTATTGAAAAAGTGTCCTAGTGTCCCGCACGTGGGAAGGACAAGTCAGTGCGTAGGCTAATAATGGAGATCCGGCGGGGGCGAAGTAACGTACCTTTCTAGGGTGAAGCAGTGACCGTGAATCTATTTGTAAAGCACCAAGCTTGGAGCATGAGACTACATGCTCCTCTAGGTATTTGCCTAATGATTTTCTTTCAGGGAACAGATATGCTGTTTCAACAAGGCCTAAATTCTTTTAAGTCCAGTTGATAGACTTAAAATATTACCACTCAAATTCTTTTGAATAGATCGCTGAATTAACATAAATAAATCCTTTCAGTCTCATCACCAGACTATTCACTTATTCGTGGCTAGAACATTACATCATACCCTATGACAAGCTCTATTTACAGTCCAATATCTCTTTCTCTTGTCTGAAACTGTGGAAGCATTCAATTAATTCATCATTTCCTCAAATAGTTCACATCTGCTTCTTGGGTTGGTTGCCATGTGAATTAGAAAGAATGGGTGTCAGACTTTCTTTCATTTACCTTGCTGCCTCTCCCTTTCTGTGAGCTTTATATTGACCTTGGGTAATGGTGCCCCAGCCCCCTTGGAGACTGTCCTGAAATGCAATAGAGTTGTCCCTCCTCCTTGACGTCACTGTGATGGTGGCAAACGACAAGTCTGTTTCTTCTAGAGGTCTTACCTGGTCCTTCCCCATAGTGTATACAGGGAGAAGTTTGCACCTTACTTGTCAGCTTCCTACACTCCCTTCCGTATCCCTGTGCATGCCATGGGAGCCGACAAGGAGGTGCGCGACAGTTGTCATGCCATTACGCTGACTGTAGCGAAAGCGAGCAGAGGCTATATATGGAATTTAATAACTTTTATGGTATTCAGTCTTTGAACTCTGTCCTATTCCTCTCACCCAATTTCTCACCCTAACACAATAAGAAGCAGAAAAATGTGGGGTTTCTTCTTCATCCAACATTTCAAGATGAGCCATGGACACAACTCCTGAAGTTTGATAGATTATATAATAGTTTAATCATATTTAATATATTGACCCCAGGAACAAAATGCCATGAGTCTACCCATAATGCCCCTGCTCACTCTGGGAAGTACGCTTCCTTGTCTACCGTAATCGAGGCATCCTTTTTGCGGGACAGAATTTCTGCTGTTCCTAATCTTCTCTCTGTCTGGGAGTACTGTAATATGATGGTGAAGCTGTCACTGACAGTGGCTAGTAGCACACCACGGGGTGCACAGAAAGTTACTGGGTGGGAAGAGAAGGGTGAAGTGAAATGAGCCCCCATCTTATCTCTAAGTCTCACCTACCTCCTGGACTGAGCGGGAGTGAGATCCGACCAATGGGTAGGAGGATGAGCCAGGGGAAGGACAGACCCTGCCTGAAGGGGTTCCTGCTCTTGTGTGAGGTGTGTTACTTTGCTGTTCCTCGCGCCAGCCAGGCACCAGGTACCAGAGGTAAGATGGTTGCTTGATCTGGTGCCATCACCTTTCCAGAGCTCTGCTGTTTACCCAGCGATGCATACCCCCGCACTGGCAGGAATGCCACGGGCGGATGCTTGGCACTGTCACTGCCAGAGGAGGTGTTTGCTACTGGGCTAGGTTTCTAAAAACAGCTACGTACCACAAAACTTTTCTTCTTAAACATACAAATGAACGTCTTATAGTGATGGAGCCGCCACAGCTCTGTAGACACGCCAGTTGGTTGTTGAGACACCTTGTGACCATCGTCACACAGAGTGAGGCCTGACCTGGATGCTTGCTTCACTAACAGGAGATGCAGGAGGGATGTGGGTCAGCTGAGAGAAGCTGTCTGTTTACTCTTCCATGGCTTGAATCCAGAATGGTGAGGCACAGGCTGTCTGACATGAACAGGAAAACACAGCCGGGCCATGTGTAATGGAATGGATGAGCAAATAAGACACAGCTTCTAGTCCACAGCTACTATGAGCAGAAGAAAGGAAAGTAGGGAACAGGGCACATGCAATGGGGAAGGGAGGCTGTGACTTGTTAACGGTGGTGTTTGTGCAAACATCTGAACAGAGCTTCTTTGAGAGGGTGTAGCAGGGACTCATATATTGTCAATGACAAAGACTTGGGACGTAGAAGCACATGGCCTGCAGGACTAGATTTAGACATCATGCAGACAGGGACTGGAGGATTCTGGGTAGGAATTTTGCACCTCACAGCCGGTTGGACTTCACCTGCATTTTAACCCTGCCCCCGCTTGCTTACTTCAACTGCTTACTCAAGCGCTCTTCAGTGTCTGCAATGGGGACTGTGTCACTTTAGAAAACGTGTGAAGGAGGCTGGCTTAGCATGTGGCTCCTTCTCCTCCGAGTGGGCCTAACCTTACTCTTCTTCGTACGTGGGGTAGGGCGCCATTAAACCAGTAATGATGTTCCTGGTAAGTGAGTGGAATCTCTATGTCCTCAAACGGACAATATTCCCGTGGTGCATCTCCTTCTATATAGTAGTGAAATGTATTTGTTATTGCATTTGCTGCTGGGAGTGTAACCCATGAATAGAACACCTCTGTTTTGTTTGATTCGTGTGCCTCAATCACGAAAACTACCATGCCACCCCTGGCTTGTAAACCATTTTCTAATAGTCTTATGGTGATTGTCCTTCTGAATTTTGGTGCAATCTGTATTGCATCCGCAGGATCTTCTCCGTCGTCTGACGGGGCAGTGGCATTTGTAGTGGATCTAAGACCGCGGTAGTCATTGTGTATAGAACACAGACTAATGTTTCAAAGAAACTATGATAAGGTTTTAGGCACAATTTTAGGAACCCTATGTCCTTTCAAGCTTGAATAACCAACAGCCAATAAATAGTATTTTTGTACTACTCAGCTGCAGCGGATTTTGTGCCCACCCACTCCAGACGTCTCTGGGGTTTTGTGAGTAGGTTCTCTGAGAATAGCACGACTGAACTACTCAGATTCTACTGTTAAATAAGTACCCAACCAACGTTGGTGGCGCCATGTCGTGTAGTTCCTATAGTACCCCTGCAGGACCTGCGCGTTTGGATAACATAAGCTGTGGGATTGGTGGTAGACTGACTCTGTGCACCCCCACTGAGTATGTTAGCCGGATTTGCATTAGCTAGCTCACAGTGCCACTAGAATCTCCTCTTATCAGGGAGAGATTAGTTTCTGGCAACCTTAGATCATGACAACCCTGATCCCTCAGAATCGTGGAAACAATGTACTACTTTTCGCTCAGTCACTCGTGCTTACTTGTTCGGTTTGTCTCAGAGAGTTACACAGAATAAATAGTCGGGCGTTTCAATAAGTATTTATTGAACAGTTGTTATTCTAGTGTAAAATATATGTGCGGCAGCAACCAGCAGACAATAGCAGAGATATATTATCAGCAGTACGATCAAAGTGAAGGGATAGTACAGTTCTACCATATTGCAATAATCATGGTTAAATACATGAATATGAAAAGCATTATAAAAGTGCTCGTACTCCTACGATGCCTAACTAGATGTACCTAAGTGTACCTAGCATGTGTGTAGGTCTAAAAGCCTAAGAGCCAAGAATCCTTCTAGGATTTAGTCAAACTCCATTACCTGAATAGAGAGAGTGTGGGACCCCGTCCTGGTCTCGATTTGGACACCCCGCAAGGGCTGTGTTAGACCGCTGTCAGCTGGAGCGACTGCATGTAGGAGCCTCAGCGTCTCTGGTCAGTGTGTCGGCATGGAAGTCTCGGTTCCCTCTATCTTACCGTGGCAAGATGTGGTGTATTTATACCCTAAAGTGTCTTGTCCCGCAGTATGGGTTGTATTGGTCTTTGTTAGACATGAGGAAGACGTCAGGGGTGAACTTTGTACATACATATTATGCGGGAGATGTAGCTGGTGAATGCTCATGCATAATTTATGAGTACATTGTAGGCCTGTGTTGGGGAAAAACCCTGCAGTGTTCTAACCACAGACTAGATAACGTTCAACCCTCAGAGCTCGTTGTGTACTGTAGGGAACTAATGTAGGTGAAAGATCATGCCTATATTAGGGCATAGGAGATCATGACTATAATAGGGTATAGACGATTATGACCAAAATAGGGCATATACGATTATGACCATAATAGGGCATATGCGAATATGACCATATACGGCATATATGAACGCGTCTATATTAGGGCCTCTATATGAAACATAACACCCACTCCACTTTCGAATTGGATGACAATGACCATACTTAAAATCTGGATAATTTTTAAAATTTTCTTAAAAACAACTAAAAACATGGTTCTAAAAAGACATTTAAAAATGATAAAAAATGTTAAAATTCAGCTATTCTTCTGTTGCCACTTGAAAAAGTCAATTCTGTCTCACTCATAAAAGTTGCATTACTACAAGCAGAAGAAGACCATTCTTTCTCAAGTGAAAGTGTCAATTTAGGAAATGTTCCAAATTTAGTTCGTTTATTTATGAAACGAAGTGGAGAAGCCGAATTCTTTCCCAGGACGCGATGAGCCAATTCCAGATTAAGTGTCCTGGCTGGGAGATACAGCATTATCGGTGTTAGCTACTGCAGACGACAAATCCAACGCCTCACAGAGAACGTCAATCGCACATAGATGGAATTCAGCACTGCCAACAGTCGGTGCTGCGGCAGCTTGTGCGGCAGTCGTTACCTGAGTGCCTGTGGAGGAACCACCTAACCCAGCAGGAGCAAAAGGCACCTGTGGATTCTCAAGGAATGCGTTCATCAGAAATGGAAGACGCTGGGGACAACGCAGAGCATGGGCCTTTAGAGGGTCCAGCATAGCATTCATGTCCGGAGGCGTATCTGATGGAAACGTTAGACAGAGATCCAACGTGCATTCTTCTCCGCAGAACAGGCATCGAAGAACAGGTAAGATGCAGTCCACCCAGACTGGTCTAAACGATAGAAACCAAGAGGCGTTCAGTTCTCTTAGGCAAGGTATTCCCAGAAGCTGTACCATGCATTCACGGAACTTCCGCTCCATGAGTACATTCGCCATTTCCTCGGAAATTGGACCGTCCATTGCGTAGCAGTAAGATTACAATCAGGACTCCTGCAATTAGGAACAGGATAAGCGGGAGACCTCCAAACACGCTTCCCAATACGGAGTGTATAACATTTGGGATTACTCCGAGGACTGTCTGAAAGGTGCTTAATAGTCCTGACTCTATGGTCTTAAATAGGTGTACAATACCGCTCGTATCAGACATGTTAAAGATACGACCCACCATTTCTACGAAATGAAAGGGGCAGTTTGTACTTATAAGCGCCTGTATCTCAGTCGAGGTCCTTGCAACTTGAAGTTCAAAGGTTTCTCGAGCGGAGGTTAAGGGCACGGGTTGCTGTAAAAGCATGGCTTTCAGTCTGCTCAAAGTATCAAATTGTGTAAAGGAAACATTCAACGAAGGCCATAACGGCGCCTTCCTGACTGTGTTCAGTGGCGGAAACAATACTTGCATACAGCAAGTAACCCTGGAGTTAACAGTGACCAGATAGGCGACGCCCGGAAGCATCCCACAGCAACCTTGATCGTTTAGCATCAAGTAACTCCCATTCGAGAGCAGCTGGAAAACCGGCGTGATCATGGCCGCTGGGGCCCCTGACATGTGACAAGATAGATTCGCTGACGAACCACTACATGCTCCGTGCAGAGAAATATCCTGACACATGAGAGAACCGCTTAAAGCGTTCTTGCAGTTTGTACCACTCAGATACACTTCTCGATCCCCATTCCGGCATCGATATCTATATGGTAACTCCCAAGTTTCCTTAATGTACCCCTTACCCATTTTTTCATATTTGCCTGCCTGCCTTTGCTCAAGGCAATATTGAAACTGAAACGTAGTGACCGGCAGAGTGATTTGGCCATGAATTAGCCATTCAGTTGATGGTGATTCGGCTACAGTGAATGGTAACCTTTCCAGTTTCTCAATACGCAGCATTGTATATTTGGCTCCCCTTTGTGCCATTTCTTTTTGTTTATCAGTTAGATTGTATTCTGAAAACAGAGACGTGGTGTTTATAAAACGCCAGGGCACATAGCCTGCACGCAAAGATTGCAGCGTCCAGCTTAACATCACAATAGAACGTAACTGAGATTGCCCGTGTTGTAACAAGGCCAGATCTTGTTCTAATATGTCCATTGCCGAAGATACAATGTTGCATAAGGAGTAAATCCTGGAGGTCAAAGTTGTTAACCCATTATCCACTACAGCTAATGCCTTCTCTAGGTTAATACGGTCTATTTCCCGTATTCTTTCTGCGGCCTCCTGTTGGGATATTTTAAAGTTTTCATTATAATAGGCATAAATGCCAGCATATATGAAACTTTTCTGACGTGTTTTCCTTGGGCCTAGCAAGAAATCCCTAAGGTCTACCTCAGCTGTGAGTAAGGTCAAGTGATGTTTTACTTCTGTGAGTGTTGAGGTTTCTAGCCAATCAAGGCACAACTTCCCAACACTATACGATGTCACTACCCCTGGGTGCTGTCTTTGTACATAGCGTGTATCTGGCCTACTGATACTAAACCCCTCGGCTATATCTAGGAATCTCTGTTGACATGTGTTTGTGTCAATGGGCCAAATCAGCCATTCTGTCCAATTGGGATCAGACCTGTTGTACTGGAGAATGTCATCTAATCTTACCCCGTGTGTAGTTGAATTCTGCCCCCCACCCATCTGTGATGGTGCTGGAAACCCCGGTGTGTTCATTTCCTTATTCTTGGCTAGTCCAAACAGGATGTCTGTTGCACAGTTTCATTTAGAAATATCATCTGCTGTGGAATGAGGCATGCTCTAAAGCGCTGCTGTTCCCTGGACTTGCCAGTCCCTAGAACCCCAGATTGATTTTAAATCTATAGTGTCCTTCCATAGGTCGAAACCCTGTGTAGACAACTGGGCCATAAAGGAAGCAGAGTAAATCTGTTTGGTGTTAGTCAACATACTTTTCTGTGCTGATGTTTTTGCCACTTTATAATAAAATGTCTTTGGGTCAGATGTATTAAACCCTGAAAAGTATGTGAATTTCTGTGCAAAAGTTTGCGAACTACCTTTTGGAGGTGTTGGACAGTGTTCCCACTGGTGGTATTCAAATATATTTCTAGGTGTTATAGATTTATGCAAGAAATGATGACCATAATGTTGGTAACAGTACAATGTATCATAGTCTGAAGTACCTTCTAACATTTCATTGTTCGGAAATGCTGCAGTTTTTCTAAATCAGACATCATATTGTTCACAGTTTCAGTGTCCCAATCATCAGAAAATGTACTGGAGGTAATGATATCACTTAAAGAAATTTTAAATACATGTTTAAGCTTTAAAAGTTCAGTCGGACCGAATATATCAAAATCAATCTTGTCCCATACTATACCGTCCGGTATAGGAACTTCTGTGATGTTCACGGAAGACAAGTCTCTTGGTTCACGATGTGAAGACTGGTGTGGCTTTAAAATCAAATTGACTCTTTGGGCTGTAGAGCTCTGCTGGAGATATCGTCCATTAATAAGCATACTAAAAGTTATAATTAAACCTAGCCAGAAAAGAAAAAATAGAATCCCAGTGATATACCATAGTTCTATCCAAGGTGACACCAGGTAAGTCTTTCTAAAAAAGTTCAAAAAGTCAATGAGTTTCTGTTTGTGTGATTATATGGCTGGCGTCGTTTCCGGCTCGCTTGGATCCAGTGAAAACGTATCAAAGTTCATGAAATAGCCAGAAGCAGTTCGATCAATTGTTGGAATTGCATCGGGATTTGTTGAAATTGGATTTCACTCTTGACGAGGCATGTTGACGTAGACGTCTGTAGTCGGTCTTATTGCAACTTGGTTGTTAAGTTGATTTTCTTCTTGTTGAAGTGGAACGAGTTCCATAGCATTGTTGCCTAGTCCTTCATTCCGTACAGGTGGCTCTTCAAACGTGATTAGTCTTTCTGTTTGAACTTCTTGGATTGTAGCAAGAGGAGGGCGTCTGCTACTGTGGAGTCCACGAGGCCTACTGTTTAGTATCGGCCACATAGTGTGGTTTGATTAAGTCGATTGAGACAAATCTTTTCTCCTTTTTCCCGGCAAGAGGCGGCAGAAGTACAGTTCTTGTGCCTTGGATTGCTAGGACCGGTACAGCTGTTCTGTAGGATGGTCCGAATTGTTTCTTGTCTGCAATCTTTTCTCTGACCAGATCCCCGACTTTTGGGATCCAGACAGGTCTTGCCGTTACTGCCTTGACTTCCTCAGTGGCAGTCTGTATTAAGTGGACGTTGCTTTGTTGTGTCCTGGATTCATTTAGATCCTGTAAAACAGCCAAACGATCATGGATATCAAATGGTTTTTCATCTGCCACTCTGCCTTCACAATCAAGATCAGGTACCCACATTCTTGTCCCAAATAGGACCTCGTAAGGAGTGACACCCCCTAGAGAGCTTCTTGGCTGATTGTTTATTGCTCGTTGGACCCCATAAAGGTGATCGATCCATCTATCGCCCTTGCCTAATACCCTAGCTGTTAAAGATAGCTTTAAGTCCCGGTTTTTCCTCTCCACAACAGAATTTCCCTCAGGATGGTACGGAGAGGAGTACCGCAATGCTACGCCCATTCCTTCCATGGCCTCTTTGTAAGCCCGAGAGCTAAACGCTGGGCCACGGTCAGAATGTAACGTGCCAACTGCGTATGTGCCGATAAAGACTCGCAAATCTTTTATAACAGTTCAAACGTCAGCACAGCGCTGAGGCCAAACCCATAGGAATCTAGAGCAGGAATCCACTGCAACCATGATATATTTCTTGGCCCCATCAGATTGTAGGGGTCCGCAGTGGTCCAAATATACACATGCGAGAGGTTTGTCTGATTTTAGCAATGGTGTCTGCGCTGGGCGTGTTACAGTGGAGCCCTTCATCTGCTGGCAGATGTCGCACTTTAAGACATAGTCTTTGGTCTGCTTTGTTAACCCTGGCCACCAGTAGCGCTGTTTCAGTAAAGAAATAGTCGCTGTGATGCCTGTATGCGCAGAACCCAAACCCTCGTGTGCTGCTAGAATTAAGCCTTGCCTACGATCCATATTTGGTATTACTCTATCCCCCACTCCAGGAATCTGAGCATATGGAATGTTTTGTGCATCTAACTTGTAGGAGTACTTGAGTGGAAATGTTTTAGGTACCGCTGTGCTGCCTTTGCGTGAAGCATTGACTACTACCCAAATCTCGCCGTCTATTCTCGTTTTGTTTCGAGTGCTGCTACGGAAGCTGTGCGAACAGCCCCCTTTGCGGCTTCATCAGCCAATGAATTCCCTTCAACGTGAACGCCATCACGCTGATGACTCAGTGTATGTATCACGTGAGCCCTTGGTAGTTCGTTTCTCAACTCCACTACCTGTTCCCATAGCATTTTATGCTTAATTGTGCCACCTTTTGCGTCTTTAAACCCATTTTGTTCCCAATGATGTAAGTATTCATTGTACGACTGTACACAGTAAAAGGAATCACACACAATTAGTGTGGGGAATTCGTGTTCCGTATTTACCAGTGCCAGTATAAGTGCTTTTAATTCTGCCAACTGAGCCGTGCAGTCTCCTAGAGATTGTATTTTAGTGCAACTAGGATGGAACTTTCCATCGCGCATGCAACCTTTAACAATTGCATACGCCGCGCTGTAAGCTTGCTTACTCCCTATGGCCGGTTGAGCAGATCTGTCAGTGTAAATAATGTATTCATACTGATCTAGAGGCAAAATTTCATTTGGTAGAGGATATTCTTGTTCGTATTGCAGAAATGCTTGTGTTTTTAAACTTGGATCAAATCTGTATTCAACATCCGTTGCAGTAAGAGAATTAGCCCATTGTATCCATCTCGGATGTAAGGCTTTCGCATTTGGAATGCTAGCCTTTGTAACAGCCTCTAAGGCTGGTACTGGGGTCACGACTATTATGCGCTTTACCTGAGCCAGAGCTCTTTCTCTTGCTACAGCGGTCTGCACTGCTGTCAGGATTTTTTCTGTTGAAGTGAAACGCATCTCTGCGTTTGTGTACAGGTGTGATTTGTATGCGATTGGTACCGTTTCGCCTTCATTGAAAGTTAAATAAGTGTACCCGCATTGACCCGCTATGATTCGGATCACCAAGTTGCGTACGTTTACGCGTGTCTGTAAGTGTTTTGAAGCTATCAAGTCTTCTTGTAGTGAACGTAGGATGTTTGTATGTTCCTGAGTCCATTGTTTGACTGAGAAGTCAGGTTTTATTAAATCGTAGAAAGGTTTTACTCTCTCTGCGTAATCCAAAATGTATGTTCGACCAAAATTCAGGAATCCCAGAATTGATTGCAAATTCTTTAATGATTTTGGAGGTTGGAGCAGCGCACATTTTTCTAAAAAGTTAGCTGCTAGGCTTTTTCCTTCACTTGACAGCTCATACCCTAAAAATAGGACATTGAGATGGGCAATTTTTGATTTTTTGAAATTAAATTTATAGCCCTCAGAGGCGAATCCCATAATAATGGTGCTCACCCTGGTCAAGTGCATCGGTAAGTCATCATCCGTCAGATAAATATCATCCACATAGGACAATGCTTCTTCATCCAAATTTTGGAGTAACTCTGTTACCCTTGCTGAAAATACCCTGGGGCTATTCTTATACCCTTGGGCTAGTGGACAAAATTGTCGCTGGGACCCTAACGCACTGAATGCGGTCAGATACCTGCTTTCAGGCGCTATATTTTGGCAGAAAAATCCATTTGAGATATCAAGTGTTGTTTTGTATTTTTTGCGCTCAATGTTATTCATTAATGCGGCACTGTGTGCATTTTGAACTGCAAATGTCTTTGTGCAAGTGTTTAAATGCCTGTAATCCAAAACAAAACGATATGTGTTGTCAGGTTTCATTACGGGAAACAAAGGATTGTTCATAGGTGAAGTGCAATTTTCAATCACCCCCTGGTATTCTAGTTGATCTACGATCTCTCTGACCTGTTTTTTAGCTTCCTGCTTTATAGGGTATTGCCTTTGAGCATTTGGGGAAACTTTTAACGGGATCACGTGGTGGGTTGAATCCTCATCCCAACCAACATGATTTTTGTACAATGCTGGAGCTAGGGCAACCGCCCACTCCTGCGCATATGCATGTTTTAAATGTATGGGAACGAGGTCGGAAAAGGCTGGAAAAATTATTGTTTCTCCCCTAGGGCACTCCATGACGAATGCTGGCGGCCAGTCTTGTTCTGCTAATAGGATGTCATATCCAGATGACAGATTTTTCCAAAATAGACCTTTAATTTTCCTGGGCTTGTCCCCTCCATCCGGAGTGTTATCTCATGTAACTTATGTGGGACACTTACCCGAGTATCAGGTGTTTCCACCGTGATATACTCACTCAACTCCGCTGTCACCAGAAATTCCTTCAGGTTCTGGCGAGCTATCGTTACTTCTGCCGCGCTGTCTAGCATCGTCAGAGCCCATTCCCCGTTCAGAAGCTGTGTCCTCAGAATTCTGGGCATGTC
Source organism: Calotriton arnoldi (assembly GCA_963921515.1). NCBI lineage: Eukaryota > Metazoa > Chordata > Amphibia > Caudata > Salamandridae > Calotriton > Calotriton arnoldi. The sequence continues at coordinate 22,590 of CAWUFW010013349.1, read as the reverse complement.
TGATCTTGAGACCTGCTACCTTCTTCTTTATGAACTGAGGTTTTGATTTTTGTTTATCTTCTTTTTTAGGTGCGTAGTCCGCTGCGCGTTGGGTGTCTCTGGACTTTGTACGCTCCTCTTGTCTGTGTTCTGACCGTCCTTCCCTCTCGGGAGTTTTTTGATGAACCCTGAAAGGAACGAGAGGAACATGTATCAGTATCCTGATACCTGACAGGTTTTTTAATATTATCCCTATTCCTGAGGTTATACCTCCTTTCAGGGGGCTCCTGTTGAGGAGACCTACCTCTGGATTGAGATCTGCTGTCTTTAGACTTTTGTTGTTTTTTATTTTCCCACTTCTTTTTAGAAGAAGTAGGTGTCTGCTTTAGTAGTGTCCTTTTCAGGACTGCCCACCAGTTGTGGTTTTAATGCTTTCCCACCTAAACTGTCTCTGCCTAGTTCTGCATATGCAGTTTCAATTATTTTGGGTAGTTCGTGTTGTTGATCTACTGGACTGAACTCCCTTAGGCGTTGACGGATCGCCACTGAAGCTACTTCCCCCTTAATGTTAGCTTGTATTATAGCTAATACCTGGTCAAAGTTATTTAGTAACTTCATCCCTAAGTTAAGGGCAGGCTCTGCTCCGTACTCATTTTGTATCTGTCTCAATACGTCAGGTACTACTGCTAAGGACGGGATACCATGTGTTCTGGTATATATGGCAGCGAAGACTGTACCCCAAGAGGTGCAGTCCTCTACTTGTGGTGTGATCCCCATGGGCAAGCAGATTGTTAGTATTCTGTGTTTATCACAGGTGGTAGTATTCGGGAATACTGCCTCAAGCTGAGTTATTTTCTGAGCTATCCAGAATGGTATTTGTTCGCGTTTTGCGGGCATTTTGCCCATTACCGCGTGTAATGTGTGAGGAGTAATTTTATTTCCTGTACCCTGAGTTGGAGTACTGTTTGCTGCAGGTTGGATTGTTAAAGTCCTCATGACAAATTGTGTCAGGTTTCTGTAGATTTTAATTACATCTGTGTGTTGTACGAGTAAGTCTCCTGGTGGCATTGTGCCAATGTCAGGATGTGGTGTGTATGCCGCTAATATTGGCCATGTGGCTCCTTCTCCTCCGAGTGGGCCTAACCTTACTCTTCTTCGTACGTGGGGTAGGGCGCCATTAAACCAGTAATGATGTTCCTGGTAAGTGAGTGGAATCTCTATGTCCTCAAACGGACAATATTCCCGTGGTGCATCTCCTTCTATATAGTAGTGAAATGTATTTGTTATTGCATTTGCTGCTGGGAGTGTAACCCATGAATAGAACACCTCTGTTTTGTTTGATTCGTGTGCCTCAATCACGAAAACTACCATGCCACCCCTGGCTTGTAAACCATTTTCTAATAGTCTTATGGTGATTGTCCTTCTGAATTTTGGTGCAATCTGTATTGCATCCGCAGGATCTTCTCCGTCGTCTGACGGGGGCAGTGGCATTTGTAGTGGATCTAAGACCGCGGTAGTCATTGTGTATAGAACACAGACTAATGTTTCAAAGAAACTATGATAAGGTTTTAGGCACAATTTTAGGAACCCTATGTCCTTTCAAGCTTGAATAACCAACAGCCAATAAATAGTATTTTTGTACTACTCAGCTGCAGCGGATTTTGTGCCCACCCACTCCAGACGTCTCTGGGGTTTTGTGAGTAGGTTCTCTGAGAATAGCACGACTGAACTACTCAGATTCTACTGTTAAATAAGTACCCAACCAACGTTGGTGGCGCCATGTCGTGTAGTTCCTAGAGTACCCCTGCAGGACCTGCGCGTTTGGATAACATAAGCTGTGGGATTGGTGGTAGACTGACTCTGTGCACCCCCACCGAATATGTTAGCCGGATTTGCATTAGCTAGCTCACAGTGCCACTAGAATCTCCTCTTATCGGGGAGAGATTAGTTTCTGGCAACCTTAGATCATGACAACCCTCATCCCTCAGAATTGTGGAAACAATGTACTACTTTTCGCTCAGTCACTCGTGCTTACTTGTTCGGTTTGTCTCAGAGAGTTACACAGAATAAACAGTCTGGGCGTTTCAATAAGTATTTATTGAACAGTTGTTATTCTAGTATTTATTTGAAAAGTTTTATAAAGCACGAACAAGACCCAACCGGGTATCAGAGCGCTGTACAAAGAGGAAAGCTGACGTATACGTACAGAGACAATATAAATACACTTACAAAAAAAACAAAAAAAGGAAACATGAGAGGAACCAGAGGCAAAAAGTAAATGAGGGTGCTAGGGGAAGAGTAGGTAGCAAGTGAACAAACAGGTAACAGCCCACCTAGATGAGGCCGAGCAGTTTCATCATCGACTTACTTCAAAGACAAACGAGATAAGTTTTAAACCCCCAGTAGAAATGATTGTCAAGCACAAGTTTCAAACATAAAGTGAAAGTAAATTGTTAAGCATACAATAAAACACCCAAGCACACCCAATAAGGCAACATGAGAGGAACCTGAGGCATAAAATAAATGAGGGCGCTAGGGGAAGAGTAGGTAGAAAATGAACAAACATATAAACGTATAAAATATATGTGCTGCAGCAACCAGCAGACAATAGCAGAGATATATTATCAGCAGTACGATCAAAGTGAAGGGATAGTACAGTTCTACCATATTGCAATAATCATGGTTACATACATGAATATGAAAAGCATTATAAAAGTGCTCGTACTCCTACAATGCCTAACTAGATGTACCTAAGTGTACCTAGCATGTGTGTAGGTCTAAAAGCCTAAGAGCCAAGAATCCTTCTAGGATTTAGTCAAACCCCATTACCTGAATAGAGAGAGTGTGGGACCCCGTCCTGGTCTCAAGTTGGACACCCTGCAAGGGCTGTGTTAGACCGCTGTCAGCTGGAGCGACTGCATGCAGGAGCCTCAGCGTCTCTGGTCAGTGTGTCGGCATGGAAGTCTCGGTTCCCTCTATCTTACCGTGGCAAGATGTGGTGTATTTATACCCTAAAGTGTCTTGTCCCTCAGTATGGTTTGTATTGGTCTTTGTTAGACATGAGGAAGACGTCAGGGGTGAACTTTGTACATACATATTGTGCGGGAGATGTAGCTGGTGAATGCTCATGCATAATTTATGAGTACATTGTAGGCCTCTGTTTGGGAAAAACTCTGCAGTGTTCTAACCACAGACTAGATAACGTTCAACTCTCAGAGCTCGTTGTGTACTGTAGGGAACTAATGTAGGTGAAAGATCATGCCTATATTAGTGCATAGGAGATCATGACTATAATAGGGCACAGACGATTATGACCAAAATTGGGCATATACGATTATGACCATAATAGGGCATATGCGAATATGACCATATACGGCATATATGAACGCGTCTATATTAGGGCCTCTATATGAAACATAACAGCACCCTGCACTAATTCAGACAACCCTTATGGTGATTTTAGCGGTCTTAGACAACCTTAGAAAGCTCTCTAAGTGGTAGGTGTGGAGAGCAGCCTTCAGGCTTAGTCCAGAAGGAGTGTAAAGCAGCTTGTTTTACCTGTACTTAATCTTATGGCATAGGTTAAGTGAAAAAGAACCACACAGTGTAGTAATAAAAATATGTATTTATTATTAACACTCACTAACATGATACAGTATCTCCTACCCTGAGATATATACACAATACACACAATACTTGTCAATAGAATAAGCGAGCAGCACAAATACACAGTGGTTCCCAGGGGGAGATCAAACCATATACTAAAATAGTGGAATGCGAACCACGACTCAAGTCAACAGTGGACCCAGAAGACGTATAAGAGTCGGGACCCAAGGTACCACATAAGGTGAGTATCTAGGAACAAGTGTTGTACTGCATACTAGACTGTATTGTATTATACGACCTTTTTAATAATATGATCATGTTGCAAATTGTCTGATGCATTGAAAATCTTAATGAAATATAAATAATTTTGATATTCTTACAAAAAATGATAAAATATTAAGAAAATAAAAGATGTTTTCGATAATATCTATGCACAATGTTTTGTGATTGACTACACGTTGTCCTGTTAGATTATTGTTTATGAATATTGCACACTTGCATCTAGCTTGCCTTTCTCCCTCTTGAGTATCTAGGAACCCACCAGGGGTCGTCTGCAGTGTGGGAACACAACCGTGTACTCAATTCAAGTCAACGGGTAAGTCGCGGTTGCAATTTTAAAGAAGAAGGTCCCTTCCCAGCGGACCCTGAAGAAACCCCGTGGAAGATGGAAGGTTGGAGAGCCACCCCACCCGTGGATACCCCAGGAACCAGGATACCTACACCAGGGAAGCCTGGTGCATAGGTGCGAAGTGGCATCAGAAACCGCCATAGACCACAATGGAGGACTTCTGGAAGATGCCGCTGATGAAGAAGGTGAAGAAGAGTTCCGGTGCAACCCAAAGGTGGATTCAAGGTGAGAGGTACCTGCAAGCAGAGGGAACAGAGTCTATGCCACTCAGGAGTGACCAGGAGGCAATGAAGACGAATGCCCACCAAGAATTGATGGTGCCCTTGAAGTTGCAGCTGTACGGACCAGGCAACGCAGAGGAAGACCAGGAGCTGTCCCATGTCTGATGTCGAGAGCCAAGAGGTCAGTGTCCGGCAGGGGTACCAACAAGCCTTGGCATAGGCAACCAACGTAGTCGTCGAAAAAGGGGCAGTGTCAGGACCTGCAAGGCCCAAATGACTCACCACGAGTAGGTAAGTCAGAGCAGGCCCGAGCAAGCAGGGGAGCCCACTCGAGCCAAAGAAGACCCTCAAGAGGACCCACAGGCCGGAGGCACAGGAGTCGCAAGATGTCAGGTCTGTATCCTCAGGATTGTATTGAAGCTGATGTGGTCCACCTCCTGATATCCCCAACGTCTGATAGCAAGTAAACAGACATTAAAGGTGATCAAGCGGGGAAGGTAAGGAAGGGAACAGCGGGGAGGGAGACCTGAAACACAAGGAAAAGCAATCAACCTTCTTTTCTGCTAAGCATATATGACTGTGACATACTAATCCATTTACTTATATCATTTCTGCCCCCAGTTATACCTGTAAAGAAATAAAAGGTGTGCTGCCTTATGCTCCAAGAGCTGTCTGTTAGTAGAGGATCATCCACTGCATGTATACTCATTTACTCGGACACAAAACAAGAAGCACATAAAGACCATGAAATGATATTACAAGTAATGAAACAGGTATGCCTACATAACTCTCACATACCCTTTATAGCAGTAGGATGGCGGAACAGGGGCCGAGAGATTATGCCACGTAGTTCTCTCTCTAGTCCTAACCCCTGCTGTGGAAAACAAATACAGGACAGTGAAAGCAACCAGAAAGGACTGTATCCTGTTACAAGGTTATTCCGGTAGCATTCAATAGCACAGTTGTATTACTTCATACATTAAATGGATTGAGGGATGCAGACCATAATCCCTCAATAATGCCAGATGATGAATATCACCAATTTGTAGTAAACGTAAAGTAAATAAACGAGGAGTCAACCGTGTACTGTGGTATCCTCCACAATCCGGTAAACAGAGATGCACAAATCGTTTCCTCAACTGAGTCTCCTCACCCCCGCACTCTGCATGAGCTAACCGCAATTGTAGCTCGCCAACACGAGTGTAAACGGGGGAGGAGAATTGCCACAGCGAAATACTTGAATGCAGCACTCCGCTTTCCGAACTCTGAATCGAGTACGGCAATAAGTCATAGGTGCGCGGCTTGCGCACAAAGAACACAGGGAACAAATCTCGTTCTTTCCTCAAGGCACACTATCTCAGCAATAAACACAAAGCTGGTGCAAAGCACCCTTACGGAACCTTCGGTAGCACAGAAACTCCGGGACAAACAGGATTAGTGGCATTGGCTCCATTCTTCCGATCCCTCAAATAGCGATGTCGTCATTGACGTGTGCATCGACATCGCACACCTCAAAGCCTGCTGGGAAATGTAGTTTTCCCCGATACCTCTTGTGCTCTCCCACGGTAACGGTCAGTGTTCGCGGTGCACACAGCATTCAGCGCTGGTGCGCTCTGACACAAGAGGACCTCGAGCAGCGCGCCAAAGGATGAAGGCCCACGGTGCAAAGGATGCGGTGCAGGCGAAGATCTTGGTGGCAGGAGATGCTTGAGGCTGGAGCTTCTTGGAGCCTGAAGATCTCTGGAGGAGAGAGTCAACAAGCCTTGGCAATGGCAAGTCGAAGCTGTGCACAGGGGTGCTGCTCCAGCGGTTCCGACAAGGGATATAGCCTCCAACTTGCTAGGAAGACAGTGCAGGCCTCTAGGGAGTTGCAGAACCACCACCTGTGTTGCTGAACCTTTCTGAGTCTGTAGGAGCTCAGGAACAGCAGACCGGTCAGCTTTGTTGCAGTGCCTGCAGATGCAGGGAAGTGACTCCTTCACTCCAAGGGAGAGTCCTTCGGGTGTCTTGGATGTCAACAGGCCTGGTGAAGAACCTGTATGGAATACAGGCACAGATGTTGCAGCAGACTTGCAGGACGATGAGACCAGGAGCAGCAGGAGTCTTCCCAATTGCAGTCTTGGTTCTCAAAAGCGAAGTCTAGCGATGTCCAGAGTGCCCAGACGGTCGAAGTTGAAGTGGTTTTGGATCTGAATCTTGTCCCATGACAAATCTAGGGACCCACCCACAGGTAAGCCCTTAAGTACCCTAAGGAAATGGTTGGGACGATTCAGGGGTCACTCCCACAGGAGGGGCTGGACAGTGGGGATGATACTCCCATGTCCTTTGACCAGTTTCGCACCAGAGGGGGAGCCAACAGCTCCCTGAACTGGTTTGAACTAGAGTATGCAAGGAGGGCACCAAACGTTCCCTTCCAGTCTCAGTGGCGCTGGCAAGCACCCACACCCTGTCCGATACACTAAGTCCTGTCTGGGAGGTGGTCACACCTCCCTGTGACAGGAAACCTATTGTACTGCCTTCCCCTGCTCGAGCGTGGCTCAGCAGCAGGAGGGCAGAATCGTGTCTCTGGTTGGCAACAGCCATAGTTTGCTGTCCGTGTCTATGAGACTGGTACCGGGAGCACTGAGAGCCTCCCGGAGGAGCTTTACAGTGCTGCTTGGAATCATACCTCCAACACTGTTTACGGGGTGGGGGTATTATTCCAACATGTTTGATACCAAACTTGATAGGGTTCGTTACAGCCAGTTTAGAGATAGCCATCGCGTAATGACGCATGGCCACTCTATGTATCTTATTGGCTGATGCGCTTACAACCCGGGAGAATGGACTCCGAGGGTCGTAGGTGTGTCCTGCTCATGCATGGGCACCCTCACACTTAGAACCGAGCACCCTGCCTTCAGGATTGAAAGGCCTGCCTTAGGGGTGACTTTAAGTGCAGTTACCTCAGATATATGGAAACATATATCTGTCGTAAGTGGTCTCTCATGGGTGGCATAATACATGCTTCATCCCATGGGAGACCCCTGGTGTACCTATGCCCTGCGTACCTTAGTACCATATACGAGGGACTTACAAGAGTGCACCAGAAGCCAATCTGGAGTGTACCTAAGTACTCACCATGTCCAATTTAGGGAAGAAGCACAGAGACTGGGGTCCTGATTAGCAGGATCCCAGTCAGACTAGTCAGTAAAACATAATGACACCAGCAAAATGTGGGGGTGAGCATGAAAGCAGATCCTACTTTCCTACACAACCACCACCCCCAAAATGTACTGATATGAGACTAAACTTGCCCAGTTGAGTCTTCATTTTCTAAGCGGAAATATCTGGAGAGTCCATCTGCGTTGGCATGGTTACTCCCAGGCCTATGTTCCACTGAAAAGTCCATGCCCTGTAGGGAAATGGACCACCATTTCAAAAGTCTGGGGTTTTACCCTTCATTTGTTTAAGCCATAAGAGGGGCTTATGGTCTGTCTGAACAATGAAGTGAGTACCAAACAGGTATGACCTCAACTTCTTCAATGCCCAGACCACAGCAAAGGCCTCCCTCTCTATAGCTGACCGACATTTCTCTCTGGGGGTCAACCTTCTTCTTATAAAAGCTACTGATTGATCCTGGCCCTCTGCATTCAGTTGTGACAAAAGAGCTCCTACCCCTATCTCAGATGCATCTGTCTGGACAATGAAGGTTTTGGAATAGTCAGGACTTTGCAGAATGGGAGCAGTGCACATGGCCTGCTTCAGGTCATCAAATGCCTTTTGACAGCTAACTGTCCACTGAACTTTCTTAGGCATTCTCTTGGAGGTGAGATCATTAGGGGTGTCACAATGGACCCATATCCCTTAACAAACCTCCTGTAGTACCCAGTCAGGCCGAAGTAAGCTCTGATTGAGTCTGGGTAGTGGGAGCAACCCAGTCCATGATGGTTTGGATTTTGCTCTCCAATGGCTGAACTTGGCCTCAATCTACCAGGTGACCCAAGTATACAACCTTGCTCTGCCCTATCTGGCACTTGGTGGCCTTGATAGTGAGGCCTGCCTTTTGCCGGGCCTGCAGAACATTCCTGAGGTGGACCCGGTGATCCTCCCAGGTGGAGCTAAAGACAGCTATATCATCCAGATATGCTGCACTATAGGCTTCCAGACCTGTGAGAACTTTATTCACCAACCTCTGAAATTTGGCAGGTGCATTTCTCAGACCAAAGGGCATCACAATAAATTGATAATGCCCACTGGGGGTTGAAAATGCTGTTTTTGGCTTGGCATCCTCAGCTAGTCTGATTCCCAGTAGCCAGCAGTCAGGTCAAATGCACTCAAATATTTGGCAGAGGCCAAAGTATCTATGAGCTCATCTGCCCTTGGAATAGGATGGGCTTCAGTCCTAGGGACTGCATTAAGGCCTCTGTAGTCCACACAAAACCTCATCTCTCTTTTTCCACCCTTGGTGTGAGGTTTTGGTACCAGGACTACTGGACTAGCCAAGGGGCTATCTGAAGGCTCAATGACCCCCAATTCCAGCATCTTTTGGACCTCTGTCCTGATGCAGTCCATGACATGGTCAGGCTGTCTGTAGATCTTGTTCTTCACAGGCAGACTGTCACCTATGTCCACTTCATGGGTACACCAGGTGGTTTGACTGGGTGTCAGAGAAAACATGTTTTGCACTTCCTGCAATCAGCGTGTTGCTGGTCAGTAAGGCTGCCTGCCAAGGCTACTCTTTCAACTGCTCCATAAACAGGGTTCTGAGATAGGAGATCAGGGAGAGGGTCACTCTCTTCCTCCTGTCCCCCATCAGTGGCCAAGAGCAAGCTCATGTCAGCCCTGTCCACAAACAGTTTTAGGCGGTTCACATGAAGTTCCCTGTGGGGACTTCTTGGGGTGCCTAGATCCATCAGGTAGGTGACCTCACCCTTTTCAAGTATTGTGTGGGGGCCACTCCATTTGTCTTGGAGAGCTGCTGGGGCCACAGGCTCCAACACCCACACTTTCTGACCTGGCTGGTAAACAGTTAGGACAGCCTTTTGGTCATGCCAAGCTTTCTGAAGCTCTTGGCTGGCCTCAAGGTTTTTGCTTGCCTTCTTCATATACACAGCCATACGTGAACGCAGGCCAAGCACATAGTCCACTATATCCTATTTATGAGGTTTGAGAGGTTGCTCCCAGCCTTCCTTCACTAGACACAATGGACCCCTAACTGGATGTCCAAACAGAAGTTCAAATGGGCTGGAGCCAACCCCCTTCTGAGAAACCTCTATGTAGGCAAAGAGAAGGTAGGGTAGTAAGACATCCCATTTTCGCCTGAGCTTTTCTGGGTGTCCCATGATCATACCCTTTAGGGTCTTATTGAACCTTTCAACAAGCCCATTGCACTGTGGATGGTAGGGTGTGGTAAACTTATAGTTCACTACACACTCTTTCCACATTGCAGTGATATAACTAGGCATGAAGTTGGTACCTCTGTCTGTTAAGACCTCCTTAGGGAAGCCCACTCTGGAAAAGATTCCCAGGAGGGCTCTGGCCACTACAGGAGCTGTAGTGGTTCTAAGTGGAATTGCCTCTGGATACCTAGTGGCATGGTCCACCACCACTAGGATGTAACTGTGTCCAGATGCAGTTGAAGGGTTCAAGGGACCAACAATGTCAATCCCTACCCTCTCAACGGGGACCCCAACCACTGGGAGTGGAATTAAGGGGACCTTCGTAGTGACACCTGACTTACCACTGGCTTGGCAAGTGACACAGGATGACAACACTCCTTGGTGTCCTCAGACATACGGGGCCAGTGAAAATGAGGGACTATCCTGTCCCAAGTTTTACTTTGCCCAAGGTGTCCTGCAAGGAGAATGTCATGTGCCATGGAGAGAAGAAAACCTCTGAACTTCTGGGTTATTACCAACCTCCTGGTGTCACCAGGCTTGGGGTCTCTACCTTCAGAATACAGAAGCCCATCTTCCCAATACATCCTGTGGGATCCACTGACATAATCTGCTTCCCCAGCAGTAGCTTGCTGTGTGAGCTGTTCAAGAGAAGGGCAGGATTGCTGCTCCAAACTCAAGTCTGCCCTGGAAGGGCCCCCTGCCCCTACAAACTCTGCCTGGTAAGGCCCAAGTTCCTCTGGGACAGTTCCTTCACAGGGACTAAGAGCCTCTCCCTCAGGAGACTGAACTTCACTGGGAGTTTGGGAGGAGGATCATTTCTTACCCTTCCTGCTCCTTCTCTTAGGAGCAAGCTGGTCCATTTTTCCAGGATCCAGAGCTCCCTCAGTGCTGAGCTGTTTGGCCTGAGCCCTGGTTACAGCAAAGACACTGGCAGAGATGCCCATCATCTCTGCATGTGTCCTGAACTCCACTTCAGGCCAGGGTGACGTTTCTAGATCATTGCCCAACAGACAATCTACTGGTAGGTCTGGAGATACCACAACTTGCTTAGGTCCAGTTACCTCTCCCCAGCTGAGATTCACAACTGCCAAGGAATGATCAGTCCTGACATTGCTAGCGTTGGTTACTTGGTACATCTGTCCAAGTATGATTAGGCCAGGGGACACAGGTTTCTCTGTCACCATTGTGACACTGGCCCCTGTGTCCCTGAAAACTATTGCTTCCTTTCCATTGATTAAAGGTCATTGCCTGTACTTGCCCAAGTTAGTGGGACTTACTAGTAAGGTGGCAAAATCAATGTCACCATCACAGACTAGACCAGCCTGAGTTGGAGTTCTGACAAGGCCAGAACCCACCTCAGAACCCAAGGTTAACCCAACTAATCCCTTGGTTGCTGTACTACCACTTGTACTGGTGCTAGGTGGCGCAGTTGCCTTAGGGGCAGTGGTAGTAGGTTCCTTGGCCTTTGGACAATCAGCATCTCTTGTCCAATGGGTTTTTGCTTTACACAAATAACAGCAAGGTTTCTTTTTGCCTTTCTTGAAGTTTTGGGACTCCCCCAGCTGCAGGTTTTTGGGTACTTTGGGAAGACGCTTTTTTGTCTTTGCCCTTCTCCCCACTCTTCTCTTGGGGTTTAGAAGAATCTTGCTTCTTCTGGTCACCTCCACCACCATGGTTGTTCTGCTTAACCCTGGTGTGGACCCATTTGTCTGCCTTATTTCCCAATTCTTGGGGAGAGGTCAGATCAGAGTCCACCAGGTACTGGTGCAGTAGTTGATTCTGACAGTTATTAAGGATGTGCTCCCTCATTAACAAATTGTACAATCCTTCATAGTCCTGTACCTTCCTTCCATGAAGCCAGCCTTCCAGAATCTTAATAGGACTATCAATGAAATCTACCCAGTCCTGGGTGAGTGACTTCTGAGTGTCTCTGAACTGAATCCTGTATTGTTCAGTTGTTAGGTTTGAAAAACCCCATTCTTATTATATACTTATTCCGTGCCATAGTAGGTTAGCAGTGTGCGGCTAAATGACGTTCCATTTGCATTCACGTTATGTAACTGTGAGAAGTTGGCCTGGTATATGCTGTTCACTAATTAAAGTGGACACCTTGCACCAGGGCAAATCGACTCTTATGGTAGATAGGTTTAAGACAACCTTTTAAAGAAAGCTATCCTAGTGGTAGCTGTGGAGAGCAGCCTTCAGGCTAAGTCTCGGAGGAATGTAAAGCAGCTTGTTTTACCATATAATCTCTTGAATCACCAAATGAAAAGACACCACACAGGTATATATATCAAATATATATGTATTTATTTCTAAATAACTCTCTACTAATCTCTTTATGAGATTAGAAGACAAACATATGCACAAATCAACGTTTCACAATAAGTTAAGCACGAAATATGGCTGGGGCCCTAGGGGCGTACCAGACCATATACTAAGTAAGAGACTTAGAAACAACGACTTGCAGGGAGACAAGGCCTAGGGCCTTCAGAAGTGCTGGGGCCTCACAAAACCACCCAAGGCAGGTAAGTAAAGGACCCACGGGGGACGCGTGCAGTGTGGATACACAGGCGCGGATCGCCGTTAACTTCAATGGGGCAAGTCGCGGTTGGAAATAAAGAGTTTTAGGATACTTCGGGAGAACCTACAAGCAAGTCACTTACAGGGTAAGTAGTTCTAGGGCCCACACCCACAGGAGCACCGTAGTGCTGGAGTTACCTCACCCAGGGAAGCCGGGTGCACAGGTGTCCTTTGGTGTCGGGTCGCGGCGTCGTTTTCAATGGCGAACAAAGAAGACTTGCTGCTTGCGGGAGCTGAAGAAGTGTCCGGTGGAATCCAAGCCTGGATTCTGAAGAAGGATGACCTGAAAGCAGAGGGGACAGTGTTCAAAGTCACTTGGCAGTGACTCGGGGCAAGGAAGATGGATGCCCACCGTCGTCGGTTGATTCAGGTCGGTTGCGGGTGCCTTGACTCTTCAGCCACGTGGTCCAGGAGGTGTCGACGACGACCAGGAGCTGGATTCGGTGTGTCCCTCGACGTCTGCAGCTGACTGCGGTGTCGGCAACTCGATAGGAGCCAACAAGCCTTGGCAGCAGCAAGTCTCGGGGAGATGAAGAAAAGTCGATGGCGCAGACCAGCAAGGTCTGAGGGACTCACCCAGCGAGGGTAAGTCAGGGCAGGCCTGGAGCAACCAGGGGAGCCCTTTGGTTTCTTTAAGAAGTCTTCTGGGGACCCACAAGCCGGCGGGCAAGGGATCGCGAAGACACCTCGGGCGGAATCACTCAACAGGGGCCCACGGTCACTCGGGACGGTGTAGGCCTCTGATCTTCGGAGGGATTCCTGCTGGAGGTCGGGACCACACGTGGTCCAAAGCACAAGTTCGTAGAACGTTGTGAAGGGGTTGCACTCGACAATAGTGCACGGTACCCAGGGGTCGCGGTTCCTCGTTACTCGTGGGGTCCACTTGCCTCAGCTTCGCTGGGGACTCACGATGGCCTGGGAGAGGTCAGGAAATCCACTTCTTGGGCTGCAGGGACTTCGGACTCCGGCGGGAGCGGCGTAGTTTGCGACCGTCGTTGTCGTTTTTGGTGCCTGCCAAGCAGGGGAGTCACTCCTTGACTCCAAGGGAGATTCTTCTGTCTTCCAAAGGTAGTGGAACGTCGAAGGGCCAGGATTCTTCTGTAGAGCGTCGTCCAGGGGTTATCTGCTTTGCAATGGCAAGGTTCCCCCTCTTATACTAAAAAGAGGGGATGGACTAGCTCTATGACCCCACCTATGGGAGGGTCAAGGGAGGGGGTGGCTACACCCACTTCCCTTTGTCCAGTTTCGCGCCAGAGCAGGGGCAGGTAGCCCCTGAGCTGGTTTGAACTGGCATATGCACAGAGGAGCCTTCTGCTCCCCCAGTGCAGGACTTCAAAGCACTCTAAGAGTGCACCCACCCAGCCCCAATACACTAAACCCTGTCTGGAAGGTGGTTACACCTCCCTGTGACAGGATGCCTATTGTTGGGCTTCCTCCACTGCGAGTTTCGGTCATCAGCAGGAGGGCAGCCCAGTGTCTGTGACTGGTGGCATCCATTTTGTGATGCCAGGGCTCTTTAGGATTCTACCGCGTTTCCACAGCAGGTACATGTCTTATCCCTCTAGAAGGGTGGAATGCTACCCCCGCCGCCAAGATTGGCGGGGGGTAGTATTCCAAGATGTTTGACACCAAACACGACATGTTTTGATGCAGCCATTCCAAAGTTAGCATTTACCGCGAGGATATAATGCACTTAAGAGTATATGGTTTAACCGCATCCACAAACAGCACCAGAGAATAGACTCTGAGAGCTGCAGAGGGGCCCTGCTCAGGCAGAGGCACCCCCTCACATAGAAGCCAAGCACCCTGCCCTCAGGATTGATAGGGCCTGCCTTAGGGGTGACTGATAGGTTTATATGTGTGTGCAAGAGAGATATAGGAAACCTATATCTCAGTGAGGGGTGCTAGCACCACCTCACCCAGGCTGCAGTAGCAGGCCTGTGGTGTCAGATTTAGACTGCTTCCCAGGGGTGGCATAACACATGCTGCAGCACCTGGTAGGCCTGTGAAGTACCTATGCCCTTGGCACCTAAGGTACCATATACTAGGGACTCATAAGGCACCACAGTATCCAATCACTAGTGCACCTAGAGTGCACTCCATGTCGTTTAGAGAGAACAGAGAGGCTGGGGCCCTGATTGGCAGGGACCCAGCCAGACTATAGCCAGAAACCAGTGCTAACATCAGAAAAAAAGTGGGGGCAACATAAGAGGCAGATCCTACTCTCCTACACAACCCCCCCAAACGTAGGGACACTAAACTAACCTTGACCAGTTGAGTCTTCGTGTTCAAAGTGGAAATACCTTGAGAGTCCATCTGCATTGGCATGTTGGGTCCCAGGCCTATGTTCCACTGTATAGTCCATCCCCTGTAGGGAAATGGACCACCTCAAAAGTTTTGGGTTTTCACCTTTCATCTGCTTTAGCCATAGGAGGGGCTTGTGGTCAGTCTGAACTATGAAGTGAGTACCAAACAAGTATGGCCTCAGCTTCTTCAGGGCCCATACCACAGCAAAGGCCTCCCTCTCTATAGCTGACCAACGTTTCTCTCTAGGGGTCAGCCTTCTGCTAATAAAAGCTACTGGCTGGTCTTGACCTTCATCATTCAGTTGAGACAGTACAGCTCCCACACCCAGCTCAGAAGCATCTGTTTGGACAATGAACTTTTTGGTGTAGTCTGGACTCTGTAAGATGGGGGCAGTGCACATGGCCTGCTTTAGGTCTTCAAATGCCTTTTGACAGCTAGCTGTCCACTGAACCTTTTTTGGCATTTTCTTAGAGGTAAGATCATTCAAGGGGGTCACTATAGATCCATATCCCTTGACAAACCTCCTATAGTACCCAGTCAGGCCTAAGAAGGCTCTCACCTGTGTCTGGGTGGTTGGAGCAACCCATTCCATTATGGTTTGGATTTTGCTCTGTAAAGGCTGAACCTGGCCTCCACCTACAAGGTGGCCCAGGTACACAACCTGACTCTGCCCTATCTGGCACTTGGTGGCCTTGATAGTGAGGCCTGCTTTCTGCAGGGCCTCCAAAACATTTCTGAGGTGGACCAGGTGATCCTGCCAGGAGGAACTAAAGACAGCAATATCATCTAGATAAGCTGAGCAATAAGTTTCCATCCCTGCCAGAACTTTATTCACCAACCTCTGAAAAGTGGCAGGTGCATTTTTCAATCCAAAGGGCATCACCACAAAGTGGTAGTGCCCACCAGGGGTCGAAAATGCTGTTTTGGCTTTTGCATCATCAGCTAATCTGATTTGCCAGTAGCCAGCTGTTAGGTCAAATGTGCTTAGATACTTGGCTGAGGCCAAAGTATCAATCAGCTCATCTGCCCTTGGTATGGGATAGGCATCAGTCCTAGTGACTGCATTGAGGCCTCTGTAGTCTACACAAAACCTCATTTCTTTCTTACCACCCTGGGTATGAGGCTTGGGTACCAGGACTACTGGGCTAGCCCAAGGGCTATCTGAAGGCTCAATCACGCCTAACTCCAACATTTTCTGGACTTCAGTCCTGATACAGTCCCTGACATGGTCAGGTTGCCTGTAGATTTTATTCTTGACAGGCAGACTGTCCCCAGTGTCCACCTCATGGGTGCACCAGGTAGTCTGACTAGGGGTCAGGCTAAACATATGTCTAAACTGTTGCAGAACTTGTCTGCACTCAGTTTGCTGATGGTCAGTGAGGCTGCTTGCCAAAGCAACACCATCTACTGACCCATCATCAGGGTTCTGAGAGAGCAGGTCAGGGAGAGGGTCACTCTCCTCCTCCTGGTCCTCATCAGTTGCCATGAGCAAGCCCATGTCAGCCCTGTCAACATATGGCTTTAATCTGTTGACATGAAGCACCCTTAGGGGGCTCCTGGGAGTTCCAAGATTCACCAGATAGGTGACTTCTCCCTTCTGTTCAACTATTGTATGGGGGCCACTCCACTTGTCCTGGAGGGCTGCTGGGGCCACAGGCTCCAACACCCACACTTTCTGTCCTGGCTGGTATACAGTCAGCACAGCCTTTGGTCATGCCAAGCTTTTTGCAATTCTTGGCTGGCCTCCAGGTTTTTGGTTGCCTTTTTCATGTACTCTGCCATCCGGGAGCGGAGACCAAGTACATAGTCCATCACATCTTGTTTGGGGGCTTGAGAGGTAACTCCCAGCCCTCTTTTACCAAACATAGTGGACCTCTCACAGGATGCCCAAACAGAAGCTCAAATGGGCTGTAACCAACCCCCTTCTGTGGAACCTCTCTGTAGGCAAACAACAGGCAAGGAAGAAGAAGGTCCCATTTCCGCCTAAGCTTCTCTGGGAGTCCTTTAATCATTCCTTTCAAGGTTTTGTTGAAGCGTTCAACTAAACCATTGCATTGTGGGTGATAGGGGGTGGTGAACTTATAAGTTACACCACACTCCTTCCACATTGCTTTCAGATATCCTGACATGAAGTTGGTACCTCTGTCAGAAATGACCTCCTTTGGAAAACCCACTCTGGAGAAAACTCCAATGAGGGCTCTTGCCACCACAGGTGCTGTGGTGGTCCTCAGGGAATTGCCTCTGGGTACCTGGTGGCATGATCCACTACCACCAGGATAAATCTGTGCCCAGATGCAGTCTGAGGGTCAAGGGGACCAACAATGTCAATCCCTACCCTTTCAAAGGGTACCCCCACCACAGGTAGTGGTATCAGGGGGCCTTTGTTGTGCCACCTGCCTTACCACTGGCTTGGCAAGTGACACAGGAGCGACAAAACTCCTTTGTGTCCTCTGACATATGTGGCCAATGAAAATGTGGAACAAGCCTGTCCCAGGTCTTGTTTTGGCCCAAGTGACCTGCTAAAGGGATATCATGTGCTAAGGTCAAGAGGAACCCCCTAAACTTCTGAGGTATTACCAACCTCCTGGTGGCTCCAGGGGCTGGGTCTCTACCCTCAGAATATAGGAGTCCCTCATCCCAATAAACTTTATGGGACCCACTAGCACTCCCAGCAGCCTCAGCAGCAGCCTGCTGTCTGAGGGGTTCAAGAGAGGGGCAGCACTGTTGCTCCTTACTCAGATCTTCCCTGGAAGGGCCCCCTGCCCCCAAGAACTCAACCTGGTCAGGTTCAAGTCCCTCTGGGGCAGTTCCTTCTTCAGGTTCTGCTTCACCTCCCTCTGGAAGTGAATCCTTGATCTGAGACAGAGGGGAAGGCACTGCCTTAACCCTACTGCTCCTCCTCTTGGGAAGCATCTGGTCCATTGTTCCAGGATCCAGAGCTGGTTCAGTGTCATGCATTCTTGCTTGTGACCTGGTCACAGCAAATACCTCTGCAGGGATGCCCAACATCTCAGCATGAGTCCATAACTCTACTTCAGACCAGGCTGAAGTCTCTAGATCATTGCCCAACAGACATTCTACAGGGAGGTCTGCACTGACTACAACCTTTTTGAGGCCAGTTACCCCTCCCCAGGAGAAATTCACAACTGCCAGACTATGGTTGGTCTGGACATTGCTTGCATTGGTCACCTGGTACATTTCACCCAGGATGATCTGTCCAGGGTCCACTAGGTCCTCTGCCACCATGGTGACACTAGCACCTGTGTCCCTAAATGCCAAAGCCTGTTTGCCATTTATCAAAGGCTGCTGTTTGTACTTGCCCAGATTACTGGGGCTTACTAGGAAGGACATATCAATGTTTCCCTCACAAATCAGCATTGCCTGAGTGGTCACTCTGACTAGGTCAGAATCCACTTCAGAACCCAGGGTCAACCCTACTACACCCTTATTCTGCGTACCACCTCCACCAGTAGCTGAGCTAGGGGGCACAGTTGCCTTAGGGGCAGGAGTGGTGGTGGTTTGGTCTTTGGACTTGGTACAATCAGAAGTCCAGTGCCCTTTCTGTTTACAGAATTTGCACCAGGGCTTCTTTTGGCCTTTTCCCTTGTTGGACTGTGACTCCCCACCAGATGCAGATTTTTGGGGCCCTTGTGAAGACTTCTGGTCTTTTGACTTATCCCCACCTTTCTCAGAGCCTTTAGGATCTTGCTTCTTAGTGTCACCCCCTTGGTTCTGGGTTTTCTGCCTCACCCTGGTTCTGACCCATTTGTCTGCCTTCTTTCCCAATTCTTGGGGAGAGGTCAGATCAGAGTCCACCAGGTACTGATGCAACAACTGGTTCTGGCAATTATTTAGGATCTGTTCTCTCATCATCAGATTATACAATCCCTTGAAATCAGTAACCCTACTGCCAACCAGCCAACCCTCTAGAGCCTTGGTTGCACAATCAACAAAGTCAGTCCAGTCCTGAGTCTGTGCCTTCTGGGTATCTCTGAACTTTAACCTGTACTGCTCAGTGGTTAAGCCAAACCCATCTATCAGTGCACTCTTCAGGACCTCATAATCATCAGCATCCTCCTCTCTAACAGTGAGGAGCTTGTCTCTTCCTTTATCTGAAAAGGAGAGCCACAAGATTGCTGCCCACTGCTTTTGGGGGACCTGCTGTACTCTACAGGCCCTCTCCATAGCAGTTATCCACTTGTGGATATCATCCCCACTCTGGTAGGGAGGAACAACCTTGCTCAGGTTCCTATGGTCAGGAATATATTCTCTGCCTCTAGGGACACTGTTGCTGCCACCAGGGGGTTCTAACCCCTCTTTTCTAGAAGCTCTCTGGATCTCCAGGGCTTCCCTATCCAGTGCCAACTGCTTGGTTCTGAGGGCCACTCTGGCTTCCTCATACTGGAGCAGTTTGCACCTTCTCTCAGAGGAGGTCTCTCTTAAGGAAAAGTATGAGCTCCTCTGCTGGACAAATTCTCTGCCAGAGTGATAAGAGTGGTCAGATTCCCTGGAAGGGGATCTGTGCCTCTCCTCCTCTCTGTCAGTTCTCTTAGGGAGAATTCCTCTGTCCTTTTCAGGCCCCTTGGAGCCTGGCCCTTCAATCACAGAGTCTTGGTCATTCTGATTTTCATCATCTGACCCAGATACTATGACTGACCCACCCACTGATTCAAACCCTTTAGCTCCTAGAGCCAATCTAAGGTCATCTGCTGTTAGCAGATCTATCAGGTGTAGTGTTGAGGGACTCTGTCCTAGCCTCAGGTGTCTGTCAACACACATGGCTCTCAAGTCAGAGAAAGCCATGTCCTTATACTGAGGCTGAGTGGATCCACTGGGTCCACCCTTTAAGGACATTCTAGTGTTGTGCAGTGTTGTACTACCTACACTAGTTTGTGGCCTACTGATCCTAGCTTGAGCTGTGGAAAGGGTGTGCTATCCCTTGGCACACAGCTCTAAGTTCAGTAGAACTTATTGATACTAAGCTTGACTTTATATGTACCTTGAGTACCTATAATGGTTTTCAGTTAGTAATTCAAATAGAGATTTTCTGGTAAAACAATGGCAAGCTGGAATCCCACACGCTGCCCACCAATGTGAGAAGTTGGCCTGGTATATGCTGTTCACTAATTAAAGTGGACACCTTGCACCAGGGCAAATCGACTCTTATGGTAGATAGGTTTAAGACAACCTTTTAAAGAAAGCTATCCTAGTGGTAGCTGTGGAGAGCAGCCTTCAGGCTAAGTCTCGGAGGAATGTAAAGCAGCTTGTTTTACCATATAATCTCTTGAATCACCAAATGAAAAGACACCACACAGGTATATATATCAAATATATATGTATTTATTTCTAAATAACTCTCTACTAATCTCTTTATGAGATTAGAAGACAAACATATGCACAAATCAACGTTTCACAATAAGTTAAGCACAAAATATGGCTGGGGCCCTAGGGGCGTACCAGACCATATACTAAGTAAGAGACTTAGAAACAACGACTTGCAGGGAGACAAGGCCTAGGGCCTTCAGAAGTGCTGGGGCCTCACAAAACCACCCAAGGCAGGTAAGTAAAGGACCCACGGGGGACGCGTGCAGTGTGGATACACAGGCGCGGATCGCCGTTAACTTCAATGGGGCAAGTCGCGGTTGGAAATAAAGAGTTTTAGGATACTTCGGGAGAACCTACAAGCAAGTCACTTACAGGGTAAGTAGTTCTAGGGCCCACACCCACAGGAGCACCGTAGTGCTGGAGTTACCTCACCCAGGGAAGCCGGGTGCACAGGTGTCCTTTGGTGTCGGGTCGCGGCGTCGTTTTCAATGGCGAACAAAGAAGACTTGCTGCTTGCGGGAGCTGAAGAAGTGTCCGGTGGAATCCAAGCCTGGATTCTGAAGAAGGATGACCTGAAAGCAGAGGGGACAGTGTTCAAAGTCACTTGGCAGTGACCCGGGGCAAGGAAGATGGATGCCCACCGTCGTCGGTTGATTCAGGTCGGTTGCGGGTGCCTTGACTCTTCAGCCACGTGGTCCAGGAGGTGTCGACGACGACCAGGAGCTGGATTCGGTGTGTCCCTCGACGTCTGCAGCTGACTGCGGTGTCGGCAACTCGATAGGAGCCAACAAGCCTTGGCAGCAGCAAGTCTCGGGGAGATGAAGAAAAGTCGATGGCGCAGACCAGCAAGGTCTGAGGGACTCACCCAGCGAGGGTAAGTCAGGGCAGGCCTGGAGCAACCAGGGGAGCCCTTTGGTTTCTTTAAGAAGTCTTCTGGGGACCCACAAGCCGGCGGGCAAGGGATCGCGAAGACACCTCGGGCGGAATCACTCAACAGGGGCCCACGGTCACTCGGGACGGTGTAGGCCTCTGATCTTCGGAGGGATTCCTGCTGGAGGTCGGGACCACACGTGGTCCAAAGCACAAGTTCATAGAACGTTGTGAAGGGGTTGCACTCGACAATAGTGCACGGTACCCAGGGGTCGCGGTTCCTCGTTACTCGTGGGGTCCACTTGCCTCAGCTTCGCTGGGGACTCACGATGGCCTGGGAGAGGTCAGGAAATCCACTTCTTGGGCTGCAGGGACTTCGGACTCCGGCGGGAGCGGCGTAGTTTGCGACCGTCGTTGTCGTTTTTGGTGCCTGCCAAGCAGGGGAGTCACTCCTTGACTCCAAGGGAGATTCTTCTGTCTTCCAAAGGTAGTGGAACGTCGAAGGGCCAGGATTCTTCTGTAGAGCGTCGTCCAGGGGTTATCTGCTTTGCAATGGCAAGGTTCCCCCTCTTATACTAAAAAGAGGGGATGGACTAGCTCTATGACCCCACCTATGGGAGGGTCAAGGGAGGGGGTGGCTACACCCACTTCCCTTTGTCCAGTTTCGCGCCAGAGCAGGGGCAGGTAGCCCCTGAGCTGGTTTGAACTGGCATATGCACAGAGGAGCCTTCTGCTCCCCCAGTGCAGGACTTCAAAGCACTCTAAGAGTGCACCCACCCAGCCCCAATACACTAAACCCTGTCTGGAAGGTGGTTACACCTCCCTGTGACAGGATGCCTATTGTTGGGCTTCCTCCACTGCGAGTTTCGGTCATCAGCAGGAGGGCAGCCCAGTGTCTGTGACTGGTGGCATCCATTTTGTGATGCCAGGGCTCTTTAGGATTCTACCGCGTTTCCACAGCAGGTACATGTCTTATCCCTCTAGAAGGGTGGAATGCTACCCCCGCCGCCAAGATTGGCGGGGGGTAGTATTCCAAGATGTTTGACACCAAACACGACATGTTTTGATGCAGCCATTCCAAAGTTAGCATTTACCGCGAGGATATAATGCACTTAAGAGTATATGGTTTAACCGCATCCACAAACAGCACCAGAGAATAGACTCTGAGAGCTGCAGAGGGGCCCTGCTCAGGCAGAGGCACCCCCTCACATAGAAGCCAAGCACCCTGCCCTCAGGATTGATAGGGCCTGCCTTAGGGGTGACTGATAGGTTTATATGTGTGTGCAAGGAGAGATATAGGAAACCTATATCTCAGTGAGGGGTGCTAGCACCACCTCACCCAGGCTGCAGTAGCAGGCCTGTGGTGTCAGATTTAGACTGCTTCCCAGGGGTGGCATAACACATGCTGCAGCCCCTGATAGGCCTGTGAAGTACCTATGCCCTTGGCACCTAAGGTACCATATACTAGGGACTCATAAGGCACCACAGTATCCAATCACTAGTGCACCTAGAGTGCACTCCATGTCGTTTAGAGAGAACAGAGAGGCTGGGGCCCTGATTGGCAGGGACCCAGCCAGACTATAGCCAGAAACCAGTGCTAACATCAGAAAAAAAGTGGGGGCAACATAAGAGGCAGATCCTACTCTCCTACAGGTATGCACAGGGACACCAAACGTGCCCCCAGTGCAGGACT